>OU342740.1:386623749-387024931 GCA_910589775.1 Avena eriantha | reverse complement strand
GAGCTTGTGTCCTTGGGAATAACGATTCCCATTGACTTAGGCATACATCGTGTTCTCCAATCTCTGCCACCTAGCTACAAGAGCTTCGTGATGAACTATAATATGCAGGCATGAAGAAGTCTCTTCTTCCCGAGCTTCTGTCAATGCTTAAGACTGCAGAAGTGGAGATTAGGAAAGAACATCAAGTGTTGATGATCAATAAGACCACTGGTTTCAAGAAGGACAAAAAGCAAGCAGAAGGGAAAGAAGGGCGGCAAATCTGTTGCCGCGCCTGAAAAGAAACCCCGAGCTGGCCCTAAGTCTGAACACCGAGTGCTACTATTGCAAGGGAACTGGCCATTGGAAGCGCAACTGCCCCAAGTATTTGGCGGACAAGAAGCCGGCAAGGCAAACAAAGGTATATGTGATATACATGTTATTGATGTGTACTTGACTAGTACTCGCAGTAGCACCTGGGTATTTGATACGGGATCGGTTGCTAATATATGTAACTCGGTTCAGGGGCTGCGGAACAAGCGACAACTAGCAAGGGATGAGGTCACGATGCGGGTCGGCAATGGAACAAGAGTTTATGTGATCGTCGTCGGAACGCTGCCTCTCCATATGCCGTCGGGATTAGTTATAAACCTGAATAATTGTTATTTGGTGCCTGCACTAAGCATGAACATTGTATCCGGATCATGTTTGATGCAAAGTGGTTATTCGTTTAAGTCTGAAACAATGGTTTTCAATTTATATGAATAATATCTTTTATGGTCATGCACCTGTGTTGAATGGTTTATTTCTATTGGATCTCGATAGTAGTATTACGCATATTCATATGTTGATGCTAAAAGGATTAAACTTGATAATGATATATCTGCATATATGTGGCACTGCCGTCTAGGTCATATTGGCGTTAAATGCATGAAGAAACTCCATTCTGGTGGACTTTTGGAATCACTTGATTTTGAATCATTTGATACATGTGAGCCATGCCTTATGGGCAAGATGACTAGAACGCTGTTTTGCGGTTCAATGGAACGGGCGACAGATTTATTGGAAATCATACATACTGATGTGTGTGGACCAATGAGCGTGTCGGCGCGAGGTGGATATCGTTATTTTGTTACTTCATCACATGATTTTGAGTAGATACGGGTATATCTATTTGATGAAACATAAGTCTGAAACCTTTGAAAAGTTCAAAGAATTTCAGAATAAAGTGGAAAATCATCGTAACAGAAAGATCAAATTTCTGCGGTCCGGCCGTGGAGGAGAGTATCTTAGTTACGAGTTTAGCACACATATGAAAGACTGTGGAATAGTTTCACAACTCACGCCTGCCGGAACACCACAACGTAATGTTGTGTCAGAACATCGTAATCGTACTTTACTGGATATGGTTCGATCTATGATGTCTCTGACTGACTTGCCACTGTCATTTTGGGGTTATGCACTGGAAACCGCTGCATTTACTTTAAATAGGGCACCATCTAAATCCGTTGAAAGACACCGTATGAATTATGGTTTAGAAACAAACCTAAGCTGTCATTTCTTAAAGTTTGGGGATGCGATGTTTATGTGAAGAAACTTCAAACGGATAAACTCGAACCCAAGCGGAAAAATGCGTCTTCATAGGATACCCTAAGGAAACGATTGGGTATACCTTCTATCACAGATCCGAGGGCAAGGTCTTTGTTGCCAAGAATGGATCCTTTCTTGAGAAGGAGTTTCTCTCGCGAAAGGTGTGAGTAGTCGGAAGTAGAACTCGAAGAGGTTATTGAACCTTCTCTTCATGAAATGGCGAGTAGCGCAGCACCCGGAAGTTGTTTCGGAGTTGACTTCACCTAATGAAGAGAGAGCTAATGATATTGATCATGAAACTCCGAAAGAGGACACTACCGAACCTCGCAGGTCAAGCAGGACACGTGCAGCTCCTGAACTGTACGGCAATCCTGTTATGAATTTCATGATTGATGAAATAGATGACCCTGCAACGTATGAAGAAGCGATGATGAGCCCTGATTCCAACAAGTGGAGACGCCATGAAATCCGAGATGGAATCCATGTACGAAAACCAGGTTTGGACCTTGGTGGACTTACCTCACGATCGAAAGGCCGTTGAGAATAAATGGATTTTCAAAAGAAAAACTGATGCTGATGGTAATGTAACCATCTATAAGGCCCGACTTGTCGCAAAGGGGTTTCGACAAATTCAAGGAGTTGACTACGATGAGACATTCTCTCCCGTAGCGATGCTTAAGTCGGTTAGGATTATGTTAGCAATTGCTGCATATTTCGATTATGAAATATGGCAGATGGATGTCAAAACTGCGTTCCTCAATGGTAATATTGAAGAAGAGTTGTATATGATACAACCTAAGGGTTTTGTCGATCCTAAGGATGCTGATAAGGTGTGCAAACTTCAGCGATCCATCTATGGACTAAAGCAAGCATCCCGGAGTTGGAATCTCCGCTTTGATGAGGTGATCAAAGAGTTTGGATTTGTCCAAACTTATGGAGAGGCTTGTATTTACAAGAAAGTGAGTGGGAGCAATGTGGCATTTCTGATATTATATGTGGATGACATATTATTGATTGGAAATGATATAGATCTTTTAAACAGTGTTAAAAGTTATCTAAACAGCAAATTTTCGATGAAGGACCTTGGTGAAGCTTCATATATATTAGGCATTAAAATCTATAGAGATAGATCAAGACGCCTAATTGGGCTATCGTAGAGTACATACCTTGATAAGATATTAAAGAAGTTTAATATGGGCGGAAGTAAGAAGGGGTACTTACCTATGTTGCAAGGCAAGACATTGAGTAAGATCAAAGTCCGGCTACGGCGGAAGAAAGAGAGGTAATGGATAAGATCCCCTATGCCTCAGCCATAGGCTCTATTATGTATGCCATGCTATGTACAAGACCGGATGTGGCACATGCTATTAGTTTGACTAGTAGGTACCAGTCTGATCCAGGTTCGGAACACTGGATAGCGGTCAAGAATATCCTTAAGTACTTGAGAAGAACTAAGGATGTTTCTTGTATATGGAGGTGAAGAAGAGCTAGTCGCTAAGTGTTATGTCGATGCTAGCTTTGACACTGATCCGGATGACTCTAAGTCTCAATCCCGATACGTATTTCTCTTGAACGGAGCAGCAGTTAGTTGGAGGAGTTCCAAACAACCTGTGGTGGCTGGATCAACAACGGAGGCGGAATATGTTGCTGCTTCAGAAGCGGCACAGGAAGCGGTTTGGATGAAGGAGTTCATAACTGGACTAGGTGTGGTTCCTAGTGCGTTGGACCCAATGGTGATCTATTGTGACAACAATGGAGCCATATCCAACGCCAAGGAACCAAGGTCTCACAAGAATTCCAAACATATTAAGCGCCGGTTTCACTCCATCCGCGAGCATGTCAAAGATGGAGATATAAAGATTGTAAAGTGCACACGGACCTGAATGTAGCAGATCCGTTGACTAAAGTACTCCCTAAGGCAAAACATGATCAACACCAGAACTCCATGGGTGTTAGATTTATCACTATGTGAACTATATTATTGTCTCTAGTGCAAGTGGGAGACTGAAGGAATATGCCCTGAGAGGCATAATAAAGTTGTTATTATATATTCCTTGTATATGATAGATGTTTATTTTGCATGCTATAATTGTATTGAGAGGGAAACATCAATACATGTGTGTTTAAATAAAAAAAAAGGGTTCCTAGTTATGCCTCTCTATAAACTAGCTTGTTGATTAACAAGATGATCAAGGTTTCCTGATCATGGACCATTGGATGTTGTTAATAACAAGGTCACAGCATTTGTGAAATTGATGTGATGAACATTCATCTGAAGTATAGCATTACGATCAAGTCATTATGTTTATATTGCTATAACATCATACAAAGTAGTCTTAGTCCTTAGACCATGAGAACATGTTAATTGCTAACACCGGAAGAGTATCTTGATAACATCAAATGTCACACCGTAACAGGGTGACCATAAAGGTGGGTTCAGTGCTATGAAGGTGTTATGTTGAGGCTCATGGATCAAGAGTGGAATTTGTAAATCCCGATGACGGATAGATATACTCTGGGCCCTCTCGGTGATATCACATTAAGATAGCTTGCAAGCAAGTGATGTGATCAGTAGAATGTTATATCACGGGAATGAGAAAAGAGTACATGTCGATAACGAGATCAAACTAGGTATTTGGATACCGATGATCGAATCTCGGACATGTATTATATCATGAGACAAAGGGATTAAATTGCCGACGTTTAAGGTTCTCACGATCACAGAAGTCATCGTTGAATATGCAGGAGTCAGTATGGATCTCCAGGTCCCGCTTCTGATTATTGATCTGAGAGGAGTCTCAATCATGTCTGTATTATTCGCGAACCGTAGGGTGACACACTTAAGGGTTGCCGGACACCATTTAGGAGCACATATGTTCCAGACAAAAGGTTTCCAAAGCGCAGGAAATATTTTGATAGAAACAGGAATTGTTTCGGGTGAAATTGCAGAAGTGGTTCTGCATGTGATATTGAAATGTTGCAAGGGTTTTATGCGAATGTTTGTTAATTAAAGTAATTAACAAAATTCTGAATAAATAAATAAAAGAGTTTTATTAATTGAGAGTTGCATTTAATTTGGTGGAAATTAAATACATGTGAGTGGGATTTTGGGTGGAGGCCATGTTTATGTGAGTGGAGGTTTCACCACATGATGAAGGAGGGGAGGAGTCCCCTCCCCTCATGCGCCGGCTATGGGAGGGGAGGGGTCTCCCTCCCTCCTATATAAAGCCCCTTCTCCCCTCTCACAAATGACACCTCCTCGTGAAGGATCTCTCTCTCCCTCTAGATATTCCCCCATGGTCTCGGATTAGCGAGATACATGTTCCCGGTGGCCTGCGTCTGGAAGGAGTTGCTGCTTTCGCTGATTCGCTGGAGCGAGGAGGTGGAGGTTGTCCGTGGCTTGAACGTGTGTGCGAGGACGGATGCGCTGCTGATTTGCGGCGCTCGGACTTCCACACGATCTTGAGATCGGCAAGCATACGACTACATCAATCACGAGTTCCTACCCGTTAACAAAACTCGTTGTCTTCGAGGGTAAGTTCTCCATGGATGTATGTCCACCCGTTGCTCTGTATCTAGTAGATAGATCTTGGTGTATAGTTCTCATCGTAGGAAATTTTTTGTTTTCTATGCTGTGGACCCAACATTTTGCTGCTGTAGGTGACAGGTTATGAGAGCTTGTAAGCTTGTTTGATGCTTAGATATAGTTTTGATGCATGTTTAGGCCTCTTACAAGTCCCTATGAGTAGAATCCTTCATTTTATTCACTTTGCAATCACTTTTTTAATAGGTGTTTATATTTCATAATAGAAGATGAATGAGCATCAACTAAACCAACATGAACTATGGGTGCCTGAGGTCATGAAGGCCCACCGGGAGGAGGAAGTTTTTCCTTCCATTTATCCATGTTCTGAGTTCATGAGAGCTGCGGGAATTCTCCAAGATTTCCACACTTTGGTTTCTAATGCAGGGTTGGAGCACTTTTTGGAAGATGAACCTTGTCAATTTGTGAAGCTAACCATGTCTGTGGTGCAGGACTTTCAATTTAGTCACTCTTTGCCTAACCCCATGGTCCACTACAAAATTTACAATATTGTTGTCGATCTTTCTCTCGATGACTTTTGTGCAGCTATTAAGGTACCTCAATGGGGATCATGTAGAAGGATTAAGGAGCGACCTGAACCACTCATGGATTTATACGCAGAAATTTGCCAAGGGAGCAGCTTCTCGAAGGAGAGTGGAAAATTCCGTAACATTCATCTTCCCTCCATTCGCTACTTTGCCTACTTTATTGCCAAGTGTGTTCTTGCTAGGAAAACTACCAATAAGTTATCCTCATATGATCTAGCATTTATCTCTGCTGCTCTTAAACGAGATAGGTCTTACAACTTAGGTGCTTTGATAGCTTTCCGTCTTGCTGCTAACCGTGAGAAAGGTGGAATTTGTGGAGGCATCATTGCTTCTCGTTACTAGCATTGCATGGTTTAGTGCCTCATCATCTAGACCTACAGTTCCCCATAGAAAGGCTTGATTTTAGTTCCATGATACAGCATAAATTTGTTTCCTCGTGGGCTAGTTTGAATGAGTTGTCTTATGAAATAACCTTTCTCAAAGCTGGTTGGAGAAAGAGAAAGTCCGAGCGTGTGTTCTTTTGCCTGCACCTGTTTTGTTTAACCTTGATAATAGGGAAGGATGGTCCCTCGGTGAGGAGGAGCTTGACACGTACTTGGGAGAGCTCTCCCAACAGGAGCAGGATACTACAAGGGAGGTCACAGATGATTTGGTCCAGCCCTCGAATGAGGGGGAGTCTTTATATTAGCAGCCCGCTTATGATTGGGGAGCTTCTTCTTCTTCCCACAGCCCCAACTACGACCATTCTTATCATGATCCTCCTGCTTGGAACCCTTACCCGTATCTGGATTGATACCCACTTAGGCCAAAAGCCTAAGCTTGAGGGGAGGTACGCCGGCATCGCACTCATCTCATTATCATGTTGCGTTGGTACTTTGTATATTCATGTTTGTTTTCTTTTTAGTTTTCGTTCTTTCTTTGCTTTTGCTTTCTAAAACACAAAAAGACCAAAAATATTTCTGTTGTTTCTCTTGGGGTTTGCTTCTTCATTTCGCCTTGGTTTGTTTTTCCCTTTTTGCCTTGTTTGAATTATTCGAAAAACCCAAAAAGATTTTGTTTTGCTTGTTTTTTCCTTTTTGGTTCTTGTTTTAAGAATCTAAACAACAAAAATATATGTCGTTCTTCTTGGTTTTGTGAGTTTGCTATAGGGTTCAGCAGTCTTCAATGGATATTGGTTTCATCTTATTATTCAAGCCACACAAGTGAAGAGCAATAATGAGGATTAATGACAACTTGAGACGTGGTAAGAGGCTGGTAACGAACTCTATTTTTTTTCATTTTTTGTACATATACGCATCATTGTGGGCATGCTTAGCATGTTCGTGTAGGGTGTATGTATCTTTGGATTCTTAGTAGTTCTTGCTTTCGTATGATTAGTTCCAGCTTGCTAATAGTTTGTAGCATGTTTTATGAATGTTTGCTTGCATTACTCTATTCATAACTTGGTATGAAACTGTCGTATCCTCCTCTGAATGTTTCATTTGAATTGACTTGGCACATGCTCACGCATGCATATGACTGAAATAATCAGTTAAGCCTCGATGAATTATTTTGCCTTGAGGATCTTAAATCACTTTCATGCCATGTTTAGTCATGTTTTGTTGCAAGCATGATTATGACAGCTATTGCTCTCTCATTTGTCGCTCCCTTTATATTGCTAGCCTTCACTTACACTGAGTATGTTTTACTCAAGTTTCCAACTCCCTAAACCAAATATTTCCAAAGTGTCCACCATACCTACCTATTAGCATCATTTGCTACTTCCGTGCATATTCAATATGCCTTGTTTTCTTCCGAATAAAATGTTTGCTTGTTATGAGAAAGTTAGTTAGTAAATCTCTCATGAACTTGATGGCACACTTTATTTTCTACACTTAATAAACCTGAACCATTGTGACTGTCCATGAAAGTTATATGCTTGCAAATTATAGGCTGGGGATTAGCAGAACCATGTTGTCACGGGGAACGCTTTCAACACTTGTAAATATATACCCAGTTGATACCATGCTCTTTTGTTTGAGGATGTCGTCGGTGTGAAATACAAGGGGAGCTTGTAAGTCCATGGAGTTATGTATGTGTGTTAGAGAAACGCCTGGGCTGCCGGTCTAATCCATGTCGTCATGGTGGAAACCTGCAGCGTAACCATAATGATATCTATGAAGCATTCTTCTTATAAAAAAGAGAGATAGCTATTGAGAAAAAGAAAAAAAGAGATTTATGAAAAGAGGAAAGAGAGAGAAAAGCACCATTTTCCCATGGTAAATAAGAAGATTGATGAGATAATCATTGTCTGCTTGCCTTGTTATTTTGATATGGGGATTCTTCCGTATCATCGGGCAAGGGGTACCCCATTGGCGGTTCTCTATGATACGCACATATTTACGATGACAAGAACTTACCGGTAACTAAAGTTGAGTAGCATGAGGAGCGGCCCTCGTACTCAAGGGACATGAGATTTTCAGTTTATAGTCTGTCAAGCATATAACTCAGATTGGACCTCACTTTCACCGTAACCACATTAATGATGCTTATGATAGGGGCAATGAGAGCTCAAAGCTAATAAGTAACATACTTTCAGCATTTGGAAGCTTTTCAAATTATTCAAAACCTTTTTCTTTTACTTGTTGAGTCTCCATATATTCTTTGAGAACCTTCTTGAGAGCATAGTTGTCATTCTTTGTGCTTGTCTCATTACTTGATTATTTGTGTTATGACTTTGATGCTTGTATCTTTGACATCTTTACTTCTAGTCTTCACTTGGACTTCAGAGGTGCCTTGGCATTCATAATCAAAGGCAAGCGAGATACCACTCTATCATACCTTGTTATGAGCATTGTAATGTTGCTTATGTTTATGCTTCATGCTACTTATTATTTTTGAGTTGGAATCTCTTCATAGCTTGCAATGCCTATTAAGTAAACTTAGTTGCATACTCCTTATTATGAATTGTCTAAGTAGTTGATCACATGCTGAGAATATATACATCATATGAAGCAAATATGTTCGTGAAAGTTCTTTTATCGCACTTAGTTTTCAACTGAATTGCTTGAGGACAAGCAATAAGCTAAGCTTGAGGGGAGTTGATACGTCCAAAACGTATCTACTTTCCCAAACACTTTTGCTATTGTTTCTCCTCTAAACTTGTGTGATTTGGATGCAACTAACGTAGACTGACGTTATTTTCAGTAGAATTGCCCTAGTGTCTACTTTTTGTGCAGAAAATCAACTATCAGGAAAAATCCCAGAAAATATGCCAAAATCCTATTTCACCAGAAGACTCCAGGAGCCAGAATACGAGATGGAGGGGGGCTAGGCCTAGGCCACACCACCTGGTCGTGCGGGCAAGCCCAGGCCGCGCCAGGGGGTGGTCTGGCCGCCCTAGACTCCCCCTCGGTCTCTCTCTTCGCCTATAAGTTGCCTTCTGACCTAAAAACTCAGGGGGTTCGACGTTTTTTCTAGAAGGAGTTTCGCTCCACCGCCACCACCAGATTCCACGAAACAGCACCAGAAACTCCGTTCTGGCACCCTGCCGGGACGGGGAATTGGAGGAGATCATCGCCATCATCATCACCATCACTTATCCATTGACCATCCATGTTTCCCCCATCTATGAGTGAGTAATCCCCCGCTCTAGGCTATGGGGATGGTAGGGATTGGATGAGATCGTTCATGTAATGGCATCAGATTGTTAGGCCATTAGTGCTTTATGACTTTGTTGCGACTTGTTGTGCTTAATGCTTGTCACTAGGGCCCGAGTGCCATGATTTCAGATCTGAACTTGTTATTGATTCATTATGCTAGTATTGTTTATGGTCTTATCTGCAAGTTGTATACACACATTGTTGTCCGGAACCAATGGCCCCGAAGTGACAGAAATCGGGATAACCGGAGGGAATGGCTTTGATGTGAGGATCACATGTGTTCACGAAGTGTTAATGCTTTGCTCCGGTGCTCTATTAAAAGGAGCACCTTAATTGCCAGTAGTTCCCTTGAGGCCCCGCTGCAAACGGGCTGGCAGGATAAAAGATATTGTGCAAGTTTTGATTGCGAGCACGTATGACTATATGTGGAACACATGCCTAGGATTATCTAGTACTTGGATGCTTTATCTTATTTATCTGCAATTGCCCTATGTTCTGATTGCTATGTGAATTGTCGTGTCCATGCAACGCCCGTCCATCCATCCCTATGCCTACCGCACTCGAATCCTATTGTTTACTCCTATTGTTACTGTTGTCTTTACTTTACTACTGTTGCTACTTTACTATTCCTACTACAAAACTGTTGCTACTGATAAACTGTTGTGGGCAAGATTGTTTCCAGGTGCAGCTGAATTGACAACTCAGTTGTTAAGGCTTATAAATATTCTTTGGCTCCCCTTGTGTCGAATCAATAAATTGGGTTTCACTTCCCTCGAAAATACTGCGATACACCCCCTATACTTGTGGGTCATCGTCCTTTTACGAAAGGACTATCAAGAAATTTGATAGAAAATGCATCAAGGGAGATGGGTTTGAGACCCACGTGAGTTGTCAAGGGGGTAACCCAACCTATGTGATCGGAGATCCCGTGAATTAGGACCTGGGAAAACAAACCGAAACAACTAAGTTGAGAGAAACTTCTAAAACTCCCACTCCACTGCAGATGCAATTCTCTCATAGTATACTGTAAGGAAGGTTGATTAAATCTTAATGTGTTCTGTCTGTCTCCTTAGGAGCAAAGACGCTGTCCTACAGAGCGATCTTGAAAAAACACACCTATATGAGCTATATTGTTGGTCACTGTGTATGAGATTTTGGTAAATCTCTAGGAAGCTCATGAAAGGCTGAGTAGTGTGACTTATAAGCTCCACCCGAGGGGTGGCCTATGGCAGCCAAGTACCGGTAAGGGCATTGAGTGAAACTTGCTGCGCAAGACTGGCAATTCAAGGCATAGTCCATTGTTTAGTTGTAGTAAGCGTATCTCTTTGTATAGGTGGAAGTTCAACTTAACAGTCTCCACTGAACTGCAGGTATATTAAACAGTGATTGGAACTAATGTGTCATATGATGTGCCTCTGAGATCTGGTAGGGGATTGTTAGATTTATATGGGTTGCGGCCCATGTAGGCAGTCCATCTAGTCTAATAATTCCTGAAATCTCAAGGTCCATCTACTATGACAGCTTGGGAGCTCTGTGGAAGACAAAGTTTAGTCCCACATTGCTAGTTGGGAGAGAGTTGGACCAGCTTATAAGGTGAGTTGTTTCACTTCTACTAAGTGAGTGAGAAGAGAAGGAGTCCACGCGCACTCCTCCTCCGCCGCCCGCCTCGCCTCGCCCGCACGCGCGTCGCGTTTCGTGAATCGAGTTCGAGTTCGAGTTAGAAACTCGTTTTGTGAAAGACTATTTTTTTTGCTTGGTGCACCAGCTGTTGGGTACGTGTCAACATTTGTGTGCATGTTTGACACGTGTCATTGTCTTCCAACGCGTGGCGACTCGGTCGGCTCACCTCCCAGGCTATAGAGCGAGAGACAGATAGATCTAGATGTATCCAGTTCTTTTCTCAGTCTCTCTCGCCGTGTGTTCCTCTTGCTGCGCTGCTCTCTAGGCTTCCCATCTCGGCGGCTGCGTGCACTGCTGTCCGGGAGAGCAGGCCTCCGAAACCCCGTCCGTTGAGATCCTACACCGGGAGACGGGCGATAAGGTTTTTGGGGAGCGTCTTAGCGCGACTGCTCGCCTTCGTTCGTGTGTTCTTCTTCGGCAACCAACGACCTCATCAGCACCATGGGCGACAACAACAATGACCAAGGTGCTGCTGCGGTGATGACCTTCTCGGTCAACCTGTACGTGATATTCTTCACTTTGCATGCACTAGTTCTTGCTAGATTTTTAAATCTACTTGATGTGGTTGTTTGGCTGTATGTGTTTAGATCTGTTAGTGCTTACATAACATTGATTTCGGTAATTAATCTCATAGGAAAATTGCATATTCCAACATACTACGGATTTGTTTAGTCGCTCCTTAATTTTGAAACCGTGAACCATTTTATTTGCATGGCATAGAACCAACGACTAATTTATCTGGTATAAGTGTTGGGTTGAACCTGGTTAATTTATCTTCCGTGAAGCTAGAAGCTTGTGTATTCCAGCCTTTGATGATTTTGAGTTTATTTTCTTTCGACGTTCATGTAATAAGGCAGCCCATGTCATCGCTCAGTATGGCAAAGGGGCTAGTGCGATGAACTTTTTCTGGCTGGAGGACGCAGCAGCTTTTGTTCATGGTTTGGTTGCTAGCGATCTTGCTATGCACCAGTTTTAGTGGAATCCCAGTTTTAAAAAATGTGTTGGCTTGAACAATTAGTGTTTGAACCTTCGTTAGCTCTCGCGTGTGTGCAGACTTCCACGACAAGCATTAGCTTTGAAAAGATTTATTGTGTCATCCGTCTTTGTGTTCGCCTAGCGAGATGGCATGGAGAGAGGTGTTTTTAGCTTTCGGGCTTCCAGTGATCTCCATGTTTTAAGAAATAAAAAATGGAATTCTGAAATTCCTAAAAATCTAAGAAACATATCTGTAGGTTTTGCTAGAAACTATATTGTATTGTAGGCTACCAAAAAACCATAAAATAGTTATCTTTCACATCCAGCGTACTCCCTCTGTCTAGAAATAAATGACTTGCAATATTTTAGATTCTCGTGTATCTATACACTAAAATATGTCTAGATGCATGCGAATCTAGACAAATCCAAGTCGCTTGAGTATAGCATTCTATGCAGATCACATATGAAATGATGTTTTGATACAAATTTGGTCGTACATACTAGACATATGTACATGTATGTTCTTTAAGAAGTTTAACAAAACTAAAGAAATGAACTTTTCATTTTTTTGAAAACAAAGATCACTTGAGATATATCGTGAGCTACAGATGATTTGCGAATGACATGGCCATTTTCAAGAATTTGGGACCCTAGAGCAATGCAAACGAGTCCCTATTATAAACGCGACAAGCAAAATAAAGAAGAACGAACAAACCATACACATGAGACACAATCTTTCTAACGTGGAAAAACCTCTCCAAAGAGAAGAAGAAGAAAAAACCACGGGTGTAAGCTAGCATAATTTGACTATATATATAGAGTGTTTACACAACACCGTGGGTTTTCGATGAAATGATGAACCCTAGCTGGTGGCTTACAAGATATATTTATAGGTGGTGATAACGATTTATACCGCGAGGTGGGATTTGGCTCGAGCCTATCAGCGATGGGTCTCACTCTGCTTTATCAGAAGTTAGCCTTCTTATAAATTTGGGTCACAACTTTAACAAACTTTATATTGAGACAAATTCCATCATATAGCATGAACAAATACATCTCTTTGAATAAACAAAGAAAACACTTTCAACACTTAGGCTAACCAATTATACCAACTAATAAACCTGAGCAAAGCTCAAACTTAGCAACTGGAACATACTTTGTCATCATATCAGCAGGATTATCATGAGTACTACTCTTGCACACATTTAGTTTACCTTGATCAAGAATGTCTCGAACATAATGGTACTTATCATCAATGTGTTTAGTTCCCCCATGGAGCATCCGATCCTTTGATTTTTTTACTATCACTAAACAAACTAATGCAAGAACCATATCCACAAAGATCTACAAACAAACCTCTCAACCAAATAGATTATTTGACAACTTCAGCAATAGCCATCTACTTAGGTTCAGTGGTATATGTTTAACAACAATCTATAATGTTGTCTTCCAACTAACAACACAACCACTGATAGTAAAGACATAGCCTGTGAGAGACCTTCTCTTATACAAATTAGCAGCAAAATCTGAATCCACGTAGCCAACGAGTCTCTCACCAGTCTTGTTGAATTTCAAACAAACATTAGAAGTGCCACCAAGATAAAACCCACTAAATAACCTTCCAATATTCTTTACTAGGATTAGCCATGTATCTACTAATCAAAGTCATTTCATATGATAACTAGGATGAGAACGAACCATGGCATACATCATAGAACCAACATCACTAGAATATGTAACTTTTGGCATGTACTCAAACTCCCCATCGGTAGTAGGACATTGAGAAGATGGCAACTTAAAATGAGGAGTAGTAAGAGTACTCACATGCTTTGCATCATGCATACTAAAACGATGAAGATTTTTTTTAATATAACTCTCTTGACTAAAAAATAGTAAACCAGAAGTTCTGTCTTGGGTAATCTTCATACCTAAGATTTTTTATCAGCACTAAGATCCTTCATCTCAAACTCACTATTTAGGTATGCCTTCAAAACGTGGATGAGGACCAACATTCATTTTTGTCCTATCAGCTGCAATAGAACGACGTGGTTGCTGCAAAAATGTAGGTGAGTGATGAATATCATAATCATCAATATTTTCATCCTGTGTATATTGAAAAACATCATCAAGTTCAATAGTTTCTAACAGGTGCTCCACCTGCACACTAACTTTCTCCTCTCTAACATGATATACATCTATGGACAAGTTGTCATGATACGTAACAGATTCATTAAAAAAATTCATACTCATCAAAATATATTTAGTTTCAAGATTCCATATTTAAATCTATATGCTTTAACTCCTAAAATGTGATCAAGAAATATGCACTTTACCGCTATGGGCTCCAGTTTTCTATTACCAACGTGCAGTGCGACCACAGCTCTTAACTGTGAATAATCAGTAGACGAATTAGGCCATACCTCAATGTAAGTTTTTTATCGAGCAAAATAGATGGTGACCTCTTGATGAGGTAGTAAGCGGCATCACTGAACCACCTTCTTGTAGCTTATGCGAGAACAAATTTACTTTCACATGCATATTATGAATTTGGCCCAAGCCTATCCGTGATGAGTCTCTCCACTATGTAAAAAATTAGCCTTCTTACTAATTTTGATCACAACTTTAGCGGTCCCTAATTTTTAAGTCATATAACCAGTATAACTAGTGTATACTTTCACTTGCTTATATCACTAGTATCTTTATTATTTCATACAATATTTAGAAGCATACAAAAATTAATGCAACAAGAGTAAATTAAAGGTAGCACCGAAGCAATAAACTGACCTCATGAATTGATCGACGACTGCGTATTAGATTAACAAAATTAACTGACCGAGTATCATTGATAAAATTGTTGATAATCAATGATTAAAATGTGATGACTTGATAATTAATGATGAGAAATACATGTTTTCTTGTATACTAAATCAAAACATTCGAGATTGCAGTCCTTGGTATATAATTACAAATTTAGAATTAGTAAACATACGAAATATCTAGATAATAAAAATATGTCATCGGCTAGTTGTTGTAATAACCCTAATTTTTAGGTTATTAACTAATTTGGGTTATTTGGTAATTGACTTCTAATTGTATTGATTTTTGCTAATCCTAGTGCTTAAAATGGACATTTTTCCTTGCATGCAATAAGAATTAGAGGAGTTAATTAATTAATGACAGTGTAATTAGAACGTGATTGTGTTTGTGCATGTAGACTACCGTATGCTAATACATGTACCGATGGAGGCAAAACCAGGAAATCTAGTGCGTTTGTACTAGCTAAGATAGCTTTTTGTCGGCATGCATGCATAGGTGCATTTGACCATCGGCCATGCGTGAGAGCAGTGCTAGTGTTTTTTTTTGTTGAACGGGTGCAGTGCTAGTGTTAAAGCAGAGTTAGTATTGGACTAGTTTTAATCATAGAAGAAGATACGTGGTTGCACACTATTAGATGGACTTTTGATATGTCGGTCAGATTTAGTCGGCAATGATATTCGTGGACCTTGTGCATGTCCAGGACAAGTAAGTCAGCTTATACATGTCACGTAGAGGGTGGAGACTGAGTAGTAGCCTCACACGTAGCTACTTCCTCCATTTTAAAATACTCCCTCCGTCACAAAATAAACTTGTATTTGTTTAGATTCGGATATATCTTACACTAAAACAAGACTAGATACATCCGAATCTAGATAAATCCACGTCACTTATTTTGGGAGGGAGGGAGTATAAGATGTTTTAGATTTGTGAAAGTAATATATCTAGACTTTTTTAGTGTCTAGGTTTTTACTAAATTTAGAGTGAATCTACATATTAAAAAAATCTAGATATATTTCTTTCATAAAGCTAAAACATCTTATATTTCGAAACGGAGAGAGTAGTTTATTAGCAGCGAAAGATTGTGTTGACAGCTTAGATATTTTAGGTGTAGACGGTGCCCGCTGTCTATAAATAGACGACCTCGGCCTTAGAGGGAAAACACAACCGAGAGAAAGATATGCCGAGAGAGTGAGGGTCCGAACAGAGACAGAAAATGAGTAAGACTAGTGAGACAGAGAGTTAGAACTAGCGATAGAAAGCAGATAGTGAAAGATGGCTGTAGCTAGCCAGATGGATGTGTCGATGGGTATTTATATAAGCATGCATGGGAGGAATTATAGAGAGAAGTGCCGATGAAATACAAAGGAGGGTCAAGTGATAGATTTCTATTTATTCAGCTATCGGCTTTCATTTCACGGCGGGGTTTATTGATCTATATGGAAATATTATTGACCTGGAGTGTTTATATTGAGAAGATTTATTTTTAATTAAGACAAGCTCTTCCATACATCTTTCATATCTTTTGTAAAGTATGTTTTGTAGATAAATCTATGATGCATTATTTGAGATATGAGAGTTGTGGATATTCCTTTAAAATATTTGTGGTAGATGCGCCGGTGTCGTGATATGGTGATGGGTCCACTGGAGCCACCGGTACGAACTGGACATTCAGCATGAATATGAATTTTGGAATTGACATGAAAATTAATATGAATGTTTTTTATAGTAAAACTTGGTGCGAAGGTAATCGTATTGTACCAGTCACAGTCCAGGTATGGGACTGGCTGAGTTCTCCGCTGGGGACGACCCTAAAACGGAACATGTAGGTGATGGATCTGTAGGAGCGACCGACATAAATAAATTTAGGTGTGGTTTTAGTGGATCAAAGAGATTTGCTCTTCTAGCGCCTGTGTGGTGCTAGTTGAGGTTGTTGATGTCGGGTACCTCTCTACAAAATGTGAAAGTGTGGATATTCACCCCTGAGACTCTCGGGTTTGGGAATGCTTACTTTCATGTGTGGAACATGCTTTTAAATTTGCTTAAATACTTCAATCGCCTATTTTTCATAAAGAACATCTATTTTACAGTTTATATGATTGGTGTATGATTAGTTTGCTGAGTACTTCTCGTACTCACCTCCCTAATATTTTTTGGACACAGTCAAAAGAGAAGATGTGGTGATTCGAGAGTAGGCTGGATGGGTGGATGGGAAGCGCTAGCGAATCTAGTTGTACATTCTTTTATAAATGTAATAAACATTAATGATATTAGTTTTGAGCTTCTCGATGCCCACTTTGTCGGCTTATACCTATGTTTTTACCTTGCGCGTGTATATGCCTTCGGTGTATAGGCGCGCGGTAGCTGTCATTCTCCCGGGGCCAGTCTCGGGGTGTGACAGTTGTCGCCCAGAAAAAGAATAGCGAAATGACTGGTCGCTTTTTGGCCTTCTATCACTGATCAAGAGAACGCCATGAGGGTAGCGTCGGTGGATTAACCACGGTCACCTCCCAAGCCACCTTAGTTGGGGTCATATCTCTTCTTCTTTTCTTACTGGGTCATACCCATTTTCTTTCTTTTTTCTCTCCAACCATTAGCTACTTAACAGTTACTCACTCCATTCGGTTTTTTTTGAAGTTTTAAGTTTTTCTACCTCAAGCTACTATAAATTTAATCAAGTTTGTACAAAAAACATTAAAACATATACAACACCAATTAAATTTCATTGAATTTATGTAAACTATATTTTCATAAATTTTCTTAAGAAAACTAAGACTATTTGTAGAGTTTTCTAAGTGTAGTATTACGTACCCTTTCGCTCCCAACTCTCGAGAGACAAGGAGATTAGGGTTCCATGCCTCACATCGGCGCCGCCGCCTCTCTGTCTCTCCTAACTAAGAAAATCTATTTGCTGACCGATACAAATAGAGAAAAATAGACATGAAATGCCAAAATTATCTCTTATGCACACTTCTAACTAACATCCTACTATACGGGCCGTGTGCTTTTCTCTCCCAGCCGCCGCCTCTCATAGAGCTAGCCACCGCCAACACCTCCATCTACTTCAAGATCGGTTTCCCCTCCTCCGGCCGGTTTCGCCGGATCGAGAGGGGTGGGGAACTAGATCGCTGGGTGGAGTTCTCGGTAAAGTATTGTTTTTAGAATATTAGGTTAGAGTTTTGGTAGACATCTTCTTTTTGGCGTCTACGTCAATCAAGAAGACATCGTTTGCAATAAGTGATCTTCAACCTTTTGTTTGGCGACAAGATCTTCTCAGCATCAATGATGGTGTTGTAAGATCAAAGTTCTATAGGTACATTCTTTTAGATCTTGCTTTGCCAGATTGGTCTTAGATTTTTTCTCATGGTTGCCAGGGAGAGGATTATCCTTATATTATTCGTCTCGGCTACTATGCCCTCGACAACGGAGATTCATACTCTTGACTCCCCTGCGACGTCAACTAGGTTGTTCGGTTTTTTTCCTTGAAATACTGGTGGTGGTACTTAATAACCCACAAGTATAGGGGATCGTGTGTAGCCTTTTCGATAAGTAAGAGTGTCGAACCCAATGAGGAGCTAAAGGTAGGATAAATATTCTCTCAAATTCTATCAACCACTGAGACAACTCTATACGCACTAAACGTTTGCATTATCTAGGAAATAAAACTAGAGCAACAATACGAGTAATAGAGATAGCTTTGCATGACAATAAATAACAAGAAAGTAAAGCTAGTTTCTGCAGCAATAAAATACACTAAACTAACAGAACCATGATTGTGGAATAGTGGTGATAATTGTGGTGGCTTTGTCTAAGTTTAAATAGCGAATAGATCAGGTTCATTGTCTTTGATGCAGTTTTCTATGTGGGAGAGGCTAAATATGCGCTTCACTCCTTGAAATTACATGTACTATATGATTGGATTGTTAGCAAACATCTGTAAGTACTAATCAATGCATTAAGGTTTCTCCAACCATAGCCTTAAGTTTAATGGCCTCTTACTCCCATACGTGCAACGTTCCGGTTCGTGTCCTCGGATTTCTGTCACTTCGGTAGACCCCCCCCCCCCTCTTCCTTTTACACATACTACAAACCCTATGATATTTAATCCATGCGCGCACAAATATAATTGACACAAAATACTGTACCATATCAACATACAACTCTAATGAACCAAAGACGTTCAACCATTCAATCTAAGAACAAAAAAACTACACAAACATGACATAGATCATAGGATTATAACTTATAGCATCAAACACCATGTTTACATAGGACGGTACATAGGTGTGTGGGAGGATGAACCACTGCATACTAGGAGGATTAGGTGATGGATATGGCGGTGAAGATGGTGAAGAGGCGGCACCGGCGGCGGCGCGGGGGACTCTTTCCCCGTCGCCGGTATCATGGGGGAGCACCGCTCCTTAGCCCCTTCCTTCATGGCTTCTTGGGAGCCCTCCCCCACGGAGATGGGATCTATGGGGAGGCAAAAACGTGGCTTTGGTGGCTGCAAATTCGTGGATAGAGATGCACTGGGCGAATTATGTTTCCTCCCTTTATATAGCTTCTCGGATTCCCGTCACTCCATCTTGGGCTGTAGTAAATCGGGCCTAGAAAGCCCGTTCAGACTTAGAATCAACTAAATTTTATGTTCAGAACGTTTGTCGCGAAATTTTCAACAACTTTGTAGTTGAAGAGTTTTCTGTTTGACGCTGTCTTCAACCCGAAACATGACCATCTTCAAAAATAGTTCTGAGACATATTTCTTAAAAAATCTCAATTTGACTCCAACAAGGTTTCCACTTGTATTCTTGGTAATTCCTACACATCAAAATGTAAAAAAAAACATTGTGCACTTTTGCAACTATTAGTAGGTTAGTCCAAATAAATCATAAAGTTTATACAAAAAGGAGTATCAAAAGCATATTATTAGCATAAAACTATCAAAAATTATAGATACGTTATAGACGTATCAGTACTCTTGCTGATGTAGATTGATTATTCTAATGGTTGTGGACGTGTATATTCTTGGGCCACGTAGAGATAAAGGAAAACTTTTATCCTACGTGGTACACCCAAAATCTAGCTCAGGTGATAGGCCACGAAATTTACCACTAGACGCGTAGATGCAGATTATTGATGAAGCGCGTCAGTTGATGCCGTGCCGAATGATCTATCCACACATACATGAAGGAGCTTCAGGCAGAGGACTATTAGATCATGTCTAGCCCGAAATGGAAGTGGAGAAAGTGACGGCTAGGTCAGGAACTATCCCCTGTCACTCCACTTATATACACTCCTAGCTGGACTCAACGCTTGAGGCACATCTAGGCCGTATACCAATCTCCACATGGACCAAAACCACATGGGATCCTTTCCTTTAAGTGTGACCCTGTAGGTTCACGTACACTTGGACACGACACGAGTCATCACTCCGAGTCGATAGCTGGTAGCGGTCTCTAGCAAGACGTGCCAACTCTCAAGAAAATCAGAAGACAAACCTTTCTTAATGTGACTTTCGTCCAAGTCCCTTTGCCTCACGAGATATCTTGTCAAGCTATAGACGAGTTGATGTCATCCCTTTAATGGCTCAACTCTCTCTTCTTGTTCTGTGATATATGATTCACTGTACTAACACTTAGTCCGACTCCTTGGTTAACTCTTAACCAAGTCGCGTATGGACATGCTTCCGAATCATATCACACGAGAGGGCTCAGAGAATATTTCTCCATTATGGAGGGGTAAACCCCATCTTGGTAATCCACGTCATGAAGCTTGCTTCACAACCAACCCGAACCCTACCTTTATAACTGCCCATTTACGGAACATCGTTTGGTAGAACCTAAGTTGGCGATTCACAACTCGGATTATGCAATCACCTCATGTCAAAGATTCCATTGCTTGAGACTATGAATGACAACATGCTCGTTGTATCTCAACTATGGATTAGTCTGATTCGCTAAACTCTTTAGCCAAATCAGTGTAAGTTGGATAGCATCATCATGTCCATGACAAGTGAAACCGAGTCATCAACCGACTTTCACATTAGTCTAAGTTGTGTGTCTAGCACAACCTCAACGACCAAGAACAACTAGTATGAACAACATGAATATATAGTTTCACAATCGAATCATATATTCAATGACACATATCAGTAGTTCATACATGGACAATAACTTTATAAATGCATTGGGAATAACATCATACATGATTGTCTTTAGGGCATATTCCCAATATATGTAGCCTTGTTATTGCAACTGAAATTAAAATTATAGGATAACCCTCGTTGGTATTTACAGATCTATGGTTTAATATCTATATCATGTTAATTGGGTTGCCTTTAGACAAGTGAAAGATTGTGTCATAGAAGAATAAGGTTTTTAATACCTTTAAGTTTTGCTCGTTTTCTTTTAGAATTTATTTTATAATCATTGGAGACAATATTTTTAAGGAAAACATCCAGACTTCGTCGAGACAGTTTATATATCTCTACCGTATACTATTTACTACAACAAATATATTGTGCTATTGATTGTTAATAAAAACAGACACAAGATTGCTTTTAAACTTCGCTTTATAATTTTTGAAGACATATTATTTATCTTACCATGTACTGTTTGTTTCAATAAATATATATGGCATTGATTATTGAAAAACGACAAATCTAGACAACGGGCGTATCTAACCATGTCTGATCCAGCGGACGGGCGCGGGTTATCAGATCGCGAGCGAATGGAGCAGATCACCGCATGATTATCTTCTAATTGCATGCATGCAATTTATTCCCTCCTGTGTTCATACTTGTTCACACACATATTAAAATCCAAAACTACTGACATCATCAACATTTAATGCATAAATTCGAATATTCAAAATCCTTTATAGATCAAACCTTTTATTCAATTAAAAATCCGTTTCACCGTTAGACTAGTCGTGACGAGATTTTCGAAACTAGATTCCATATTAATATGTTTCGATGAAATTATTTTTTAACTCAAAAGTTTTCCACACCTAACACATGAGTTATGCATGTCGTAGTATGTAAATTATCCACTATGTTAAATAGTTAAGTGTTTTATGTAAGTTACGACTTGTAGTTTTTTTTGTGGGTAACTTTTTGTACTTCTATTACTTATGTAGACTTGGTTACCCTCTTATTTTTAATTAATTAAATGTAAGCTAGACTTAATTTTGATTTGTACATAGCAGTCTAAGTGTTAGGATACTAGACTTTGTCGCCATCGACGCGGTAGCGGCGACGAGTGATGAAACATTGGTTTGCTAACACCCTTCGAATCTTTATCATTCATACGTCGATCAAGGTTTAGCTATCACCACCATATCATTATAGTTACCATGGTCTCTAGATAATAGTTATCCACCTTTTACTTATAGAGTTATTGGTCCATGTGTTTATTGTTAGGCCACGTAGAGATAAACAAAACTTTTTCCCTACGCGGTGATCCCAAGATCCAGCTCAGGTAGAAGGCCACGAGGATTACCACTAGATGCGCAGTTGCGGAATTGATGAAGCATGTCGCTTGATGCAGTGCAGTCCTCGCGATCCGTTCCGGTTCCACGATCCACGATCCATTCCTTCTTCACGATCGTCGAAGTGCTGAACGTACAGCACCTCCGCCGGTATCCACACGTACGAGGAGGAGCGCCGGCGATGGACTGTTAGGTCCGGTACGGCGGCGACAGGACGGACTGGGGCTAGGGTTTTCAACACATGGAGTGACCTAACATTGTGCTCTAAGCACCTGCGCCCCAGCTTATATAGGGAGTGAAAGTGGGCTCCACTCACTTGTGTCTCATTCACTAAAAAGGCCTATATTAGCCACTGCAAGGCTCACTTGCTGACTAAGTCCATGTCTCTATTTGGGTCCAACCCAAATAGGTTTCCTGTTTGGGTCTAACCCAAACTTGCTCCCGCTCTTAAGTGTGTGACCCGACAGGCTCATGGTAACCCGGACACGATTCCGAGTCTCACTCGTGATCGATCAGTTGGTAGCGGCTCCTAGCAGAACGTGCCAACTCCCAAGTACCAATAAGTCATGACGACATACCTTTCAATGTGACTTTCATCTGAGTCCCTTTTGCCTCACGATATGTCGGACTATAGGCGAATGATTGTCATCCCTTAAATAGTCCGACTCTCTTTCTTGATCCGAGATAACTGATTCATCCGACTAACTCTTAGTCGGCTGCCTCGGTTAACACTTAACCGTGACGCGCATGGCCATGCTTTCCGAATTATATCTTCCGAGAGGGCCCAGAGAATATCTCTCCAGATGGAGGGGAAAAATCCCGTCTTGGTTATTCACATCACGCAGCTTGATTCTCAGACGACCCGAACTCCGTCTGTATAACTGCCCAGTGACGGAACAGCGTTTGACAGAACCTAAGTCGGAGATCCTCAACTCGGATTGTGCAATAACCTCAGGTCTAAGGATTACATTGATTGAGACATGCAAATAACGACTTGTTCGTTGCATCTCAATATGGGTCAGTCCGACTCGCTAAACTCTTTAGCTGAATCCGTGTAAGTCGGAATAGCATCTCCATGCCCATGACAAGTGGAACCTAGTCATCTGCCGACTTTCACATTGGTCTAAGTTGTGTGTTTGGCACAACCTTAATGACCAAGGACAATTAGTATGAACAACATGAATATGTAGTTCCACAATCAAATCACATATTCGATGATACATATCAGCAGTTCATACATGGACCATAACCTTATGAATACACAGGAATATCATCATTCATGATTGCCTCTAGGGCATATTCCCAACAGTCTCCCACTTGCACTAGAGTCAATCTTCCGACATCACATGTCCAGGCATCTAATGCCCATTGCTCTCAGGTGCGCCTCATGCTTCGGCTGTGGAAGTGGCTTTGTCAACGGATCCGCAATGTTTGCATCCGTGTGTACCTTGCATAACTTGATATCACCTTGATCCACGAACTGGCGAATAAGGTGGTACCGCATGAGTATATGTTTGTTCTTCTGGTGTTGTCTAGGTTCCTTGGCTTGTGCAATAGCACCATTGTTGTTACAATACACGTCTAACGGATTGGACGAGCCCTGAACCACACCAAGATCCATGAGGAAATTCCTCATCCAAACGGCTTCTTTTGCCGCCTCCGAGGCAGCGATATACTCAGCCTCTGTCGTAGACGCAAACACCGTTTCTTGCTTGGAACTTTTCCAGCTCACAGCCCCTCCGTTTATCACAAACACATATCCGGATTGCGAACGAGAATCATCCGAGTCAGTGAGATAACTCGCATCCGTGTAACCCTTTACACTGAGTTCATCCTCACCTCCATAAACCAGGAACATATCCTTAGTCCTTCTCAAGTACTTGAGGATATTTTTAGCCGCTGCCTAGTGGATTTCTCCAGGGTCAGCCTGGTACCTGCTCACAACACTTAGAGCATAGGAAACATCCGGCCTAGTACAAATCAAAGCGTACATGATGGATCCGATTGCAGAAGCATACGGAATCGCACTCATCCGACTTCGCTCATCAGTTGTCGAAGGATACTGAGTCTTGCTAAGTTTTACGCCATGGGACATCAGTAAGAACCCCTTCTTAGACGATTCCATGTTGAACTTCTTCAACACTTTGTCCAAATATGTACTCTGACTCAATTCAATGAGCCGCCTTGATCTATCTCTATAGATCCGGATTCCTAGTATGTAAGTCGCCTCACCCAAGTCTTTCATCGAAAAACTCTTTTCCAATGATTCCTTGGTCTCTTGCAACATCTGGACATCATTTCCAATCAATAATATATCATCCACATATAAGATCAGAAAGTTCACTTTGCTCCCACTAAACTTCTTGTATAAACAAGAATCATGATCGCTCTTGATGAAACCAAACGATTTGACTACCTCATCAAAGCGAATGTTCCAACTCCGAGATGCTTGCTTCAACCCATAAATGGATTTCCGAAGTTTGCATACCTTGTCAGCATTAGCCGTATCGACAAAACCCTCGGGTTGTATCATATACACATCCTCGGTTAAATTTCCATTAAGGAAAGCCGTCTTGACATCCATCTGCCATATCTCATAGTTGAAATAGGCTGCTATAGCTAACATGATCCGAACTGATTTAAGCATCGCTACAGGAGAGAAAGTCTCATCGTAGTCAACTCCTTGAACTTGTCGGAACCCCTTCGCGACAAGCCGTGCTTTATAGATAGAAACATTTCCATCCATATCAGTTTTCTTCTTAAAGACCCATTTGCACTCGACGGGTCTTGCACCGTCTGGCAAATCAACCAAGTTCCAAACTTGATTTTCATCCATGGACTTTAACTCGGATCTCATGGCTCCAAGCCATGACTCGGAATCAGAACCCACCATCGCTTCCGAATAAGTTGCCGGCTCATCACTGTCCAACAACATCACATCACGAACACTTCGCAATCTGGCCGATCTTCGCAGTGTCGGTGCAATTTCCGGCTCAGGTACCACGTCCGGCTCAACCTCTAAGGCTTTTGCCGACTCGCTGCTGGCCGGTATTTCTCAAATTTCTTCGAGATGCATCGTACTCCCACTGACTCCCCGACCGAGAAACTCTTTCTCAAGGAAGACACCGTTTCGAGCGACAAACACTTTGCCCTCTTCTCGGTTGTAGAAGTAGTAACCCAAGGTTTTCCTCGGATATCCCACGAAAATACACTTATCCGACTTAGCTGTAAGCTTGTCTGACTGAAGTCGCTTGACAAAAGCTTCACAACCCCAAATCTTAAGGAAAGACAAACTCGGCTTCTTGCCAGTCCACATCTCATGCGGTGTCTTCTCTATCGACTTTGATGGTACTCTGTTTAGTGTGAGCGCTGCAGTTTCTAGACAATAACCCCAAAATGATAAGGCAGATCTGTCCGACTCATCATTGATCGTACCATGTCCAACAAGGTCTGATTCCTCCTTTCCGATACACCGTTTCTCTGCGGCGTTCCTAGAGGAGTGAGCTGGGGAACTATTCCACAACTCTTTAGATGGTCATCAAACTCATGGCTCATGTACTCGCCTCCTCGGTCCGACCAAAGAAACTTTATTTTCTTGCCAAGTTGATTTTGTACCTCATTCTGGAATTCCTTGAACTTTTCAAGGGCTTCCGACTTATGTTTCATCAAGTAGATATATCCATATCTACTCAAATCATCAGTGAAGGTAATGAAGTACTCATAACCACCTCTGGCTGTCGTGCTCATCGGGCCACATACATCACTATGTACTAGTCCCAATAAGTCGGACGCCCTTTCACAACTCTTTGCAAAAGGTGTCTTGGTCATCTTGCCGAGAAGGCAGGATTCGCATGTTTCGAACGACTCCAAGTCGAACAAAGTTAGGAGTCCATCATCATGGAGCTTCTTCATGCGTTTCCAACTTATATGACCAAGCCGACAATGCCAAAAGTAGGTCATATTCAGATCATTTGGTTTTAACCTTTTCACATTTATGTTATAGACAGATTCACTATCAAGATTCAAAATAAATAACTCGTCCCGGACGGGCGCAAAACCATGAAACATATCATTCAAATATAAAGAACAACCATTATTCTTAATATTTGACTCATAGCCCTGTCTCATCAAACATGAGGCAGAAATGATGTTCCGACTAAGCACTGGAACATAATAACAATTATTTAGCTCCATTATGAATCCAGAAGGTAAATGAAGTTGCATTGTGCCGACTTCCAACGCAGCGACTCTCGCTTTGTTTCCGACTCTAATGTCAACCTCGCCTCTTGCAACGCTCCTAGTTCTTACCAGTCCCTGTAATGAGTTGCAGATGTGAATGACTGATCCGGTATCATATACCCAAGAACTACCAGGTGCATCAGCAAGATAAATGTCTATAACATTGTAAACAAGCGTACCTGAGCTGGAAGTCACACCTCCGCTCTTGGCTTTATCAGCCAGATACTTGCTGCAGTTCCTCTTCCAGTGGGCATCCGACTTGCAGTAGAAGCAAGTGGATCCGGCTACAGGAGATGGCTTAGTCCCTAAGGAAGCGCTTTGGACTGGGTCCTCTGCCTTACCTCCTGACTTTGCCTTCTTCTTCTTAGTCCAAGAACTCTTCTTGAACTTAGCCTTGTTTTGTACCATCAACACTTTACTGGCACCTTTCTTGAGGTCCGCCTCAGCCTGCTTGAGCATCCCATGTAATTCAGTGAGCTTCTTATCCATACCATGCATGTGGTAGTTCGATATGAACTGGCCATACACACTAGGAAGAGAGTTCAGAATTATGTCCGTAGCGAACTCTTCGCTAATGGGGTAGCCAAGTCTTTCCAGAGACTGCACATAACCAACCATCTTGATCACATGCGGACTCAGTGGATCGCCATCCTTAAGCTTGCAGCTCAACAAATCCTGAGAGACTTGATACCTCTTAGTCTTTGCCTGAGCCTGGAACATACTTTTGAGGCTTTCGATCATATCGTAGGCCTCAACATTCTCGAACTGCTGCTGCAAGTCTGGTTCCATGTGAGCAAGCATAAGACAGCTAATCTCCGTGGATTCATCACAAATCCGATGGTAGGCATTGGTGGCTGCGACAGTCGCATTCTCATCCGGCTCAGCTGGAAGTGGGTTGTCTAGGACACGATCCCTTTTTTCTTGTTTGAGAACAATTCTCAGATTACGATACCAGTTGGTGAAATTAGTTCCATTCAGCTTATCTTTCTCTAAGATGGTTCTCAAAGCAAAACCGGAAATCTGAGGAAGACTGCTAGGTGCCCTTGATCTACAACAGAAAATATGCAAAACACTTAAGACATGTATCCATAAAGAGCAAGCATATTAAACACTTTAATATTTATGCTCCCACTAGAACCAACACCCCTCCGATGGTTACTTAGTGATTCAGGACCCTAAATAAGCAAGTCGACTAGTGAGCTTTAGCATCACCACTAGCCGTCAAGTGATCTAGGTAGACAACTCCTTGTCAATCGTATCTCATACGACTCCTGTTGGATGGGTGGCATCAAATGCCCCGGCTCCCATCCGACTTTTCCCCAAGTCCCACAACCGTTGTGATAGACCTGTCTAGATTACCAAGTGCTTCCGCTGTAAGAGTCTGACTCGAACCCACCTAGTCGGAAAGAATTGATAGCACCTCAATTTTATGAGCCCACTAGCAAAAATGTCCGACTTGTGATGGTGCAGCACTGGCGGGGAAACCGACTAGACCTTCTTTGAGGGATTACTTTCTACCAACTATCTAATAGAGGTAACACAAAGACATAACAATAACACAAAATAAAGAAATTATAATGTGAAATGGTATGGCTCTCTTCATGGCGATCTCCATCTCCATAAAGCCTGTAATCCGACTCGTGTCAACTCTTGTCACGTGCCGTCTTACACCATGTAGCCGACTTGTACACTGACTTGCATGCTATCCGGATTCTCCAAACAGCTACACTAGCTAGTAATCCAAATTACACAAAGAATCCGACACGCAGGCCGTTATACAATAAGATGATAGCACCTAGGCTCCAGCGGGCTGACAAAATCCATGATACACAAATCACGTATGGATTACACACATCACATGCACATAAGCCATACCATTCACAACATCATCCTGCAAAAACAAGTTATGCATAGATATGATATCTACCGGCGTTGTGAAACTCACAACGACATCTAAGGCGCTACGACAGGGCGAAGCCGGCGGTCCCGCTAGCTGGATAGCGGGCGACGATTTTTCTGAAAAACGCACATCTCATCTGCATTCCGGACATGGATTTCATCATCGGATAAAAAAAATTTACCCAAATCCGATCCGGACTTCGATTCGATCAAACCCTTTGATCTTCGATCACCACATCCGGGTTTACGTGTCACAGTCTACCCCGATGGCAGAAATCGACCGGTAGGGGTATGTCTTTCCACGACCTTAGGAGTTAGATCACAGAAACCAGATCATCCATTCTCCCGAGTACAGTTGATCCAATCAACTTTGTACAAAACCGATCTATCTCATAGATCGACCACCAAAACTGCAATTAGATCCAATCTAACGCCAACCGCATATCACATATGCGTGATCTCGAGCCTAAAACCAGAAGCTAACGCTCTGATACCATTGTTGGGCCACGTAGAGATAAACAAAACTTTTTCCCTACGCGGTGATCCCAAGATCCAGCTCAGGTAGAAGGCCACGAGGATTACCACTAGACGTGCAGTTGCGAAATTGATGAAGCACGTCGCTTGATGCAGTGCAGTCCTCGCGATCCATTCCGGTTCCACGATCCACGATCTGTTCCTTCTTCACGATCGTCGAAGTGTTGAACGTACATCACTTCCACCGGTATCCACACGTACGAGGAGGAGCGCCGGCGATGGACTGCTAGGTCCGGTACGGCAGCGACAGGACGGACTGGGGCTAGGGTTTCCAACACATGGAGTGACCTAACCTTGTGCTCTAAGCACATGCGCCCTAGCTTATATAGGGAGTGAAAATGGGCTCCACTCACTTGTGGCGCATTCACTAAAAAGGCCTATATTAGCCACTACAAGTCTCACTTGCTGACATAGTCCATGTCTCTATTTGGGTCCAACCTAAATAGGTTTCCTGTTTGGGTCTAACCCAAACTTGCTCCCGCTCTTAAGTGTGTGACCCGACAGGCTCATGGTAACCCGGACACGATTCCGAGTCTCACTCGTGATCGATCAGTTGGTAGCGGCTCCTAGTAGAACGTGCCAACTCCCAAGTACCAATAAGTCATGACGACATACCTTCCAATGCGACTTTCGTCTGAGTCCCTTTTGCCTCACGATATACCTTGTCGGACTATAGGCGAATGATCGTCATCCCTTAAATAGTCCGACTCTGTTTCTTGATCCGAGATAAGTGATCCATCCGACTAACTCTTAGTCGGCTGCCTCGGTTAATACTTAACCATGAGGCGCATGGCCATGCTTTCTGAATCATATCTTCCGAGAGGGCCCAGAGAATATCTCTCCAGATGGAGGGGCAAAATCCCATCTTGGTTATTCACATCACGCAGCTTGATTCTCAGACGACCCGAACTCCGCCTTTATAACTGCCCAGTGACGGAACAGCGTTTGACAGAACCTAAGTCGGAGATCCTCAACTCGAATTGTGCAATAACCTCAGGTCTAAGGATTACATTGATTGAGACATGCAAATGACGACTTGTTCGTTGCATCTCAATATGGGTCAGTCCGACTCGCTAAACTCTTTAGCTGAATCCGTGCAAGTCGGAATAGCATCTCCATGCCCATGACAAGTGGAACCTAGTCATCTGCCGACTTTCACATTGGTCTAAGTTGTGTGTCCGGAACAACCTCAATGACCAAGGACAATTAGTATGAACAACATGAATATGTAGTTCCACAATCAAATCACATATTCGATGATACATATCAGCAGTTCATACATGGACCATAACCTTATGAATACACAGGAATATCATCATTCATGATTGCCTCTAGGGCATATTCCCAACATTTATAGTGTAATTATCATCAGAAATTCAATGTAGTTACTCTGTCCTATAGCTAAAAGTTATCCATTGCTTACAAAGTTACCCACCTAATTTAGGTATAGTTACCAACCGATTTTATACGGATTTATCCATGTGGTCAGGGCAGAGTTAACCATGTGTTACCTATAGTTATCATCAACATATCGATATGATGGGTTCGTAGCATGGAGAACAAAAAAAATCTACCACAAGAACGAATAAAACCCAGATCTAATCTAGATAAAAGCCAAGATCTAATCTATTAGACATGTGCAACAAGATAGATCTGTACTAACCCTTGTGAATCCGAAAGCGTTACGAGATTGGATCTCGTGGTTGATGTAGTCGATCACTTGCCGATCTCAAGATCGAGTGGACGATCCTTCCGGCACCGGGTTCCGGCAGCGCTTCCGCAGTCGGTCACATGTGCGGAGTCGAAGCAGACCTTCCTCTCCTCGTACCAGCGAGCAGCGGAGGTAGTAGATCTTCTCCACGGAATCCCAGCAGCACGACGGCGTGGTGGTGGTGGTGGAGTAGAGAATTCTACAGGGCTTCGCCTAAGCCTGAGCAGAAGAAAGGAGGAGGAGAGAGGCGGCTGAGGTTTGGAGTGGAGAGGCCAGGGGGTGGCGCCTCCACCCCTCTATTTAAAGGAGGGAGGCGCCATGGGGAGGTGGAGTCCTTGTAGGACTCCCCTCTCCCTTGGCCGGTGGATTGGGAGGGGGAGGAGTCCTCCTCCCCCACTACTCCTTGTCTTGCCCCACAAGGATTCCTTGATCCTTTCTTGGTTTTCAAGCAAACTCCAAGAAATCTTCTAGAACCTTCCGGAACATTCCGAAATCTTCTAGAATCCTCATACAAATACTCCGGAACATTTCCTAACTCAGAAAATGATCCCCAATATATGAATCTTATTCTCCGGACAATTCCGGATCTCTTCATGATGTCCCGGATCCAATCCGAGACACCGAACAACATTCGGTCTCCAACGCACATTCCATATCTACTTAAAACAACTTCGAACCTTAAGTGTGTCACCCTACGGTTCGTGAATATGCAGACATGATGAAGACACTTCTCCGATCAATAACCATCAGCGGGATCTGGAGATCCATAACGGCTCCCACATACTCAACGATGACTTCGTGATCGATAGAACCATTAACATACAAAACCAATTCCCTTTGTCACACGATACTATACTTATCCGAGGTTTGATCGTCGGTATCTCCATACCTAGTTCTACCTCGTTACTGATAAGTACTCTTTACTCGTTCCATGTTATGTCATCCCTTGTGACCCAGTCACATGCTTGCAAGCTAACTAGATGACATTCCACCGAGAGGGCCCAGAGCATATCTATCCGTCATATGGATGGACAAATCCCAATCTTGGTCCATGCGCTTCAACACATACTTTCAGAATACCCAATGACACCTTTATAACCACCCAGTTACGAAGCGGTGTTTGATGTCATCAAAGTACCCATCTGGTGATGGTGATTAACACAACCTCATGGTCGAAGGATTAGGTTACTATGCATTTAAAAGCTTATAGCAATACGAACTTAATGACTTGATCTTATGATACGCTTACTATGGGTGTGTGTCCATTCACATCATTCTCCTAATGATATAACCTTGTTATTAATCACATCCAAATGTCCATGATCAGGAAACCATGATCATCAATTAATCAACAAGCTAGTTCAACAAGAGGCTTACTAGGGACTCTTTTATGTTTACAAATCACACATGTATTAGTGTTTCCTTATAATACAATTATAGCATGGGATGTAAACATTCATCATAAACACAAAGATATAATAATAATCACTTTTATTATTGCCTCTTGGGCATATCTCCAACACTCTCCCACTTGCACTAGAGTCAATAATCTAGATTACATAGTAATATACCTAACACCCATGGCGTTCTGGTGTTGGTCATGCTTTGCCCTAGGGAGAGGTTTAGTCAACGGATCTGCCACAGTCAGATCAGTGTGTACTTTGCAAATCTTTATGTCACCATCTCGGACATACTCGCGAATTGCGTGAAAACGTAGCTTGATGTGCTTCAGCTTGCTATGTGACCTTGGCTCCTGTGCATTAGCTATGGCACCTGTGTTGTCACAGTAGATGGCCATCGGGTCCAACGCACTGGGAACCACGCCAAGTTCAGTAATGAATTCCTTCATCCAAACGGCTTCTTGTGCAGCCTCCGAAGCAGCTATGTATTCCGATTCAGTTGAAGATTTCGCCATAACGCTTTGCTTTGCACTCCTCCAGCTCACTGTAGCACCATTCAAAATAAATATGTATCCCGACTGTGACTTCGAGTCATCCGGATCGGTGTTCCAACTAGCATCGGTGTAACCGTTTACAACAAGCTGTTCATCACCTCCATAAGAAAGAACCATATCCTTAGTCCTATTTAGGTACTTTAGGATATTCTTGACCGCTGTCCAGTGCTCCATTCTAGGATCACTTTGATATCTGCTAGTCAAACTAACAGCATGTGCTATATCCGGTCTTGTACACAGCATGGCATACATGATAGAACCTATGGCCGAGGCATAGGGAATATTATTCATTTTCACTCTATCTTCTGCCGTAGCTGGACTTTGAGTCTTACTCAAGGTCTTACCTGACAACATGGGCACGAACCCTTTCTTGCTATCTTCCATTCTAAACTTCTTTAGAACTTTGTCCAAGTATGTACTTTGTGAAAGTACTATTAGGCGTTTTGATCTATCTCTATAAATCTTGATGCCTAGAATGTATGCCGCTTCGCCAAGATCCTTCATTGAAAAACTATTATTCAAATAGGCTTTGACACTATTAATAAGTTCTATATCATTCCCAATCAACAATATGTCATCTACATATAGTACTAGGAATGCTACAGAGCTCCCACTCACTTTCTTGTAAATACAAGCTTCTCCATAAGTTTGTATAAATCCAAAGTTTTTGATTACTTTATCAAAATGTTGATTCCAACTCTGGGATGCTTGCTTCAGTCCATAAATGGAGCGCTGAAGTTTGCATACCTTGTCAGCATCTTTAGGATCGACAAAACCCTTGGGTTGTACCATATACAACTCTTCCTCAATGTCACCATTAAGGAACGCCGTTTTGACATCCATCTGCCAAATCTCATAATCGAAATGTGCAGCAATTGCTAACAAAATCCTCACAGACTTTAGCTTCGCTACTGGTGAGAATGTCTCATCATAGACGGTAATTTGTCGGAACCCTTTCGCGACAAGTCGAGCTTTATAGACGGTAACATTACCATCAGCATCTGTTTTTGTCTTGAAAATCCATTTGTTCTCGACAGCCTTACGGCCATCCGGTAAGTCCACCAAAGTCCACACTTGGTTTTCGTACATGGATCCCATTTCGGATTTCATGGCTTCTAGCCATTTGTCGGAATCTGGGCTCACCATAGGTTCTTCATACGTCGCAGGGTCATCAACGTTGTCCACCAACATGACGTTCAAGGCAGAGTCATACCAATCAGGAGTGGTACGAACCCTCGTTGACCTGCGAGGTTCATCAGTAACTTCGTTTGAAGTTTCATGATCATCATCATTAGCTTCCTCTCCAATTGGTGCAGGCGGCACAAAAACATCTTCCGGTGCTGCGCTACTCTCAAATTCGAGAGAAGGTTCAATAACCTCATCGAGTTCTACTTTCCTTCCAGTCACTTCCTTCGAGAGAAACTCCTTCTCAAGAAAGGATCCATTCTTGGCAACGAAAACTTTGCCTTCGGATCTATGATAGAAGGTATACCCAATTGTTTCTTTAGGGTATCCTATGAAGACGCATTTCTCCGCTTTGGGTTCAAGCTTATCAGGTTGTAACTTCTTTACATATGCTTTGCAACCCCAAACTTTAAGGAACGATAACTTAGGTTTCTTACCAAACCACAATTCGTACGGTGTCGTTTCAACGGATTTAGATGATGCCCTATTTAAAGTGAATGCGGCTGTCTCTAATGCATAGCCCCAAAACGATAGCGGTAAATCTGTAAGAGACATCATAGACCGAACCACATCTAAGAGAGTTCAATTACGACGTTCGGACACACCATTACGCCGTGGTGTTCCCGGCGGTGTCAACTGCGAAAGTATTCCACATTTCTTTAAATGCATGCCAAACTCATAACTTAGATATTCACCTCTGCGGTCAGAACATAGAAACTTAATCTTCTTGTTACGATGATTTTCCACTTCACTTTGAAATTCCTTAAACTTCTCGAAAGTTTCGGATTTATGTTTCATAAAGTAGACATACCCATATCTACTTAAGTCATCCGTGAAAGTGAGAACATAACGATATCCACCACGCGATGCTACACTCATTGGACCGCACACATCGGTATGTATTATTTCCAATAAGTCTGTAGCTCGCTCCATTATTCCAGAGAATGGAGTCTTAGTCATTTTTCCCATCAGACATGCTTCGCATCTTTCAAGTGATTCAAAATCAAGTGATTCAAGAAGTCCATCAGAATGGAGTTTCTTCATACGCTTCACTCCAATGTGACCAAGATGACAGTGCCACATGTATGTAAAATTATCATTCAATTTTGTTCGTTTAGCTTCTATGTTGTGAACATGTGTATCACTACTATCGAGATTCAGTAAGAATAAACCATTCATCTCAGGTGCATTACCATAAAAGATATTACTCATATAAATCCAACAACCTTTATTCTCGGACTTAAAAGAGTAACCGTCTCGCAATAAACAAGATCCAGATATAATGTTCATGCTTAACACAGGCACCAAATAACAATTATTCAAATTTAAAACTAATCCCGAAGGTAGATGTAGAGGGAGCGTGCCGACGGCGATCACATCAACCTTGGAGCCATTTCCAACGCTCATCGTCACCTCCTCTCTCGCCGGTCTTCGCTTATTCCGCAACTCCTGTTTCGAGTTACAAATATGAGCAACCGAACCAGTATCAAATACCCAGGCACTACTATGATTACTAGTAAGATACACATCAATAACATATATATCAAATACACCTTTCTTCTTGATGTTGCCATTCTTCAGATCCGCCAGGTACTTGGGGCAGTTACGCTTCCAGTGACCAGCACCCTTGCAGTAGAAGCATTCAGTTTCAGGCTTGGGACCAGCCTTGGGCTTCTTTGCAGGTGCGGCAGCTTTCTTGCCGTCCTTCTTGAAGTTGCCCTTGTTCTTAGGCTTGCCCTGTCTCTTGAAATTGGTGGTCTTATTGACCATCAACACTTGGTGCTCCTTCTTGATCTCCACTTCAGCAGTTTTCAGCATGGACGATAGTTCAGGCAGCATCTTGTTCATGCAGTGCATATTGTAGTTCATCACAAAGTTCTTATAACTCGGTGGCAGTGATGGGAGGAGACTGTGAATCCCTAACACATTAGGAATCGATATCCCCAACTCTTGGAGCTTGTTTGCGTACCTAGACATGGTGAGCACGTGCTCGCTAACGGAGCTACCCTCTTCCATCTTACAGTTAAAGAACTTTTTGGAGGCCTCATAGCTCTCCATGGCCGCTCGAGTCTCAAAAATCAGCCTGAGCTCCTTAATGATCTCGAACGGGTCGTGGTGCTCAAAACGCTTCTGAAGCTCCGCTTCTAAACCGTACAGGATGGCACACTGAACTGTGGAGTAATGATTTTTCCGAGTGGCGTAAACATTATTTACGTCATCGGTGGCATCTTCTGCAGGTGGGTCACCTAGCAGTGCTTCGAGCACATAGGTCAACTGACCAGCCCTGAGGACGATCTTCAGTCCACGGAACCAGTCCGTGAAATTGCTTCCATTGTTCTTAAGCTTTTCTTTCTCTAGGAACGCATTGAAATTGATGGAGGGGGTCGCCATAATCTACAACAAATTTTGCAAGTAGTTTAGACTAAGTTTATGATAAATTGAGTTCAAATTTAATTCTTAAATTAACTAGGTGAACTCCCACTCAAAACAACATCCCTCACATTGTCTTAGTGATTACACGAACCAAGTCCACTACACCAAGTCCGATCTTCACGAGAGAAGATGTAGTTTCATCGGCGAACAATCTTCATGTGCATCATATCATTTATATGACTCATGCTCTACCTTTCGGTATTCCGTGTTCCGAGACCATGTCTGTACATGCTAGGCTCGTCAAGATAACCTTAGTTTCCACATGTGCAAATCTGGCTTGCACCCGCTGTATGCACACGTAGAATCTATCACATCCGATCATCACGAGATGCTTCGAAACGACGAGTCTTAGCAACGGTGCCAACTAAGGGTGAACACTTTATTACTTGATATTTAGTGAGAGAGATCATCTTATAATGCTACCGTCGCGATCTAAGCAATACAAGATGCATAAAGGATTAACATCATAGGCAATTCATAATTAGTGTGATATGATATGGCCATTTCTTCTTGCGCCTTTGATCTCCATCTCCAAAGCACGGACATGATCTCCATCATCACCAGCATTGCGTCAAGGTCAGTGGCGCCGCTTCATGGTTGTCCATCATCACTAGCAACTATTACAACTACTTGGTATAAAGCTATTACAAGATGAATAGACACGCAGGTCTTAACAGAATTAAAGACAACCATTAGGCTCCTGCCGGTTGCCATATTACAACAAGGATCATTGCATACATCAAATATAATCACAATCACATGATGGCCATATCACAGCACAAAACCCCTGCAAAAACAAGTTAGACGCCTCTAATTTTCTTTGCATGTTTTACGTGGTTTGGGGCTTTCGAATAAGAAAGGATCTTACCTACAAAACTGAACCACAACGTTGATACAAGTGCTATCAAGTGCAAAGTGTAAATTGGATCTATACTATGGTGAGAGAGACAGACACCCGCAAAGCCACTTGTGCAAAGCAAGTTACACGTCAAGCGTGGAGCAAGTCTCATGTGCGATGACATGTAAGGTTAGCCCGAGCCGCTTCATCCCACCATACCGCAAGATGCAAAGTACACAAAGCAAAAGACAGCACGAGCACCAATGCCCACAAAACCATTGTGTTCTACTCGTGCAACAGATCTACGTGTAGACACGGCTCTGATACCACAGATGGGTTCGTAGCATGGAAAACAAAAAAATTCTACCGCAAGAACGAACAAAACCCAGATCTAATCTAGATAAAAGCCAAGATCTAATCTATTAGACATGTGCAACGAGATAGATCTGTACTAACCCTTGTGGATCCGAAAGCGTTACGAGATTGGATCTCGTGGTTGATGTAGTCGATCACTTGCCGATCTCAAGATCGAGTGGACGATCCTTCCGGCGCCTCGTTCCGGCAGCGCTTCCGTAGTCGGTCACACGTGCGGAGTCGAAGCAGACCTTCCTCTCATCGTTCCAGCGAGCAGCGAAGGTAGTAGATCTTCTCCACGGAATCCCAGCAGCACGACGGCGTGGTGGTGGTGGTGGAGTAGAGAATTCTGCAGGGCTTCGCCTAAGCCTGAGCAGAAGAAAGGAGGAGGAGAGAGGCGGCTGAGGTTTGGAGTGGAGAGGCCAGGGGGTGGCGCCTCTACCCCTCTATTTAAAGGAGGGAGGCGCCATGGGGAGGTGGAGTCCTTGTAGGACTCCCCTTTCCCTTGGCCGGCGGATTGGGAGGGGGGAAGGAGTCCTCCTCCCCCACTACTCCTTGTCTTGCCCCACAAGGATTCCTTGATCCTTTCTTGGTTTTAAAGCAAACTCCAAGAAATCTTCTAGAACCTTCCGGAACATTCCGAAACCTTCTAGAATCCTCATACAAATACTCCGAAACATTTCCTAACTCAGAAAATGATCCCCAATATATGAATCTTATTCTCCGGACAATTCCAGATCTCCTCGTGATGTCCCGGATCCAATCTGAGACACCGAACAACATTCGGTCTCCAACGCACATTCCATATCTACTTAAAACAACTTCGAACCTTAAGTGTGTCACCCACGGTTCGTGAATATGCAGACATGATGAAGACACCTCTCCGATCAATAACCATCAGCGGGATCTGGAGATCCATAACGGCTCCCACATACTCAACGATGACTTCGTGATCGATAGAACCATTAACATACGAAACCAATTCCCATTGTCACGCGATACTATACTTATCTGAGGTTTGATCGTCGGTATCTCCATACCTAGTTCTACCTCGTTACTGATAAGTACTCTTTACTCGTTCCATGTTATGTCATCCCTTGTGACCCAGTCACATGCTTGCAAGCTAACTAGATGACATTCCACCGAGAGGGCCCAGAGCATATCTATCCGTCATATGGATGGACAAATCCCAATCTTGGTCCATGCGCTTCAACACATACTTTCAGAATACCCAATGACACCTTTATAACCACCCAGTTACGAAGCGGTGTTTGATGTCATCAAAGTACCCATCTGGTGATGGTGATTAACACAACCTCATGGTCGAAGGATTAGGTTACTATGCATTTAAAAGCTTATAGCAATACGAACTTAATGACTTGATCTTATGCTACGCTTACTATGGGTGTGTGTCCATTCACATCATTCTCCTAATGATATAACCTTGTTATTAATCACATCCAAATGTCCATGATCAGGAAACCATGATCATCAATTAATCAACAAGCTAGTTCAACAAAAGGCTTACTAGGGACTCTTTTATGTTTACAAATCACACATGTATTAGTGTTTCCTTATAATACAATTATAGCATGGGCTGTAAACATTCATCATAAACACAAAGATATAATAATAACCACTTTTATTATTGCCTCTTGGGCATATCTCTAACACGATATAGTTACCATGTTGTCTAGGTAATACTTATCCACCTATTATCTATAAAGTTATTTGGCCATTGCTTATAAAGTTAGCCACCCGATGTTTTGGTGTATACTTATCCATTTGTGCATGATACAGTTACCATCCAATTTAATAACTCGCTTTAAAAACTAGGTGACAACCTGTAAAATTAGAAAATTTAAAAATAATAATAATAAGTGGGATCTAGTATCAAGCCAAAACTAATTATAGACTAAGTGGGTAACTTACGAACTACACACTAAATAACACACGTGTTAGAAGTGGATAACCTTTTGGTTCGAAAAAAGTCCGCCAATACTTATCAATATGGGATCTAGTTTTAAATATTTCACCACAACTAGTCTAACGATGAAAATGAATCCCTAATCAGATAATCGGTTCGAGATACAAAACATTTTAAATTTTCAGATTTTGCATTTAAGGTGGATGAGATCAACAATTTTGTATTTTTTGCATTCTTGGAAAATAGCCAATAGCAGCCTATTCTATATGGTGGGTAACTTAGGTATTATAGGTAGGTAACTTTTTTTTCACATTACAACCCGAATAACTTACGTCTTACATGTAGGTAAATTTTAGGTCCGAATTTTTTGTCGGAATATATCAACATGAGAGCTAGTTTCGAAGATCTCGTCATGACTAGTCTTATAGTAAAAACAGATTTTCAATCAGATAAACTGTTTGAGCTACAAAGCTTTTTAAATATTCGAACTTTTGCATTTAATTCTCGGTGATATCAGTTGATTTGTCTTTTTATACTTAAAACTAGAGAATGAATGGATCGACAAGAATTGCATGCACACATCGGTTTGGGCACGCGCATGTAAAGCTCGCTTTGTCTTTTAGTGACTACGTTTGTTATTTTTACATTTTTTCCTGAAAATGCAAAATACTTTGCGTTTCGACTCATTGATAGAAAATGAGTTCGATTTACAAGCCTATGAAAAGGCCAAAACACCCGTATTTACACACCCAATCCTCAAAACAAGACTACAACTAAGCGGTCTCCAAGACGCAACATAGTAGGCTCCTTCGCTAAACAGAACCCTCGCAGATGAAAGTCGCAGTGGTCGTGCAGCGTCGAAATTACCAAGAAACTGTTAGCCGTAACCAAAACACGTTCCGCTAGAAACTAGCGAGCCAACAAAGGCTCAGCTAGGAGCATTGCTGCTCCAGCCTCAACCCAAATTCAGGGTACGCTATCGGTGCGACGGCTACCTCCTAGCAACCTCAACATGCACAAGTGTGCAGTCTTCACCAACCCAGCATCAAGCACAAAGGCTAGCCCACCACTGCTCATCTAGAGGCTTGCTCGTGCCGTCCGAGGAAGATCCTCGTCACGCAAGCCACCACGATACCACTCGAGAGTCCGGCATGCCATCGCTGCAAGACGCCTCCTATGTAGCCAACAATGGGGTTCAAGACGAAGAACTATTGTCCAGACCAGAATCAAGTCCCTAAGACAATGCCTCCATGGAGGAAACGATGACAAATACGCCACCGTCGCCCGATCTAGCAAGCCAAATCTAAGATTTTCAACCAGAACATGAGACTCTGGGCGAGGGAGGTGCCGAAACTCCCCAGTGATGCCTCAGAGGAAACATCGCCCTCAGGTGTCGGTGTCACCGCCCCCGAAAGGCAGTGCTTTCTCTCGAAGCATCGTACGTCACTAATGCAACCGATCATTGTCCGTTCTGGAGTACCCGCGCTGGCCCTTCCTACTCCGCCGATAGCACGTTTAGCGCGCTAGATCGAGAGCAACCCATGGGAGGAGTCGCTGGTAGGTCAGTGCACATCCACCTCTGAGATGCATCGCCGACCACCCAGACCGCCCACCTCGCTACTAGCGCCGCAAGGACGCCTCGATCTGCCATGCCAAGATGGCATTGGGCTCAACTCAACCTGGCTAGAGCAACATCAACACTGCGCTAGGATCTAGGGAGGATGGGAGAGGGGAAGGGGTGGCCGCACCCAGGCGCCTAGGGCTAGACTCACAAGGGCCATGGCGTCAACTCCTACTTCCAGTGTCATCGTTGTTGCCAACGTTCTTTTGCAATTAACTCGATTTTATCGTTTAGTGATTAGCAATTTTGGTAGTCGGAACGCCCGCTAGAATTTACACTTCTAGGGACACCCGTTGTGTAGCCCAGTCCTTAATTAAAAGGAAAATGCTTGTGTACAGTCGGAGGATGGGACGTTTCCGCATCCTCCGCCTCCCACATCCGACGCGTGTCCTTGGGAGGCCTACCATTAGCGTTATCAACTTCCTTATCCATCCCCGCGCGTCTTCCTTACCGCACGTCTCGTGCGGCGCTGCCCTTTGCCTGTTTCCTGGCCATCACCGCCCACACCACATCACCGTGTCGTCGAGGGCCGCCACCACCCGCACCCTGTCACGGCGCCGCCGAGGATATCCGAGGCCTGCTGTGCAGGCGCCGCGTTCCCCTCTGGAGTGGGGCAATCTCGTCGACTGCCCCATCTCCACCGCACGCGGACAGCCATGGCCATGGAGAGCTCATCTGCGGTTCATTCGCCCGACGATGCTTCCTCCTCAACAGCGTCAAGGAAGACGGCGACGTCGCCTCTCCCTCGTCCGCCCCCGCGCCAAGACATGTCGTGCCCTCATCTAGTGCCGCATCGAGCTCCGCTCCTGCACGACGGTGGTGCAGCCAGGCAGGAACGGCGACACCGACCATCTGGTGCTGCTGCAAGCCCAAGGAGATGCCGACTAGCCACACCCCTCCACTACTACCAGGGAAGAATGCCCGGTGCTACTTGAAGGGGATCCGCAACAGAAAATAAAAAAATTCCTACGATTGAACCCCAAAACTGCCTAGGATCTATCTATGTAGTAATTCGGTAATGGCCAATGCGTAGAGAATACATACCCTTGTAGACCGTACGCGGTTAACGTTCCGAGGGGAACGTGGTTGATGTAGTTGTACTCGTAGCTGACCTCAAGGTCGCGAAGCTCCTCTCAGGTCACCCCTTGCTCCTTCTTCATCTTCATCGTGCAGCAGCTCTGGCTCACGACATTTAAGTGCCCCAAGTGTCGCACCTCGTGTCTTCGTACACATCCGGTGCACAATGAGACCTCCGGCTCCCCGATCCTGCAGGGAGTGCGGAAGTTGATATCCGGCTAGGAATCCCTGCAGCGCAACGGCGTGCTGCAGGTGTGCCTCGATCGCACAGCCCAAACTTGGGGCCATGGTCACAAGGGCTAGAGAGAGAGAGGGGGGAGGAGGAAGTCAACCAAAGGACTTCTCCAAATATTGGTGTGTTCTAATCCCACCCATGGGCATCCCTTTATATAGGGGGAGGGGGTTAGCCCTTCCCTTTGGGTTTCCCATGTGGGACTATTCAAGGGAGAGGGGGAGGCGCATGGGCCCTTAGGGCACCATGGGCCGGCCGACCAGGGGTGGGCCCCACCTCGCGCACAACCCTAGGCTGGCCGGGTGGGCCCCCTTGAGGCGCCTAGGCCTTGGCCCTTCCTTCCTTCGGTTTTCCCTCATGGGCCCTTTTTCCCTAGGAAGTTTGGCCCATTAGTAGAATAACCCTTCAAATTAGATTTTAATATTATATTTAATATTAATTACACTAATTAATATGTAAATACATATTACAAAACCTGATTCAACCCGAAACACCTTTCGGTTCCCCTTTCTATATCCTCCGAACAACTTCGGAATTCCCGAAATGATTCCGGTCCTTTATTCTTTCTCCGAACATCTTCGGATTTATCTGCGGAACGATTCTGGCTTTCTCTTTCTCTACTGTGATTCCGTCTTACGAATGATCGCTCTCATCATACCCTTAATTGTATCCTCTCACGGCTCGGGAATGCTCTAGACATGATCTAAATCAATGATCACCAGAGGGACCAGGGATATCCATGTGACCTCTATACATTCCTCATGACAATGTCATTTGAACCGCTAAATGTAGCATCCAATTCCTTTTGTTTCTTGATACGACTTGTCCGAGATCCAATCATTGGTATCACATACCTTGTTCAATCTCTTCACAACAAGTTTTGTTTTCCTGTTACCATGATATTACATCGCCATGACCGAGTCACATGTTGCAACATTTATGGATGTAATCTCACCAAGCCGGCCGTATGTATCTTTACTCGTCATGTGGGTGAACAAATCCCGGTCTTGCAGTCACATGTCATCTACTGTTCCTTCAGAATACCCAACGTACACCTTTATGGCCACCATATTACCAGATGACGGTTGATGCAGTCTAAGCAGCCTCAGGAAACAGTGAGTAATATGAGCTCACGGTCTAAGGAAAAGGAGTCTAGGTATAGCTGTTGCAACATTAAACTATATGACTTGATCATGTTGTAATCCTTCGAGGAATGTTCAATCACATCATTCTCCAATGATATGATCCTGTTGTTAGTCGGCATAAATGCCCATCATCTTGAAACCCAGATCATCGTCATGACCAACGAACTAGTATGAATAGAGGCTACTAGGGACTTGGTTGTTTCATACCACACATGTACCAATGTTTCTACTTGGCACAATTATAGCATAATATGAAACTATTATAAACTAATTGAGATATGACAATAAGCACCTATTTATTATTTGCCTCTAGGGCATATCTCCTTCAGTCTCCCACTTGCACTAGAGTACAAATAATCCAGCTCGCATTTTACTCATATAAACCATATATCATATACGTTTACAAATCATGCATGCTCATGGGAAACGTCATGTCCATGTTCTGTTTTACCAGATCATTATGTCTTTTGCAAATCGTTAATGTCTTCCTAATTTTGACATTCACTCCATTGTCATATAATGGTTCGAAGTATTTATTTGGCGACAAAGTGAGACTTTGTTTCTAGTGTTTAGAATGACGGTTGCTTTCACTATTGTCATCTAAACTTCGAAACACACTTTGCTATCCTTTATGTATATACTGTAGTTATGGCAGTAGAACGAGGCCGAATTCCAGGAGCTTACAGTGACTTTAGATCAACCTCGAGGGCTTTCTCATGGGCACTGGGCCCTGGGACACATCATTCTACGTTAAAAGTGAACTAGCCCTGCCATAACATTATACATCACATAAGATGGAGCTTTTATACTTCTATATCTATGTAGATCCTAGTGCATAAAATGCACCTATGCCACTTACATTGCTTCTTTCCATTTAAGTACAAACTTAATTCTGGTTCTGTGCTCAACTCAGGAATCACTTAAAGACCGTTATTACAGTTAAGACTTTGTCCTACCAACTGGAACTTCAGGTCACATTACGTTGAGTATATAACATGGTTATATGGAAGAACCTATGACTGAGGCATAGGAGATGCAACACATCTCTTTCTTTCAACCATAGTTGCAATACTAACTCAATGCTTCATATAGTAAGAACTACTTTCTCACCTTGTTCCATTCTGAGCTTCTTCAGAATCTTCCTTAGGACATTCTAAACATCTTTCAGAATCAAGTCCAGGAAGCATTCGACATTCAGTGTTTATTAAACTCACCAATCTATCTCGATAGATCTTATTGTTTAATAACTTCAACTTCATCCTTATTTATCTAACTTAAATATTATTAACACTAATCACATCATTCACATATGTCGTCCACATATCCCAGAATGATTTCATGCTCCCACTCAAATATGACATTCATGTTTGAGATCCAGGGATTTCACTTAGCTCTCACTCAAAAACGACATTCATGTTTGAGATCCAGGGATTTCACTTAACACCCACTCAGAATAGGTCAGCTACATATTATGAATTAGCCAAGCTGATTTTCTCCCACTCAAATCTAGGTCCTCTCGATAATCTTGGACATTCCAAAATTCTTTGATCATCATCAATTTGAGAATTCCAATTACGAGACTTCAATGTCCATATATTTCTAGTGTAAATCCAAAAGACTTAAGCATCACTACTGTTGTAGTCAACTCCTTGAATTTGTCCAAAATTTGTGACAAATCGAGCTTTTTGTCATTCATTAAGTTTCATTTCCTTCTTATGACTTTGCAGTCATTCAGAAATATCAAGTAAACTTCTTTACTTTAATAAGATCAAGTACCATGTTACTTTGCAATCTTAAATGTAACTTAATATAGGATTTTATGACTCCTAGTCATTTCTCGCACTCAGGTCCATCACGCTTCTTTATAATTTGTAGGTATGTCTTGTTCAAAACATGACAAGTGAATCAATAATGTAATTCCACAAACTTGTAGAATATATAGTTGAATCCTACTTTCTTTAGTAAAAATATTCGCTAAAACTTCATGATAATTATCATTAGTTTCTCCTCTATTTGTAGAGTTTGGTTTCACGAAACAAATTCCACTTCGCCACTCAACAATCTGGAGGTAAGGTCAAATACCTTGTTTTTGATCTTTTACTTTCTTCCACCTGTATCTTCATCAAGACACGTCAACTTTGGACAACAACAGGTTTCCCTTTTTGTGGAAGATGCATTCATAGCTTCCTAAGAATGCTTTACAGAGACTTGTTTGTTCGCCACGACTTCGACTTATCGAAACCTCCAGAAACTCGAACTTGCCATAACACTTATGGTGTTGTTTCCACGAATCTTTAGATGTTCCTTTGTATTTCAAATGAGTGTTTGCTTATTTTGATCTTTAACTCTAAACGATAACTATAACCCCTATAAGTGATGATATTATACTATATATCTTAATACATAATGATTATGATCTTTAGATATTTCAACACAGTTTGAATTCATCCAATTATCATAATTTGTGAAACATCTTTCACAAGTCCCTTTTATGCTAAACTTAACTTGAATACTTCAGTCATGTTGATCAAATCGAAGAGACTTCGTATTCTTATTAATTTCAATATCCCATTTTGTTGTGAACTCATTTGAATAATTCAAATCATTTCAAACTTATGTTTCATTAAGTAAATACGCTTATTCACTTAAGTCAACAATTAACTAATGATTTCCACTACTTTTTGAAAATACGATACATCATTATGTATAAGATTCAACATTTCTTCGCATATCACTGTTTTACCAAAATACAGAGTTTTAGTCATTCTGCCCAAGAGGTATGGTTTTGCAAAGTCTCTAGATTAAGCATCTAGGACCCCGATCTTCACAAAGAACATGCAATAACCAAAATGACTTAAACTATAGTGTCATCTCATTATTAAACTTTGGATATCTTTTAGCATTCTAATCCTCTTATAAATGTTTAAACCATCATCATTAACATAGTGATGAGAATAACTTATTTATAATAATAATGTGACCACAAGGTATTGTTCATAAGAATAGTACAAACTGGCTTGTAACTTGTTCATATGAATAATCGTCTCGCCAAAAGCAAGACACACAAACAGGGATTATAAATTTATATTCAAGTACACTAATCCAAATGACAAATTTTGAGGGAAGAGGTGATGTCGGCCATCAACTGTTTTTCTTGCCGTCGTTAAGTCACGCTGCCTCAAAATCAGCAATTCTCAAGCAGATCCTCCTGTTTTCACAAAACGGGACAAGTATCAAATACTTTGCAAACTGCAACGAGTTTTGCAAGAACCACATTTATAATTTGTATCTTACATATACCTTTTCATCCATGACCTCCATTGCAATCAAGGCCTTCCAAGAGTTCTCAACTCTAATGCAAGATCGCTAAGTGTTTTTCCAAATATTCTCTTTTCATCCATGATGGAGGAAAACCCATCCAATGGCTCACACTTTATGTGCCTTATTCTGTAGAATACAAAATGTAGCCTAACTCTTCATCGAATGGAGAATGGCTTATTAGATGATTATGAAGAAAACACAAACATTCCGGAGTCATCGAATTATCTCCTAATGGTTATTGTATCAAGAAGAGAAGATCACCTTTTACAAGGATATCCCTCGGGCGTGGATATTAAACTATGAAGTTGGACCCTTTTGCTAACTTCCAAATTAAGCAATATATTCCCATGGTTGCAAAGGACCTCAATGGGATAGGCCATGATCTACTAAGATATTTGCAAACAGACATCTAGACTAAGTTTATAATAAGAGATCAAATTATAATTGGTATCCACTAAAATGGTCATCCCCTGGACGATTTAAGTGATCACATGATCCCTATCCTCTGCACCTCCCCTGATCATCACGGCCATCAATGCAGTATCAAAGGTAGACATTTACTAATGCCAATCACATCATCCATGTGACTCATGCTCGATCTTTCGATCTCTTGTGTTCCGAGGCCATGTCTGTACATGCTAGGCTCGCCAAATCTAACTTGTGTGTATTCGGTGTGTAACATGGTTTGCACCCACTGTATGCGAACGTAGATATGTCTGACTCCCGATCATCATGGCCGGCCTCATAACGAAGAACTTTCTTGGTGGTGCACACACAAGGGGAACACGGAACATTGGAATTAAATAGGGATTATCTTATTTGCTACCGTTGAGTATCTAAATACTAGCACACAATACGATAAAAAATAGGTATCAACATCATATGTATAATGCGATATGATATGGTCCTTCTTGCGCCTTGATCTCCATCGAGTGCTCCGGCAAGATCTCCATCTTGCCCTTGGTTTGACGCCAAGTCCACGACGCCTCCACCAGGTCGTCGATCGGAACGATGACTATTACTATACTACTTAGCAACAGAAAAGTAAACTACTTTTATCTTCGCGACGACCAATACCATATCAAAATCACATGCCCCCTGCAAAATAAAGTTAGACGCCTCTACTTTATCTATTACAAGTTTTACGTGGTTGTTAGGGTTTTCGCAATAGAACCGTTTTTAAGCTACGAACTTTCCACCCACAACATAGATCCGACAGTTGTCTCTACTACACCCCTTTCGGGGCCCTCCATTGTAAATACTATATCAACTATCGAATGAGAGACAGACACCCGCTAGCCACTTATACGGTACAAGCCGTATGTTGAGCGTGGAACCAGTCTCGCGTACGAACACGCGTAAGGTCGGTCCGGGCAGCTTCATCAAACAATATCGCGATATAAACACGTACACATTAGAGGGTAACAACTAAGGGATTAATGCCCGCACAAGACTTGTGCGTACTGGCCGTACAACACTCCTACGCATAGATCGGCCCTGATACCACTAAAGGAGATCCGTAGCAGAAAACAAAAATTTTCCTACGATGAAACCCCAAAACTGCCTAGGATCTATTTATGCAGTAATGCGGTAACAACCAATGCGTAGAGAATACATACCCTTGTAGACCGTACGTGATTAACGTTTCGAGGGGAACATGGTTGATGTAGTCGTACTCGTAGCCGACCTCAAGGTTGCGAAGCTCCTCGCAGGTCACCCCTTGCTCCTTCTTCATCTTCATCGTGCAACAACTCCGGCTCACGACATTTAAGCTCCCCAAGTGTTGCGCCTCGTGTCTTCATACACATCCGGTGCACGATGAGACCTCCGGCTCCCCGATCTCGCCGGGAGTGCGGAAGTTGATATCAGGCTAGGAATCCCTATAGCGCAACGGCGTGCTGTAGGTGTGCCTCGATCGCACAGCCCAAACTTGGGGCCATGGTCACAAGGGCTAGAGAGAGAGGGGAAAGGAGGAAGTCAACCAAAGGACTTCTCCAAATATTGGTGTGTTCTAATCCCACCCATGGGCATCCCTTTATATAGGGGGAGGGGGTTAGCCCTTCCCTTTAGGTTTCCCATGTGGGACTATTCAAGGGAGAGGGGGGAGGCGCATGGGCCCTTAGGGCACCATGGGCCAGCCGGCCAGGGGTGGGCCCCACCCCGCACAGAACCCTAGGCTGGCCGGGTGGGCCCCTTGAGGCGCCTAGGCCTTGGCCCTTCCTTCCTTCGGTTTCCCTTATGGGCCCTTTTTCCCTAGGAAGTTTTGCCCATTAGTAGAATAACCCTTCAAATTAGATTTTAATATTATATTTAATATTAATTACACTAATTAATATGTAAATACATATTACAAAACCTGATTCAACCCAAAACACCTTTCGGTTCCCCTTTCTATATCCTCCGAATAACTTCGGAATTTCCGGAATGATTCCGGTCCTTTATTCTTTCTCTGAACAGCTTCAGATTTCTCCGCGGAACGATTCCGGCTTTCTCTTTCTCTACTGTGATTCGTCTTACGAATGATCACTCTCATCATACGCTTAAGTGTATCCTCTCACGGCTCGGGAATGCTCTAGACATGATCTAAATCAATGATCAACAGAGGGACCAGGGATATCCATGTAACCCCTATGCATTCCTGAAGACAATGTCATTTGAACCGCTAAATGTAGCATCCAATTCCTTTTGTTTCTTGATACGACTTTTCCGAGATCCAATCATTGGTATCACATACCTTGTTCAATCTCGTTCACAACAAGTTTTGTTTTCTTATTACCATGATATTACATCCCCGTGACCGAGTCACATGTTGTAACATTTATGGATATAATCACCAAGCCAGCTGTATGTATCTTTAACCGTCATGTGGGTGAACAAATCCTGGTCTTGCAGTCACATGTCATCTATTGTTCCTTCGAAATACCCAACGTACACCTTTATGGTCACCTTATTACCAGATGACGGTTGATGCAGTCTAAGCAGCCTCGGGAAACAGTGAGTAATATGAGTTCGCGGTCTAATAAAAAGGAGTCTAGGTATAGCTGTTGCAACAATGAACCATATGACTTGATCGTGTTGCAATCCTTCGAGGATTGTCCAATCACATCATTCTCTAATGATATGATCCTGTTGTCAGTTGGCATAAATACCCATAATCTTGAAACCCAGACCATCCTCATGACCAACGAACTAGTATGAATAGAGGCTACTAGGGACTTGGTTGTTTCATAAGACACTTGTACCAATGTTTCTACTTGGCACAATTATAGCACAATATGAAACTATTATAAACTAATTGAGATATGACAATAAAAACATATTTATTATTTGCCTCTAGGGCATATCTCCTTCACTACTACCCTCTGGCGGATTCGCACGGATTTTTTTGCTACAAATATTATGAGATTTTGCATCATATAGGAAGCAATTTTGTGCTACAAACAATATGTGGTTTTGCATCGTAGGAACTAGAATCAACTATTTTTTTAAACCATATGATCCGTGGATCTGCATCATACCAAGAATTTATTTGCTACAACTCTTACATGGTGTTGCTATATTAGTATAATGTTTTTGCTATGTGAACACCGACGAGGGTCTCTGAGCCGGTTTTGCTACAATAAAACTTTTTTTCATTATCCCTGCTACAAGAACATGATTTTTTTTGCTCAATACGTTTGTGAATTTGCATTATTAGAACAATTTTTTTGCTATATGATCTCCGACGAACTCTTTTTTGCTACAACCGTCTAGTGATTTTGCTACTTTAGCATTTTTTTTGCTACAAGGATTCCGACGAGCTCACCGGTGAGGTCTCCGGCGAACTTTTTCTTGCTACAACCGTCTAGTAATTTTACTATATTAGCATATATTTTTTGCTACAAGGATTTTGGCGAACTCACCTGTGAGGTCTCCGACGAAGTTGGTCTTTTTCTTATGTTTTTTGGATGATTTTTTTGCTACACACAACAAAAGCGGGAAGACTTTTTACTCCATAAAGGAAAAGTAGGCTTTTGGAACAAAATTGGACACGTGTCAGCAGTACATACCGGAGGTTAGAATCGCTCGTATCCTCCGAAGGACGCACAGTACCGCCCTATTTAAAAAGATAAAAACAGACACGAAATATGCTAACTAGCCGAACCTAAGGGTGACAATGGGTATGGTATGAGCAGGGTAGAGAAATACCATACCCATACCCGTTTAGTCAATGGGTACAAAAGTTCACCCATACCGTACCCGCGGGTATAAAACTTTATCCATACCCATACCCAACGGGTACCCATTTCTATTGGGTACCCGGCGGGTAGATCCAAGAGTACACAAGTTATTCACAATTTTATTTCATCAATAACATATTTGAAAACATAGACAATTGTCTCTACTAAATAATAGATAGACTTAATACATACAAGACTCGAAGTTTAGAACTCGCAATCTTATACTTATCCCTAGGTTTTTCGGTCGCATAGGTTTAAATTCTATAGGTAAGTTTAACATGTCAGTTTAAACGGGCAGGATATGAGTATACCCATGGATACAAGTCTATACTCATACCCGTACCCGTGACTTGATCTGGGTATTATCCGTGGATACAAAAGTGTGCCCTACCCTACCCATTAGGGTATGGTACTGGTACTGGTGGGTACCCGTAGCATGCTAAAATTGCCATCCTTAGCCGAACCAGCCCTACGAGAGCCCATTTTCCTCCTCCCTTTTACTCCGTAGTCCGTCCCTCCGGTGAGAGTAGCAGTGAGGGGAAAGAGGGAAAAAAGGGTCGTCTTCTAGCACTCCAATCAAACCGAACAGCGAAATCCCAATTCAAAATTCCCTCGACAAGCCAAACCCTCGGGGAGAGCTCGCTGCGGCGCGCCGGATCGGACCGCAGGAGATGGAGGCGGCGCGGGATTCGATGGCGTCCCTCCTCGACGCCGGCCTCTTCGACTCCGCCCAGACACTCGTGCGTAATCCCTGTACCTTCCCCTCCCCGCTCCAAATCGCTAGGGTTTTGCCCACGGATCAGCTGCTCCGTTGGGCTGCTAGTTCGTGACTGGGTAGGTGAGCGGCGGAGCGGTCTGCCTTGCGGGATTAGGAATGGAAGAAAATTCCTGAAGGGTGGCCTTAGCTGAGTGGCAAAAGCAAAAATGTGGCCTTAACTGTTGCTCGCTAGATGTTCCTTCTGTACAGAGGTTTTCTGGTGGGAAATAATACTTCGTCACTTGCAGGGGTGCTTTCTCGTTTCTTCCGGTGGCGCAAGCAATGAGGCCAGCATATCCGCCAAGGCGGAAAGCTTGGTAAGTTCCCATGTGTAGCTCGCTAGGGGAAGTTTATGCTAGTTGGATCCTGCTCCTACACAATGCGGGCACCGCTGAATGCCCATTTCTGCTTGCCTAAGTGCTACATTTTTCTCACATCTCGTGGCTGAAATGTTGCCCTGCTGTGTTGCAGGTCCTGCATGGTGATGCGTTATATGGGGAGAAGGAATTTCGGAGGGCACTGGTAATATTGCCGAGAAACCAACTATTGTTTAGAAATTTAGAATGCATTTATGAACTTCATTGTGTCAGGAAGCCGAGCACACACGATAATGATTCAGTGCACTTACTGTTGAAAATCTTCCTTATTCCCCCTTTTGATCATTACAGAGTGCCTACAAGCAAGCTATGCAATGTAGCAAAAATATCCCTAAACAAGCAACAAGTACCGCCAGAATCTCAGTTTCCACTACAGGCCGGTCACCTTCTCCAAATCCTTCAAATGCAATGCCCTTCAATGAAAATGAGGTGTGAACAGCTCAGCAGGCCATTCTGGTGTTTCTTGCATTGGTATTTTATTCTATACACCTCTACTAAGTAACTCAATTAAGTTTTCCTTACTGTTATAGGTGAAGTCTAAAATAGCTCTTTGCCATTCTGCTCTACACGAGTATCGTGAAGCACTCCAAGAGGTTTCTCTTTTTCTTTCTCCGTGTTTTTCTTTGCTAAATTTAGCAAACATTTTTTACCCCCTTAAATGTTGGTCGATACCGGTAAATATGGATCCATCAAAATTAAAATATATGTAGAATGGTTTGAATGCGGCTGTATTTTGGTTCTTATGGCAATGACAAAGACAAATGATGTATATTTTGTCCTACATTTTTTGTGCAGATGGAAGGGATTCCGTCTAAAGTGAGAAGTCTAAAAATGAATCTGATGTTAGGAAAGCTGTATAGGATATCCAGAAATAACCGTGCAGCTTCCATATGTTATAAAGAGTGTTTGAGGTACAACGAACCGAAGGATTTGTTTTTGACGGTCATGGATTCTATCACTAGATAATCTTTCTAAATTACAATATAAGCAGTTTTAGAGTTTCCACATCATTATACAAAAAAAATACCAACATGGACAATGGCAAATTGATATCACTAGATTTTTGATGAAATATAGTTTCATAATATATAATTACATTTGTTTTAGAAACATATTATTTAAAAAATTGTGGTCAAAGTGTTACTTTAAAGACTGTCATTGTCCTATGCTACTTTTAATATTAATCAGAGGGACTAGTTCATAGCCATATATCGATATTGATTTTTCCTGTTCTATCCTAACAATTAGTTTTCCACACTTTGATATGGAAATCATCTAGTTTTTCTCCACTAAGAATATCACGCCTTATTTTTACTCCTTGATGATGTGTTTTGACAAGTTATTTTCTACATCTGTATGTTCTGCTAGGCAATGCCCTTATGTATTTGAGGCTATTGCAGCTTTGGCTGAAATGGGGCTTTCTTCAAAGGAGTTTTCTTTATTATTTTCTCAAGTAAGTGCCTCTTTCTTTAGTTTATAATCTGAAAAGGAAGCATAGAATCTCAAAATGAAATATAGTCTATTTTTGGCGAGAACAAATAAATATCAGTTATGCTCAATTTCCTGGTTGTGTATCATGTTTGTAATCCGATTCTAGTGATTCTCTACATGTTAGTCGAGTTGGCTACAAAATTTTGCAGGTGATTGTTTGCTTTACTATACAGCACATATCCATTCTTCCACATTTTATACAAGAGAGGTGTTCAACTGTTTTTATGGAGGGTGCATATTGCAACAAACATACATTTGCACTCTGTTAGTTCAATGACTTGTATCCTGTTTATGGATTGCTAAAGGATATCTCTGAGCTGTATACGTTATTTAGCTTTACACAGTTATACATAGTTTCATGCTTACAGAACCAGCACCCCACCAAAACTTACCCACATTTTTTGCATTTCTTCTGTGCATGTAAGCTCCAAGTTCTTGATGGATATAAGACTATGTTGGAAAATGAACATGCAATTGCTTAATGTACCTTTCAGTTGTACTCATATTTTTCAACCATTGACTGCTGAAACTTATTTTAGCAGATAACATGAAATGATTATTATGTGTCTCTGCAGGCACCAAATAGAGGAGGCAAGGCACCAGGTGATTTTTTAGATGCACAACGTTGGTGGAATGTAAGTGATCTATGCCGCAATCCTGTTAGTCTGTTACAGATAGGCAAGATGTTACATGTTGGCAGGCTGCTGATGTTTCTAGAGGATATCATAACATTTTTTGATAGGTTACTTTTGAGGCATTCCACCAATAGCAAAGATGGTATATATTTGAACTTAATATATCTTGACAGCTGCTGAGCTTGCGTGGTATCTGGCGTTTAATATATACCCTAAGTAACTACATATGTGCTTGCTCTCTTCTGTTAGATTTCGTTAGTACATTGGTGATTGAAAGCTGAAGCAGCATTACACACTATAAATGCTAAACAATTATTAAATTGAAACACAGCTTTGGCCTTCTTTTGATTCTGAAGAATATGCCACCACTGCCACAACAAACGTAAATGTGCACTTCTGTCTTTTTCTGTACAACCATTAATGCAAACTGATTACTCAATGAGAAAAGTAAGAATACACCATGTTCTGGTTCCTGGAGATCAAGGTCAAAGTGTCAAACAGTACTCTTAAATTGGAAATTTAACAATTTACCAAAAGATCCATATTCTTCTCGCAGTTGAGCTACATTATCTGTTATTGGTTCATCACAAACTTAATTTCTCTTTCAGGCAAATATTTCATAATACATCTCGTTCATGTTATGGATCGGCTAAAAAAATTATTCACTTCAATTATTGTTTTCTTAACAGCGGTATGTAGAGGCCCAGTGTTGCATTGCTTCACATGATTATAAAGGTATTGCAATGTTTTTTTTTATTTTCAAAATTCATTTAATGATTTAGCATACAATGTGCTTAGGTGATTTTTTTTTGAACTCATCATGGAAACACAGGGTTACAAAGGATATTTGCCACTCATTAAATGAACCTGTGTTACTAATATAGCACGGTTGGCCCGATCAGAAAAACCATGTTATGAGCGTGGTAGATGATACGATATAGCCCTAAGGCTAGTGCGAGATGGCCCTGGACAGATGAGGCACGACACCCAGCCAAGAGGAGGCTGCCACACAACAAGAGCAGGGAGAAACTTGGGAGGGATAATTGGGACTATTTTCTTGCTTGTGTATTGATTGATATGGCTAGGCATTATATATCCAGCTTACAAACTTGGAGGCTAAGCCGAACTAACAAACTTGGGAATCAAGAAATATCTCTTAAGAGATTTTGCTGTTAAACATAACTAACAATAATTAAGGAAACCTATAAAGATAAATTGAGAAACTGTGGCCCCTGTCCTACGCCATAAAACAAACCAGAACCGGCATGTTGTATGGTTTTTTAAGAGGCAAAGATTGCATGAGTAAAACACCGGAAAAATATGATAGAAACGAAGTGTTGTCGTGCACGAATCGAACCTCCAACCTGCACACAGTCTCAACTACCTCCTGTCAAGGCCCAATACCACCTGGGCTACGTTGGTTTTGTGATATACTACTGAAGTACATTCTATATATACAATTTGAGGTCAACTTTTCTCGAAATTAGCTTAGATATTAATTGAATATGACATTTTTCTGTCGCTCTCGAACTGGCTCAGCCGGCGGTCGGACTGGCCAATCAGTGAACCAGTTGCTTGACTGGTGGCGGTTCACTCACCAGTCTGGTTTTTTAAACTATGCATGTAGTTCTATCCCGTACCTTAGTCTGGTACCAGACTTACTCGTGCTACAGCATAGCTTGTTAATCAACGTTTCAAAACTTCAGTTTTTGTAATCTTCGGGCATAATTTTGCAACTTTTAACAGCGATACTGGAATGCTATTCATCATAATAAATAAGCTTACTATTGTTTACTTTTTATAGGTGGCCTTGATATATACATGGAACTATTGCAACGGTTCCCCAATAATGTGCACATCTTGCTGGAAATTGCAAAGGTTTATGTCTTTCTTCAACTTTCCCATTTTTGTGCTCCCGTATATGTTGTGTACTAATTATTGAAGGACAAACATCAAGTTTTTATCTCTTATGAAATGTCCATCTGTTCATGTATTTCTTGATTTCCTTAAGTTCCATGCCCATGTATAGCCCTGTGTGTGAAGATCTTGTGAAGTACATAGTTCATCATCATGCCTTTTCTTTTGTGAATTTAATTACCTTTCTTCAATTGGTGATCCTGATTTTGCACTTTATGTCCAGGTCGAAACCATCATAGGAAAGAATGATGAAGCAATCATGAATTTTGAGAAGGTAAATGGACAAGGATAGGCTTGGAATTCCTTCTACTGAAATATATGTATCTGAAACATTACATGCTTTGCAGGCTCGGTTAATTGATCCAAACATTATGACATATATGGATGAGTATGCAATTATCCTAAAATTTAAATCGGACTACACTAAGCTAAACAAGTTGGTGCATGATATGCTGCACATTGATCCTGCAAGACCAGAAACATGTGTTGCTCTGGCAGCATTTTGGGAAAGAAAAGATGAAAGAAAAGCTTTGACATATGCTGAAAAGGTATTTACCTTTCATAGATATGTTTTGTGGAAGCTGCCCTTCCATTTAATGTTCCTTATGTTGTTGACATTTTGCAGAGCCTCCGAGTTGATGATAGGCATATAACTGGCTATATTATGAAGGTAATACCACAAAGCATTGTTCATTTGACATAGTTTATTTTTGTACTCCCTCCGACCCATATTAGTTGACTTGGATTTATCTAGATTTGGATGTATCTAGTACTAAAACATGTCTAGATACATCCGAATCTAGACAAATTGGAGTCAACTAATATGGGTCGGAGGGAGTACCATTGTTCTCTTGCATTGCAGCATTATGGAAATGTATTGCAATGGAGTATATAAACATGTTTGGGTGGTTTACAACGAACCTGTTGTGATTCTCGATTTATTTACTTCAAAAATTCATGTATAGCTTTAGGATCCTATGTTTATTTTTCTTTATCCAGATGATGGGCTTAATGTTTGCTTACTGATCTTTAAGGGCAATTTGCATCTTTCATCAAGTCGACCTGATCTGGCAGTAACAGACTTTAGGGGAGCTCAAGAACTAAGGGCTGATCTTCGCTCTTATCAAGGTTGTTACAGCTAGATACTTCTGGTTGCTTATTCAAATCCTGCTGGAAGCCTAATATAGATATATTCTCAGGTTTGGTGCGTGCTTATCTAGCACTTTCTAAATGCAAAGATGCATTATTCACTGCCCGTGAAGCAATGAAAGTTATGCATCAGTCTGCGAAAGCTCTCAAGTTAGTTGGTGATGTGCATGCTATCAGTTCCAGTGGAAGAGAGAAGGTAAACTGCCAAGCCTTTTCTCTCATGATCGCATTTTGTATACTTTCCCCTGTAATTGCGCCCTTTGGCAACTTATTCATGGTGCTGTGTTATTTACTTATTTTCCAGGCAAGAAAGTTCTATGAATCTGCCATTCGTCTCGAACCTGGATTTCTCGGAGCAGCATTGGCATTGGCTGATTTGCATGTTGCTGAAGGACGGAATAAGGAGGCAGTTTTATTGCTTGAAAGATATCTAAGACAATGGGCAGATGATTCTCTACATATCAAGCTGGCCCAAGTATTTGCGGCGACAAATCTGCTTTCTGATGCACTCTCCCACTATCAGTCTGCACTAAGGTACACTTCCTCTTGGAGCTGTGTAATAGCAATTGTAAATTGAAGAAGACTTCATACTGAATCATGTATTTGCCCACCATCTCAATCCTATCTACAGTCCTGGGCATTTCTCTTGCCAAAGCCGCTGTCTTTCCGTGTAACCTATGGGTCCTTTGATATCTCTAAAAGGGCCGATTGTGACCTGTAAGGCTGTCAGACTTGCTTGATTGAATGCGAGAAACTGACTGATTAGTATGTGCAAAATATGTTTAGGATTATTTGGTTATTCTTTTTCTGTCCTTTTGAAAGATTTTAACGTAGTTTTAAATTTTATTTAATAACTCGTCCTTATTAAATACGGGTGTTAATTAAGGCTGGGGACTTACTCATCTGGATACTTTCTGTAGATATTTTGCCATGTCCCTCCATCCCAAAATATAAGGCGCTTAAGGATTAGTCAAAAGTCAATGTTTTCTAAGTTTGACCAAGATTATATAAAAAAATATGAACATTTATAATACCGTGTCAATATCAATAGATTCACCATGTAGTATATTTTCTTAATGTACACATTCAATATTGTAGATGTAGATATTTTTTCCTAAATATTTGGTCAAAGTTAGTAAGATTTGACTTTTGACTAATCCTTAGGCACCTTATATATTGAGACGGAGGGAGTAATAGCTTCATTAGTTTCCATCCATGCTTCCATGGAAGGCAGGTCCAGGAAGCCGGCTATTCAAAAGCTACCTGAGCTATAAAAAGAAACGTTGCACTGCAAATAAGTGTGCTTAAGATCTTTGAGTTCCCATTAGTGCATCTTAACCCATCTAGAGATATGAATGACACTTCTAGTAGGCTGCCATGAAGTTGATCATGTTTTTATTTCGAGAACCTTTGTTAAAGAAAACACTTCTAGTAGGCTGCCATGAAACTGATTTATTTATTTCGAGAACCTTTGTTAAAGAAAACACTTCTCGACAGACCTGCTATTTTATCCTTGTAGCCTCATGTCCTAGTTCAATGCAAAACGAACTCTCTTGCAGGATAAACCCACACAATGAGGCCGCCAAGAAAGGATTGGAGCGCTTGGAGAAGCAAATGAAGGTATATGTCACGATGGCTATAGCTCCCTAACATTCATGAACTCTTGTCATGTTTTGGTTTCCCTCTAGGATCGCTCCGCTGTAAGTGCTGATTGCTCTGGCTCGCCTGTGCAGGGAATAGACCCGGATGCGCCTGAAGACGAGGACGAGAACGAAGCTGACGACGTCGATGGCGACCAGGATGATGCTGAGCTGTTGTAGGAACTGTGGGTCCAAAACCGCGTCACATATCTGGAGACTATGTACCGTGGATGGCAAAGCTGTGATGTTTTTGCAACGCTGGTGAAAGGTAGATGATCTCTGTGCTCTACAGGGTGCAAATGGAGGTTTGTAGGATGGATGGCGTGGCGCGTCGCGACGCGAGGCTGTGTGCCGATGGCTGTCTTGCATGGGTGGGAATGGTTGTGCCACACTGCCGCCTACTCTGAAACTGGGTAGGGTACATGGTGGCGTGGTGTTGTTATGCAAACCCGGTTAGTCGTGGAAAGGAACTCTCTGAGCTCCGCCAGTGTCTTTTTTTGCACGGAGAAGGGCACAAAGCACCTTAATTTTCATTCAACTCAGAAACATTGTACATCGTGGAATACATAGTCCAGGTGCGTAATCTTATCGATTGCAGCCAGCACTGGGCAAGAGATGTTGCTGTGAGCTGTGTTCCTGCAAGAACTAGTAGGCAATGACCGTGATGATCGTTTTGCCTTTTTTTGCACAGTTGTGAACAACCCTGTTGATCTCTCTTGATATGAAAGGTTGCAGCATCAAGGGGTTTCACCAGATTCTGGAAATGGATTGCTTGCCTTCTGATTTCCCATAACATTGTATGATCTCTGGCCTGTGCAGCAGCCACCGATTTTGCGAGGCTAAGGTTATCCGTGAAGAAGACAGGTTTTGATAACCCCATTGCAGCAGGAAATTCTGCTGCAAGGAGTAGTGCATGAGCTTCAGCCTGCAAAGGTGACGACACTTCTTTTTTGGGTGCTATAATGAAAACGATCAGTGTGCTACTTTCACAGGCCTACCGTGGAGGAAGTAGCCCCATCCTACCGTGGAGGAAGTAGCCCCATTCCTCAAGATCCAAGCAGCATCAGCATAAAGCTTCGGGCCTGTGAAAACAAAATCAGTCAGAACAGTACAACCTTGAGTTCGCTTTCCTCGTCTTTGCACCGAGAGACTATCAGATGGGCAGCGCTACTCGTCCCCCGGAGATAATTGCCCTGATCCCTCGGGTCCTAGTGCGCCACGTGTCCTAAAACCAGCCTGTAGTCCTGTTTTTGGTCCAACCGATCCGCTTTTGTTACAAAAAGTCCCGCTTTTGCGATAAAAAGTTTCGTTTTTGCTACATGTAGCAGAAAACGGTTCGAGTCAGAAAATAGAATAGCTAGAACTCGTCGGAGAGTTCGCCGGAAACCTCGCCGGCGACCTTGTAGCAAAAATTTGTGCTAATGTAGTATATCTGACTTCGCCAGAGACTCGTCGGAGACTTCCGCTGGTAGACCTCACTGGAGACCGTGTAGCAAAAACTTTACGCCATTGTAGCAAACGCAAAGAATGTATATAGCCAAAAAAATATTATATTGTAGCAAATCCGACCGCCGAAGATCTCGCCGGAGACATTGTAGCAAAACACAAAAGATATACTTGTAGCACCGCAGCCCATCCGGACGTAGCAAATCTCGACGCCATAGGTAGCAGCGGTGGTGGCAGTATGTAGCACAACTGTCGGCCGTATGTAGCAAACACACGACGCTACTTGTAGCACCATCGCCGCCGCACGTAGCACGCTGACGATCCCATGTAGCAAACTTTGACGACGTACCTAGCAACGTTGGTGATCTTCGGTAGCAACACCGCCGCGCGGCTGAGCAACTTCGCCGGAGAGAGGCCATGGAGGGAAGGCGCCACGACCTCCTCAACGCCAGCACGCACAACACGGGCCAGCCGCGACCGGAAGGCGGCGGGTGCCTGCTAAAGAGAGGAGGAAGCAGCGAGCTCCGGCGGCGAGCGCCTCCGTCGTGGCCACTATCTCCGGCCAGCGGCGGCGCGCAGCAGGGAGGTGGCGGCACGCAGCAGGGAGGCGGGGGAGGAGGCGATTCGGCCGGCGGAGCGCCGGCGGCGGGCAGCAGGGAGGCGGGGAACGAGGCGCTTCGGCCGGTGGAGCGCCGGCAGCGGGCAGCAGGGAGGCGGGGAACGAGGCGCTCCGGCCGCTGCGAGGCTGCAAGGCGACGGCGGCGTCGAGAGTCAGTCCGGAAGAAGAGATAAGGAAAAGAAAGGAGACGCGCGGTGGTCCACGCGAGACTTGCGGCCAGGTCGTTGCTAGCGGGGGACTGGTATCATTTTCCCTATCAGATTGACCAGTGCGCGTCGGAACCGGGGATGCAGTCTCCAGGTTTGCAATGAGAGCATGGGTCGTAGCTATCTGGTGAGGAGAAACTTTCTTTCTGCAAAAAAGCTCATCGTTTCTTGCTTGAAATTCAGAGTAGCAGCTGGGTTGTCTTGAGCAAGAAAATCCAGAATTAATTGAGACAGAGAACTCACGTCCTGAACCCAGAGCTCAGTTTTGATGAACCGCGGTTTAATAAACCAGGAAGCTTTTGCGAATGGGCAAGTAAAGAACATATGCAAATCTGTTTCAGGACTACCACATCTACAGCAAAGCTTTTGCGAGTGTCTGTTAACACCGCGTTTACAATTTCAATGATCACAGGGAATTTTTTTTCTGTTAATCAAATAGTAATGTGTGCTTAGCTGTAAACTAACTCCTAATCTCTGCAAGTATCGTTCAATAGGTGACATTGTACCAACCAACAGTTGTACTCCCTCTGCTTTTTTATTTATGACAAAATGTCAATGTAAATAATAAAAGTTTATGGTATTCGAATCATCATAAAGTATATTTTTATATTATATGTATTTGGTATTATAAATGTTGATAGTTTTTCTAAATTTTTGTCAAACTTTATAGAGTTTGGTCTTGACTAAACCCAGAACCACGAGGTAAATAAAAATAGAAGAAGTAATATAGTACTCCACCCAGAATACCAAAAACTGTCTTGACAGATGAGTTTTTAAACATTTGTGTGGCCCACACAGGTGGCCTCTTATGTCAATTTTGCAATTTCCAAAAATTATGATAGTTTGATACTTCTGAAAGTATGAAATTTATATCCTTTTTGGATACTCTGAAATTTCCAAGAATATTTTTCACAACAAGTACAACTATTAAACCCCACCAAAATCAATATATACGCAATTGAATTGCGGTTGTGTTAAGCGGAGCGTATGCATTTTCATTTTTTTGAGGATTTGTCTATGTCTCAGTCGAGTGAGATTTTCTTAAGTCTCAGTCAACTAAAAAAAATGCAATGGTAGTTAAAAAAAAATACAACTCTTTTCAGTTGCATTTTTCCGACACAAAAGTGCAAGGCAGAAAAGTGCAACTGAAACTAGTTGCACTTTTTTAAACGGGCATCCGTACTTTTTTAGATGACCGAGACGAAAGAAATTCTCAGTTGAGTGAGCAAAACCCTTTTTTTTAACATAAGCATGAGCATGATAACGCGACGTGATCGAGCTTACTCCGTTGCAAACACGTACAGTACAGATCGACCCCGCTCGGCGTGAGGCGGTATTTCCGTCTATATACGAGCGGACGGCACCACCCCGTCAGCCCTAGGCACCGCCTCTGCCGGATCGATGGGGAGAAGCAAGGGCGCCGCCGCCGCCGTCAGGAACGCCAACGCCCCCAAGATACCCGACGTTAACGCCGAGGCCCCCACGCCATGCCGCAGCCTCCCTCTTGACGTGCTGGCGAACATCCACGACCGCCTGGGTTTCCTCGACCGCGTCGCCTTCGCCGCCGTCTTCGCCTCGTCCTGCGACGACGACGTGTTCAAGCCTTACGCGCCCTGGCTCGTCCTCCCCGGAGACAAGCCGGAGACCCTCCAGCTCTTCTCCATCGCCGATCGGCGGGGCGCCACCGTGCCCGCCCGGGAACCCGCGCTGCGCAACCACTTCGTCGTCGGTTCCTACCGCGGGTGGCTCGCCACGGCCGACGCCCGGGGCCAGATCTACCTCGTCAACCCGGCCACCGGCGAGCAGCACGAGCTCCCGCACATGTCCACCATGGGCGTCTTCCTTCCCAGAACGAACTACCACAACTTCACCCTTGTGATCGAGCCCTTCCTGACCATGAGGTACGGCCACGGGCCACCGTTCAATCATCCGTGGGTCAACACCAACACGTACACGTGGGCCAGCAACCTGATGCGCACGCGGATGTACCGCAAGGTGGTGCTCTCGTCGTCCCCGCGCCCCGCCACCTACGCCGCCATGGTAATCTGGGATCGAGATTTCGGCGCCCCAGCCTTTGCCTCGGCAGAGGACCCCACGTGGAGGCTGGCCCCCTCGCAAGACGGGGTCGAGGACGCTATCCACCACGACGGCCGGTTCTACTCCGTCTCCTACACGGGCATCGTGGAGGCGTGGGAGCGCGACGCCGAGTCCGGCGCGTACACTAGCACGGCCGTGGCGCCAAGGCTGGCCGTCGAACAACATCAAGAGCCGTCGTGCCGCAAGTACCTCGCGGCAGGGCCAGGCGGGCGGCTGATGGTCGTGATGAAGTACCCCGAGCAAGTGGTTAATAAGGACGACTGCTACAGCCGAAACAAGTGGTCGTGCTCCTTCAAGGTACATGTCCTTTGTGACGACGGGCAGTGGAAGGAGACGGCGGACGTCGGCGACCTCGCGCTGTTCGTTGGGATGAACAATTCGTTGTGCGTGTCCACGATTGGGCGCCCGCAGATCAAGGCGGGCTGCGTATACTATACCGACGACGAGTTCGGGGTCTTGGAGCAGCGGAATGGCTCGTGGTCGTACTCGTACAGCAGTCGGGATGAATCTGATCTACGGGCCGTCGGGGTGTACAGCCTCAAGGACGGCACGGTGAAGAAGATCGAGGCACTCGGGAAGGAGCAGCGAAGCTTCTACCCTCCGCCGGCGTGGATCATCCCTTCCATCGCGTGATAGCTAGGCATGCTTTTAGCTGTCGATTTTTTTTTTCAGATTGCTAGCAGGTTAAGTTAAAATTTTTTTTTAGATCTGTTAAGTTAAATCTTGGGAGTGTGGGCCAACTTTTTTTTTTTGAGAATAGTCTTTTTTGCAGCCAATCAAAATTGGACACAAACATTCACCCAACTAAGATTTCTACTCCCTCTGCTCTAAAATAAGTGAATTGAATTTGTCTTCACATGCCTAGATGCTATGAATCTTGACAAATCCACGTCAGTTATTTTAAGAAGAAGGAAGTATATGTTTTTCATTTAGAGCATCTCCGACCACGCGTCCCAATTTTTTTTCTCATGGCTAGTTTTGCCCATTTTCTCATTTATTCAACACTTTCATAAAAATAAATATGAGTAAACATTCAAATAGTTTAAATTGTCGATTATAAAAACATCACAAATGATTCAAATTAATGTGACACCGGACGTGGAAGTACCAAAAGGCCACCAAATCGAAACAACAAGAAGGATATGGAGATTAGACGTGACGAGCCATGGTCACTCGCTTCTTCTTCTCCTACCAAGACCTCATCTTCTCGTCATAGAGGCTAAGGTCGGCGGTCAGCACACGATTATCCTCCATAAAAACCTTGAGATCAACTTCTCTTGCTCTTGTAGTAGCCGCGGTGGTGGCGATCTTTGCATCTTGACGGTTCTTCTCCTCATCTTGACGAAGCTTCTTGGCGGTTGCTACGGCATTGGCTTGGTACTTCTCTTGAATGGTAAACATGAAGCTCTTGAAGCGCTCATTTTTTTTGAGTTGTCAAACCTCTCCTGTTTTTCCACTAAAATTCTCTTTGGTGAAGTTCATTTCTTTCAACGCTTCTTGCAACCCGATAGTGCTCGCCTCACGCTTCAAGTCTTCCTTGGATAGCTTCTTTCCCTGGGGCATGTTCGAGCGGGTTCCAAAAGATCTAATTGTTTCATTTGGTTCATAAAGATCAATGGTGGCTCCATCATTGCTTCTCTTCTTTCCATGAGTGGCAGCATTTTGGGCTTGGATATTGAGAGAGGCAATAAGATCAATCCACTTTGGAGTTTGATGAAGTTTGAGGTAACAATGGATTAAGTTGAAGCTCCTTCCTTCATTTTTGGCCCAATGCTTGTGGGACTTGTTTGATGGCCACACCAACTCCACTCACGCGGCGGACCTTGATACCATCATTGGCTTCGATGAACTTTCTTCATTCTTGTTTGATTTGTAGCCACCTACAAGACAATGAGATTTGATTCCGGTCACTTGTCACCTTGTAGGGAGGGTAGTGTTTATAATCATGGTAATAGTCATGGATCCGCTTCCAAAATGCTTCTCCCTCGCGCCTTGAATTGGATCTTGTACAATTTCTAACCATGCATCACATAAAATCTTGTCTTGATCCTCCGCGTATGATCCGGTTCTCTTGGTGTGTTGTGTTGTTTGCGAGTGTTATTGTGATAGCTACAAAACTTATCCATTGTTGTCCAACTCTTCCTCTTGCCCGTCATCTTGCCCAAATTTCCCATCATGATCTTGTTCACCATGACCTACATCAAGCCCACACTGTCCTTGCGCATCATGCCCATCATAATCTTGCCCAACATGTAATCTATTGTTGATCATGGCACACGATCTTCATAAACTCCCTACATGTTCAAAATGTACAAAACATCATGCGCATCATGATCTTGCCCTAGACAAATAAAAAACAAAAAAAGAACAATAAGGGCCGAATACGCAGCTCCATGTACGGTGACATTGCGTCGAACACATCCGGGCATGGGTGGCGTCGACACACTAAACAAGTTCATGTATCGGCCATGCCGCACACGGAAGGGATTCTATGTAGCATCAGTGAGTCACCTGGGGCATATGCGGCAATAGATCAAGCTCTAGCGGTGCACCAGCGAATGACAATGAGTCACTGACCTCCCGGGACTCGCTTCGTGGGGAAAAGCGGCTCATGCTCGGTGGCGGTCTTTTCCTCGGAAGATAGCCATAGGGTGATACTTGGCAACCAGTGGGGACATGCTCCGAGGAGGCTAAAGGACGCTAGAAGATTGTCTCGTGGTGCTTTTTGAGGTGCTCTACGCAGCCATGTCGTCATGGATAGTGTTACGATTGAGGAGCAGCGCATGCTGTGCGGCCAGCATATTGTTGGCTTCGAGAACGGCGGCTTACCGCGCAATCGCCTCCATATCATTGGTTGCGACCTCAGCAACGGTGACGGCAGCGGCGATGACATCCTCTTGGCATCCTTCAGCCTCAGCCGGTGGTCCTGACTCTTCTTGCTCTAGGATTTCGGTGACTTCTTCGTCTTTGCTACGCCTATGGAGATAGCATTGGAGGCCGAGGATGAAGGTGAGACGCGATACATGGAGGCTAGGACCGCGACAATGGGCGCTGACTGGAATGATGGAGATAGGAAGGTGGTTTGGAGTGGCCGACAAGTGGGCCAGACGCGGACAAGGGCGGCCAACCGAGAGTGTCCTTTTGCCCCAAACCGCTCGCAAGTTTGGGGCCAAATGGGTTGTCCACTCCCCATGAACACGGTTTCAAGTGCGTTGTTGGGAGGCCGTAGGAAGCATAGTTTTAAAAACAGGACCAGTTTAGTGGTTTAACCAGAAAAAACCAAACCGATGACCTCACAGGTTTTTTAAGAGGCACCGGTCCAAATAGCAAAAAACCAAGAAAAAAAGAAGAAGTTGCAAGAGGAATCGAACTCAAGACCTTATCCTAGATAGAAATAGCACCACGTAATGCCCAATACCACTTGAACACACCATGTTTTGTGATTACATATTGAAATATACGCTTAATGTACACTTTTGTTGTCATTTTGTTTCAATTTTTGCTTAAATTTTAATTAAAAGGAATGGTTTTTTGTCGCCATCGAACCAAATGAATCATTGGTCCGACCAGTAAAAACCTGAACCGATAGCCTCACCGGTTCGATGACCGGTCCGGTTTTTAAAACTATGGTAGGAAGTTGGCTCCTAGCTTCCTTAGCTCTATCTCCCTCGCCGCTCTAGTTCCTGAGAGTTCCCCACCACCGACCAGGCCCCTCCCGGGTCCTCTCCTCCGAATTAGCTGGTCGGAGTTAGAGGGGAGGTGGCGCCAAAGTAGCTAGGTGTAGGAGTAGTGGCTTCGTGCCGGAAGTGGGCTTTGTGCCTGTAGTTAGCAGCAGCGTTAGAGATATCTGCAGCCAGATCTCCGACGATCTAGGGTTCAGCGTCGAGCTTCTCCTTGTCCATGGTTTGTGGGGGGCGTCGACGGCGAGCACCACCACCTTTCATAAATCTGCTTGGGACGTGGGTGATACCTTCGATCCGGATTACAAATGTACTATAGATTCTTTTTCCCTAGTAGACCTAGGTTATTGAATCCTCGGGAAGCGAATGCATAGTAAAGTTATTCTAACGGACCTTTAGGAGTTTTAGAATTCCTTTTGTGTTTTTACCGGACCAATAGTGTGTGTCTTTTTGTTGTTGTCGATGATGGAGAGAGAGGGCCTAGGGCATTCGGTTTCACCTGTAGCTGTGCAAAACATCTGATGGGAATAAAAGATAGAAATAAAGTATGCATGTAATTGTTAGAGCAAGATAAATTATATGTGAGCAGTGCATCCATAATTGCTATTGCCTCCGCAACCGATTATAGCAATAACTGATGACTGTAAGTGCACAGATCATTTGTATCTAGTTTTAAAATAAAGATATCGATCTCACAGGAAGCAGTAGGCGAATGACTAAAATGCTTTTAACTATAACTGAACGAAGTACTTAAGAAATAACTTTAAGATGCAAGTAAAGCAGAGTTGTTTTTGGGTTTTTAGTTGAACAAGGTGTTTTAAAGTAAAGCAAAACTTAATGCAAAAAGTAAGAATCACGTGTGTAATAGAACTTTGGAACTACAATAGGAAAAATGCGTTCTCAGGAAATAGTGGATACACCGCTAGAAATTTAGACTAAGTAATCGAGAGTATTATAACGAATATTCTAATAATGTATATGTATGTGGGAGGAGCTCCATATATGGACGAATAGCCAGCAACCGCTGCACACATCGTCCTTATAACCACAACAGACATCAATCGACATCAATTGAATTACTGCGCTATTAAGGGATTTCTCCCATGGCATGGACATGGCTTTGTGAGTTCTCCTTAATTCGCCAAGTTAGTAGGTAAAGAATGATAATAGCTGAATAGTCATAGTAAGTGCTACCATCCCTCCGTCTACCAACAAGTAATTACCTTCATCGAGTCCCCACAAGAGGCAAATGTTAAGGAGGTGCACAACTCCCAACATCAATATGAAGACAATTAACACATACACATAATGATGTATAACATAATAATCTCTATATCATCTCAGTCATATGCTAGGATTTCTCCATCTCCCCAAGAACTAGAGATCTACTCAGACATGGAGGCAATCAACATCATATCAATGGTAATGAAAACAATCATAGATGAATAACACTTGTATAAATCTACAACGATTATAGGAATTACAACAAGATCTAGACAAGATGTAGATGGGATGGATGGAGATGGTGGTGATGCAACGGTTGATGATGAAGATCGATGCCTTAGCCTCTCGGATCTGTGTAGGGCGTGGATGGATCCCTTGCGGATGAGTCCCCCCTCCAGATGCCTTTCAGAGGTGAGGTTTTGTCGATTTCTAGGTGTTCTGTATGTCGTCTCTCCGAACCAATTGCACGGGGTGAAACTATTTGACGAGGCGGAGACGGTGCCAACTATAAGGCCGGAGCTATACAGCCGGAAAAGTTGCTCCGGTCGTATAGTTGGTCGTTGGACTCTCTGCCTCCCTTGTTCGCTTCTGGTTTTCTTTTGGTATTATTAATATTTTCCAAATAAGCGATTTACGTTGTTTTTTACTCCTTTTCTCCATAGTACAACTGCTCCAAGAATTGTATCCATTTGATCCATCATATGTCCTGATCCTGATGAAAACAGACATAAAATGTACGTGCAAGCGCCATAAAATACCAAGATCCTATATCTAGAATGCAAAATAATAATGTAAAACATGATGCGAATATGCACTCATCAACTTCCCCAAGCTTAGACTCTTGCTCGTCCCGAGCAAGTTTTAGCTTAATGGATGTGATCCTCATATTCATGAAGATGATTCGATAAAATAAATGAGGCAATTGCAGCATGTGTTTGTACGATACATAAGAATAGGTTCATGAATAGTACCTTACTCGAACCATCTGAATAGTATTAGCAGGCTTCCACACCTCAGTGATCAATGGTTCATAAAAGATGAATCTCAACATAATGTAAAAGTATATGGTTCAATCGAACGAGTTAGCGAGGTAGTCCCAAGTGTTTTAGGATCAACGTATTCACTTGGGATTCAGAATCTCAAAAGTGTCTCTTTGTCATACTACAATACATTGTTATATGCCTACTTGCTCTTTGCACATTCGCTCTTTTTCTTCTTGTTTTTCTTTTCTTTTGTATATATGCTCACACTTTTGTTTAAGTGATATGCAAAGGAGCTAGCCATACATTCCACTTCATGTAGGAATCCAAAGTTTAACGATCTCAATTACCAAATTCCAATTGTATATGAAGAATTCTTATGACTTGAAGATTCTACCTCCACTTGTTCTCACTCTATTTTGATAACACTTTCATTTTCCTTTGTTCAAGGTTTCTTTTTCAATTTAACTGTATAGATATTTTTTCTTTGTAAATCAAACCGTAGACTTACAGCATATCGACCAAATTATCTTTTGGTGTTCCATTAATACCAATGATGTGGAAGACTCCTATTGCTATCATCAAGTGCAAGTAAAATTATACTCAAGCCATTCATATATCAATAAAACAAACACAAACTCAAAATTGCTCCATATATAATAATAAATTCAGAATTTCATAAAAGGGATCGACTATTCCTGAAGGGAATCCTAATGATGCAAACTTTATTTGTAGTTTGAACTAATGCAAAAATGATAATATAAAACTTGTAAGAAAGATTACGAGGTCTTTAAAGATCTCCCCAAGCTTGGAATCAAGCCAGGTGGGATCAATTAACTCCTTGTTGGTACCTATTCCTCTTCCTGGGTAGAAAGAGCGTCACCTTCTTCTTTCACGTTGCCCTCTTTAACTATGCTTGCAAAGCGAATGCTGAGCTCGACCATGTCGTATTGGAGCTTCAAATTTTTCCTCTTGAGGAATTTCTTCTCATCTGTCAACTCAAAGACAGTTTTGATTAAGAAACCAACTCTACCATCGATGTCATCGACCATCTTCTCAAGGTCTTTGCTCATCATCCAGTAGGAGTCAATCCCTTCTCCAATTGTTTCAACACATGCCTTAGAAGCCTTTTCTAACTCATAGATCTTATCATGAATCTCATCTTGCCGCACCTTCTTAGGTTTAAGAGGTGATGGACCAAGAGGAGGTTTATAATAGGATCCTATGTTGTATCGATAAGGATTAGGGAGGTACTCATCCTTGATTATCTTCACCGAGGTAGCTGCATATGCGTGATTTGTTGGGATAGCTTCAACCCATTTAGTAACATAGTCAACATCAACAAGAATATGAGCATAACCATTAGACTCTATAAATGGTCCCATGTAATCCATTCCCCATACATCAAAGGGTTTAATTATGAGACTATAATTCATTGCCATTTCTTGTCTCCTACCTATATTACCTCTTCTTTGGCAAGCATCGCAGTATTCCACATACCTGTGTGCATCCTTGAGCAGGGTAGGCCAATATAATCTGGATTGAAGTACCTTGGCAACAGTTCTCTTACCTGCATGATGCCCTCCATATGGACTGTCATGACAAGCTTTCAATATCGCATTCATTTCATGGTTAGGAACACACTTCTGAATCATTCCGTCAAGTCCATGACGATATAGATACAGATCATCCCAAAAGTAATATTTAAGTGATGGGTTCGTAGCATGGAAAACAAAAAATTTCTACCGCAAGAACAAACAAAACCCAGATCTAATCTAGATAAAAGCCAAGATCTAATCTATTAGACATGAGCAACGAGATAGATCGGTACTAACCCTTGTAGACCCGAAAGCGTTACGAGATTGGATCTCGTGGTTGATGTAGTCGATCACTTGCCGATCTCAAGATCGAGTGGACGATCCTTCCGGCGCCGCGTTCCGGCAGCGCTTCCGCAGTCGGTCACACGTGCGGAGTCGAAGCAGACCTTCCTCTCCTTGTTCCAGCAAGCAGCGGAGGTAGTAGATCTTCTCCACGGAATCCCAGCAGCACGACGGTGTGGTGGTGGTGGTGGAGTAGAGAAATCTGCAGGGCTTCGCCTAAGCCGGAGCAGAGGGAAGGAGGAGGAGAGAGGCGGCGGCTAGAGCTTGTTATGAGAGAGAGCCTCGAGGGGGCGCCCCCTCCCCTCTATTTAAAGGAGGGAGGCGCCTTGGGAGGGGGAGTCCTAGTAGGACTCCCCTCCCTCCTTGGGCCGGCGGGTTGGGAAGGGGGGAGGAATCCTCCTCCCCCACGAATCCGTGTCTAGCCCCCACAAGGTTTCCTTGACCCTTTCTTGGTTTTCAAGCAAACACCAAGAACTCTTCTAGAACCTTCCAGAACATTCCGAAACCTTCTAGAATCCCCATACAAACACTCCGGAACATTTCCTAACTTAGAAAATGATCCCCAATATATGAATCTTATTCTCTGGACCATTCCGGATCTCCTCGTGATGTCCCGGATCCAATCCGAGACTCCGAACAACATTCGGTCTCCAACGCACATTCCATATCTACTTAAAACAACTTCGAACCTTAAGTGTGTCACCCTACGGTTCGTGAATATGTAGACATGATGAAGACACCTCTCCGATCAATAACCATCAGCGGGATCTGGAGATCCATAACGGCTCCCACATACTCAACGATGACTTCGTGATCGATAGAACCATTAACATACGAAACCAATTCCCTTTGTCACACGATACTATACTTATCCGAGGTTTGATCATCGGTATCTCCATACCTAGTTCTACCTCGTTACTGATAAGTACTCTTTACTCGTTCCGTGATATGTCATCCCTTGTGACCTAGTCACACGCTTGCAAGCTAACTAGATGACATTCCACCGAGAGGGCCCAGAGCATATCTATCCGTCATATGGATGGACAAATCCCAATCTTGGTCCATGCGCTTCAACACATACTTTCAGAATACCCAATGACACCTTTATAACCACCCAGTTACGAAGCGGTGTTTGATGTCATCAAAGTACCCATCCGGTGATGGTGATTAACACAACCTCATGGTCGAAGGATTAGGTTACTATGCATTTAAAAGCTTATAGCAAACGAACTTAATGACTTGATCTTATGCTATGCTTACTATGGGTGTGTGTCCATTACATCATTCTCCTAATGATATAACCTTGTTATTAATGACATCCAATGTCCATGATCAGGAAACCATGATCATCCATTAATCAACAAGCTAGTTTAACAAGAGGCTTACTAGGGACTCTTTTATGTTTACAAAACACACAAGTATTAATGTTTCCGGTTAATACAATTATAGCATGGGATGTAAACTTTTATCATAAACATAAAGATATAATAATAACCACTTTATTATTGCCTCTTGGGCATATCTCCAACATTAAGATCATTAAAGAAGTTCATTCTTTGATTTCTTGACATACCAGGAGGTATAAATTTTGTTGCTAGATAGTTAGCATAATATGCATTCCATGGATCAACAATTTCTACCTTTGTTAAATATTCTCCTAGAAATGATTCATTAATAGGTACGGGGTCATTAATTATCCCTTCCATCCTAGAGAGATGATCTGCTACCGGATTATCCTTACCCCTCCTATCTACTATTTGCAAATTGTATTCTTATAGTAATAAAACCCACCCAATCAACCTGGGCTTAGCATCCTTTTTCACAAGGAGGTGACGCAAAGCTTGGTGATCCGTATGAATTATTACCTTAGAATTAATTATGTAAGATCTAAATTTGTCGCAAGCAAAAATTATGGCTAGAAACTCTTTTTCTATAGTAGCATAATGTTTCCGAATCTTATTAAGAGGTCTACTAGCGTAATAAATAACATTTAAATTCTTTCCATCTCGTTGTCCAAACACAGCTCCTAAAGCATAGTCACTAGAATCACACATGATTTCGAAAGGTTTATCCCACTTTGGAGATTGCATGCTAGGTGCTGAAACTAATTTATCCTTAAGGTTCTCAAAAGCTGCAATGCAGTCATGATCTAAATAGAATGGAGTTTCTTTATCAAGAAGATTGGTGAGGGACATAGCTAGTTTAGCAAAATCTTTTATAAACCGCTTATAAAAACCTGCATGTTCTAGAAACATTTTCTAGTTTTTAATGTCCTAAGGTATTGGGAGATTTTCTATAGCATTTATATTAGTTTTATCTATTTCTATTCCCTTCTCCAAAACTTTGTGCCCGAAAACTTTACCTTCTCTTTCCATGAAATGGCATTGTTCCCAATTCAAAACCAAGTTTGATTGCCTATATCTCTGCAAAACTTTGGCTAGATTATAGAGGCAATTATCGAAAGTTGTTCCACAAACAACAAAATCATCTGTTAGAACTTCCATAGTCTTCTCAACAAAATCATCAAAAATCTTTAGAACACATTCCTGAAAAGTTGCTGCTGCATTAGATAAGCAAATGGAATTAATCTATAAGCATATGTGCCATAAGGACAAGTGAAAGTTGTTTTCTCTTGATCTTTCGGTTGTATGGAAATTTGAGAATACCCAGAATAACCTTCAAGAAATCAAAAGTAAGAATTATTACTAAGTCTTTCTAAAATTTTATCCATGAATGGTATAGGTTTATGATTTTTCTATGTCTCGCGGTTTAGCTTCCTAAAGTCAATGCACATTCGATATCCTACAATTGGCCTTACAGGAACTAGCTCACCATTCTCATTCAAAGCAGCATCAAGACCACCTTATCTTGGTATGCAATGAGCTGGGCTAACCCACTTACTGTCAGAAATAGGATATATTATGCCAGCATCTAGTAAGCATATAACTTCTTTTCTTACCACTTCCTTCATTTTAGGATTAAGCCTTCTTTGTATATCTACTACAGGTTCAACATTATCAAGCATGGTAATGTTATGTGTTATGATAGAGGGATCTATTCCTTTAATATCACTCAATGTATATCCAAAGGCTTCACGACGCTTAACCAAAAACAATATAAGTTTATTTGTTTCATTTTCTGATAGATTCTTGCTAATAATAACAGGACATTAATTTTCATTATCTAAAAACTCATACCTCATATTGTCTGGAAGTTTTTTGAATTCTATTGGTGGAGGTTCTTCATCTCCTGTTCTTACCAATTCTTCATAGTCATGTGAATTTTGTGCTTCTGGAATTGAATCAAGGTAATCATCCATGTCTTCCTTCTTCTCATCATCTGGTGCTTCTTCCCAATTAATCAAACTCCTTTCTAATTCATCTTGTGGAGTACTAAAATGAATTGCCGCTAGCTCGGCAATCGTCTTTTCTTCCTTGATATCCTCAACTTCATATGGCCTCTTCTTTAGTTTGGCAAAGTGAAATGTCATTTCCTCTTCTCCAAACTTCAATGAAATAGTTTCCTTCTGATTATCTACTCGAGCCTTGGTGATGGAAATAAAAGGCCCGCCTAAAAGAATAGGACAAAAAGAATCTCGAGGCATATCAACAATATGAAAATCAAGGGGGTACATGAGTGATCCAATAAAGACATAGATATTTCTGATTACCCCTTCTGATTTTATATTGGTTCTATTAGACAATTTAATAATAGTGTCTACCGGTTCAACATTTGGATTATTTAAGTTGTAGCGAAGTTCTTCATAAAGTGATGAAGGCATAATATTTATGGTGGAAATTGGTTCACAAATTCCATATAAGAAAGTTTCTCCACAATATATAGGGGTCATTGGTTTTGAAGTTTCATTACCTCGAACATTACCTTTGATGAATTCCGAGGTTTCAAGGTCTAACACAACCACTTCATCTTCCACTATTTGTGCTTCCATAAGATCCTTTATGATAACATTATTTATATTTGTAGCTTCGGAATTCCTTTCTGGTTTCTTCGGTCCCTTCTTTATTTGTTCTTCCTATCTTTGTTTTTTCAAAGATCCCATGTATAGGTATCGAGGAGAACTCTTCCATTAGCGCTCTTGCACGCTTCTTTTCTTTGAGGGGTTTACGAGGTTCCCATTTTGTAGGTAGCTGCAAATGCCCTTCATAATTCTCAATAATTTTCTTTACTGAGTAAGAATCAATACCGAGGGTTTTAATCATTGTATCTGTCCTCTCATCTACAAGGAAATCGTTATTGCAAGCATATTCATAAAAACTATTTGTAATATTTTCCTTATCTTAAAAATTTTCAGTTGCTTCTCTCAATTTTATTATTAGATTCCAAGCCTCATCATAGGTATAAGATAGAAAACTTCCATTAGAAACAGTGTCTAGATCCGTCCTATTTTCAATATTTAGACCTCCATAAAAGGTATGGGTGATTAACCAATCATGCAAACGATGATGGGGAAATTGTTTAGGTAGCTTTTGTACCTTAGATATCCTTCATATAAGCCCTCACTAGGATTATTTTTGAAACTGATCATAATACCTCTCATCCTGTGAGCTTTGCTTTCAGAATAATATTTTGATAGGAACTTGGTTGTCAATTCCTCCCAAGTCCTTGGTGCTTCTGCACAAAAAGATCTATACCAGTCGCAAACATTATTAGAGAGAGTTTGTCTAAACAACAGGGTTTTAACCATATCAATATTACAGTCACCGAATATAAAGAACTAAGAATGTCTTCAAAGAATTGTAAGTGTCCATATGGACATTCTTCATTGGTTCCTGCAAATTTCTTAGAATGTAATAATTCAAATAATAAAGGATGGATCTCGACTCCATCCGTATTTATGCTTTTGTTGACAGTTATAAAAGCGTCCATGGGAGAACCCATTTTCCTTACTGCCTCAAGCTAGTTTAAATGCTGAGTGTTATCCATTGTTGTGGTCCTGCAACTCAAGTAAAAATTAGTACAACGAAATTAAATAACTAAAAGTAAAGTGACATATAGCACTAAGCTCCCCGACAACGGCGCTAGAAAATAGCTTGATGACTGCAAGTGCACAGATCGTTTGTAGCTAGTTTCAAAATAAAGATATCGATCCCATAGGGAGCAGTAGGCGAATGACTAAAATGCTTTTAACTATAACTGAAGGAATTACTTAAGAAATAACTTTAAGATGCAAGTAAAGTAGAGTTTTTTTGGGTTTTTAGTTGAACAAGGTGTTTTAAAGTAAAGCAAAACTTAATGCAGAAAGTAAGAATCGCGTGTGTAATAGAACTTTGGAACTACAATAGGGAAAAGGCGTTCTCAGAGAATAGTGGATACACCGCTAGCAATTTATACTAAGTAATCGAGAGTATTATAACGAATATTCTCATAATGTGTATGTATGTGGAAGAAGCTCCATATATGGACGAATAGCCAGCAACCGCTGCACACATCATCCTCATAACCACAACAGACAGCACTCGACATCAATCGAATTACTGCGCTATTAAGGGATTTCTCCCATGGCATGGACATGGCATTGTGAGTTCTCCTCAATTCCCCAAGTTAGTACGTAAAGAATGATAATAGTTGTATAGTCACAGTAAGTGCTACCATCCCTCTGTCTACCAACAAGTAATCACTTTCATTGAGTCCCCACAAGAGGCAAATGTTAAGGAGGTGCGCAACTCCCAACATCAAGATGAAGACAATTAACACATACACATAATGATGTATAACATAATAATCTCTATCTCATCTCAGTCATATGCTAGGGTTTCTCCATGTCCCCAAGAACTAGAGATCTACTCAGACATGGAGGCAATCAACATCATAACAATGGTAATGGAAACAATCATAGATGAATAACACTTGTATAAATCTACAACGAGTATAGGAATTACAACAAGATCTAGACAAGATGTAGATGAGATGGATGGAGATGGTGGTGTGATGTCTACGCACTTCTATTCTTGTAGAAAGTTGTTGGGCCTCCAAGTGCAGAGGTTTGTAGAACAGCAGCAAGTTTTCCCTTAAGTGGATCACCCAAGGTTTATCGAACTTAGGGAGGAAGTGGTCAAAGGTATTCCCTCTCAAGCAACCCTGCAATCAAGATACAAGAAGTCTCTTGTGTCCCCAACACACCCAATACACTTGTCAGGTGTATAGGTGCAATAGTTCGGGGAAGAGATAGTGAAATACAAGTGGTATGGATATAAGATAACGGTGCTAGAAAATACTTTGATGGTGTGGAAGAGACTAAAGGCAAACTAAAATAAAGATGGAAGCAAGCAAACATGTAACAGATCTAGTTGAAAACGGCGTTTCAATGCTTAGAAACAAGGCATAGGGATCATACTTTCACTACTGAACACTCTCATATAAATATCTTCTCTTTATGATATTACTCTTAACTACTCTCCGGTTGGACACTCTAATCGATGGTAGGGCTACAACAACACACCTCAAAGTCCATCTTTCCCATCTAGATAACCGCACACTGTCACCTTGAGTACTAGATGAGTCCAACAAACACCACAATTTCATAAAGATATCCAACTCCAAATATAACTCATAACAAGTATTTGTAATCTCTATCCTAAGTGCCACCATGGTGTTCACGCTGTCACTTTCACACACATGGGGAGAGCAGAGATCTATCAAAGCACTTGAGTAGAAAGGTAGATATATAGATTACAAGCTCATGATCTCAATAATATCATGCATAGAGAGAGATAAACACATAGCTACCGGTAGAACCCTTAGCCTCGAGAGAGAACTACTCCCTCCTCATCATGGGAATCAAGCAACGGTGATGGAGATGGTGGTGGAGATCGATGGAGATGGCTCTGGGGACACTTCCCCGTCCCGGCAGGGTGCCGGAACAGAGACTTTCTGTCCGTCGAATCTCCCCTTCGGTGGCGGCGGCGCTGCAGAACTTTTCGTGGCTGGAGGCTTGACGATCTAGGGTTTTTGCCTCGGGGGAGATATATAGGCGAAAGAGGCAAGGTCGGTGGCTGGCCAGGGGGCCCACACCGTGCCCTGGCGCGGCCTGGGGGACCCGCGCCTAGGGGTGGTTTGGCCACCCTATGGCCCCTCTCCGACTCTCCTTCTGGCTCCGTGAATCTTCCGGGAAAATATCAACTTTGGCTTTTGTCTAGTCCAATTCCGAGAATATTCATTTTCTAACTTCCTGGAACCAAAAACAGCAGAAAACAGGCAACTGGCACTGTGGCTCTTGTTAATAGGTTAGTCCAAGAAATCATATGAAAAGTACTCCAAAGTGTGGACAAAACACAAGAAAGTGGATAAAACCAAGCGAGGAACATCAAAAATTATAGATACATTTGCAATTTATCAACATCCCCAAGCTTAACTCCTGCTCGTCCTCGAGTAGGTAAGTGATAAAAAGAAAGAATAATTTTTGAGGTGACATGCACCATCACAAACTTGATCAAAGTATTTGTAAAACATGGATAACTGGGATCATAGTACTTCAATCATAACATGAAGGACAAAGTTCTAGCAATAAGACAAATAAACTATGTTGCAACATGAAAATGCACAAACAAAAGATTCATGAATAACAATGCTTTGAAAGACGTTTGTTTGTTTCACATAAAGAAAACATAGCATAATAGTATTCAGCTTGTCCCTCATAGAGTAGCAAAACATAAATGCATAGGACACCTTCAAAGTTCATAAGAGTGACTAGATACAAGTAGTTTAAAATAAGCAATATCAAAGTATGCATCAATCAACAAGTCTTGGGACAATGCACATAGAACTAAGAATGGCCACTATGCTCTCAAAGTAGGTGCATACAGATAGAAGGTGGAGACTCAATATAATGGTGGAAGAAAGGCCTTCATAGAAGGAAGTAGGGATTCAAGTCTCATAAAGAGCTTCCAAAAATTATGGTACTTATAGCTTTCAGCTCTCATTGCCCCTTGATACATTGCAAATGTATCTATAATTTTTGATGTTCCATGCTTGGTTTTATCTACTTTCTTATGTTTTGTCCACACTTTGGAGTATTTCTATACACTTTCTAGAACTAACCTATTAACAAGATGCCACAGTGCCAGTTGCATGTTTTCTGCTATTTTTGGTTCCAGGAAAGTGAGAAAATCAATATTCTCGGAATTGGACCGGACAAAAGCCAAAGTCGATATTTTATCAGAAGACTCACGGAGCCAGAATACGAAACGGAGGAGGGCCAGGGCCTGGCCACACCATGTGGTGGCGCGGGCTAGCCCTGGCCGCGCCACCAGGTGGTGTGGGCCCCTCTGGCCTCCACCGACCTTGCCTCTTCGCCTAGAAGAAGCCTCCCGATGCATAAACCCTAAGTCGTCAATCAGAAATCCACGAAAAGTTCCGCAGCGCCACCGCCACCGAAGGGGAGATTCGGGGGACAGAAAGTCTCTGTTCCGGCACCCTTCCGGGACAGGGAAGTGCCCCTGGAGCCATCTCCATCAATCTCCACCGCCATCTCCATCACCATTGATGATTCCCATGATGAGGAGGGAGTAGTTCTTCCTCGAGGCTAAGGGTTCTACCGGTAGCTATGTGTTCATCTCTCTCTATGCATGATCATCTTGTTTTGGTCATGAGCTTTGTAATCAATTAGATCTACCTTGCTACTCAAGTGCTTTAATAGATCTCTACTCTCCCCATGTGTGTGAAAGTGACAGCGTGCACACCATGGTGGCACTTAGGCTAGAGATTACAAATACTTGTTATGAGTTATATTTGGAGTTGGATGTCTTTATGAAATTGTGGTGTTTGTTGGAACCATCTAGAGCTCAAGGTGACAGTGTGGGGTTTTCTAGATGGGGAAAGCGGACTTTGAGGTGTGCTGTTATAGCCCTACCATCGATTAGAGTGTCCAACTGGAGAGTAGTTAAGAGTAGTATCATGAAGAGAATATATCTATATGTAACTACCTTAGACCATACGCTCTAAGTTCGAGCCTGGATGAAGCGGAAGTGGTTAAAATAGTACAACGGGGGCCCAGAGGACCGCCCACGTGTATACCCGTCGGCCGTCCTAACCACTTCCAAGACATCGGGACAAGAGCGAGCGGCGTAGGCAACAGGCGAAGAGATCAAATACATACACAAGTGAGTATGTATGCAAGCTACCATACAACAGTTTTCAGAGCCATTCCATCTAAAATAAATAGAAGTATTGCAACGCCATACGACAAGATTCAAATATCCTACATAGAGATAATAGTTTAGGATAGCTCCTCATACATCAAACATCAGAGTATCAGGCGGAAGCGGAAAACAAGATCCGAGTACGGATAAGAAGCAAATCGGCATAAGATGCTACATAAATAAACACATCCCGCCCACAGATCTCACGGATCCCCATCTCCGGAATCTCTACACCGCGTGATCGTTGCCAACATCATCTGTCTCCTCCACCCAGTATCCATCTTGCGAATACACCTATTCATCTGAATCAAACAATTTATCGTGTGAGACCCTAGGGGTACTCAGCAAGTCTTTATGCCTCTATAGGGGACATATACCTGGGGTGATGCAATTGCAACAAAAGATAAAAAAAACTAACAAGCCTATAGATACTCGCTAACCATCCGCCTAACCAATGATAGACGGATGTCCGTTAATTAGTAACAACAGTTATAACAGTATAATTAACAGATCCATCCTCCTTCTCGCTTACCAACGAGAAAGCAGACGAACAACCCATCCGTTGGCAGTTTTATTAACCATTCCGTGAGTATTGCACTATTTACTAGTCAGGTACTTAGTCAAATTAAAAGCGGTACTTTAGTTATACTTGTCTATGATCGAGAAACTGTGCTCCAAGTCGTCCATAACCGCGGACACGGCTTTCAGAAAGATTTACCTTGTAGGGGTGCACAAATAGCAACACACACTCGATCAACCTCGGAAAAACCAACTCAAAACCCAATGAGGCATTCACGACAAAGCGATCACAGGATTCAGAAATATTTCAGGGGGCCACCCCAATAAGCTACCCGCAACGAAGTTGGCCGGCTCCGAGACGGACCCAGGGTTTGCGAGAACGGCTGTAAACGACTAGGAACCCGAAAATGTGATTGGGCTTGTCGATACCGCGAAATCGTGCCGCGATCCCTAAACAGTACAGGTGCTCCTCGCACAATCTTAAATAAATAGTAAAACATGGCATAAGTACACAATAGTAATAAAGCCCCAAACTACTTTGTGGCCCCAAGAAATAGGAATGAATCAAGCTCTAGCTCAGGAGGGTCCATAAGGCCTCCTGGATGTGGATAGTGCGAATAGTCAAGGAATAGGAATCAAGTACTCGGGGTCCTACGGGACACAAGTGAGCATGAAAAACCAAATAGCAGATATTGCTCACCGGTGCCTCTTTCATTAGTTCTCTCATTACTACTCAGGTTAAGTTGTTTAGGTACCTCGTTATCCATCAGACACTCACATACCCTACACATGTTGTTCTACGACTCGCAAGGCTCAAACAACTCCTGTAGTAATTGCTCATGGGATGGAGGAACAAGCTTCGGTGGGGTTTAAAAGTAAAGGCTATGCAGTACTTGGGATTCAATTTAATGCAATCACAACTCAATGATGCAAGAATAAGATAGAGGCAATAGGTACTATATGTATGCAAGCATGTGGTAGTGCTTGCCTGGCAGCTCAGTTGAAGCGAGAGACGGATCTGGGTAGTACTCCTGGGATTCCTGATATTTCCCCCCCTCGGCGTCTATTCGAAGAAGAACCAAACAAACAAGGGCCAACATAAATAAAGTGCACAAGCATATGAATAAAATGCGACAAGCAAACAAGCATGCCATGATGAATGATGCACAAATTTACATGGCAATAAAGTAGCATGGCAATGGTGAGGTGTGGGGACAAGAATAAATCATTTTATTAATTATTTGGTCAAGTTTTATTGCCATAAACAGTTCTGGTTTTTAATAATGACATGATGCATGCTTCAATTCAGAACATGGAATTCATAGTTAGAACGGGCTCGTCGCGCTGATCGATTTAGACATATTATTTGTCGAATTTGGAAATATAGAACTAAAGTTATTAATTAATTAAGAAAAGGCATTTTTATTGCATTTAAACAATTCCGAAAATTAAAAGTGCTCAAATGATATTTTGAATGGCATATTTGAAATCCTCACATTTTTCTGATTCAAAAACATATATTATAAGTATTATTTGGAATTACAAATTAAAAGTTATTAAAAACAGAATTTAAAACATATTTAAACATTTCTAGAAAACATTTTATTTAAACAGAAAACACCCAGACTTTTTATACACAGAGGCACTTAGCCCAAGCGGCTGACAAGCGGGACCAAGCTGATCTGACGCAACTGCGCGCGCCATGACTTTTCTCACCGCGGAAGGGGTTAGCCACGGTGCATGACAAGTGGGTCCGGCGGTAAAATGGTCCCACGAGTCAAAGGCAGAGAGGGGGCTTGCCACGCGGCGCAGCGGGGGACTGCGGGTTGAGATTTAGGAAACTCAGGCCCCTTTCTGTGAAAATGCCACTGCGGCTGGCAGGTGGGGCTCGATGGATTGCGGGTTGAGGAAAAGGTTTGGGGGGGGGGGGTATTTTCATAGTGCGCACATGCACTGTTTTTATTCTCTGACGAAACTGACGAACAAACGTGCAGACGGACGCGCGGCGCGACGGGGGATCGAACCCGCGACCGATTGCGCCCGCGTAGAGGCGCGGAACCACTGCGGCTATGTGAGGTTGCTGTTAGGAAACGCATGCGCGGCTAGGCAAGGCGTAAGCGGCGAGAGGACGGTCCTCGACGACGGCGAGCGCGATGCACAGAAGGCGCTCGTCTGACGGCTCGACGCGTACGGGAAGCAAAACTCCAGGGAAGGATGTCAGGGAGGTTTGGTGGCTCACCGCGGTGGCGCCGGTGGTGGTGGCTCGGCCGGAGAAGCAGCGGATCGGCGGCGAAGCAGACGGCCGGCGAGCTAGGGTTTCGTCGGCGTGCAACGGCGATTGGCGGCTGCAGGGGCGTCTCCTCCTCGCTACGTGTACCGGATTGATGCCGTGGTCCTTGCGGTCCTCCTCGACACCTCAACGACCGCGCCCGCCACCTGTAGGTTGGTGGATGGGGAGATGCCGACGGTGGTGTTGACGATCGGCGACGGAGGGAAGGGCAGCAGGCTGGAAGGGAGGAAGGGGAGGCGTAGGGGCCTGGGGAGATGCCGCAGAGGAGAAAAAGGGAAGGGAGGTGTAGATAAGGACGGGGTGAGGGGGTTACACATGGGGCTCGGGGTGGACGGTGGCGGCCACCTTTTCTCCCTGCTCGACGTGCTCGACGTGGGTCAGGACAGAGGGGTGGTGTGGCTGCAGGTGGGGCCCGGGAGAGGTGGTGGATGGCTCGGGTGGGGCCTTGTGGCAGAGAGAGATAGGAGGGTAGCTAGGAAGGTGCCCGACATGGAGCTAGGGTTGGGGTAGCTCGGGTTAGGTTAGGGGAAGGAGGGGGTAGCTCGGCAGGTTAGGGTGGTGGTAAGGTTAGCAAGGTTAGGGTAGGGGGTGATGACTCGGCAAGGTGAGGGTGAGGTGGTAGGGTTGGGGTTAGGGTTTAGCTTTTTCTCATGAACAAAGCAAGGAGTTATGTGGTGTTAAAGAGAGGGGTAGGGTAGGACATGGGTTTATGGTAAGAGTTTGATATGGCCACACATGACCAAGTATGAGGTGAAAGGAGAAGGAGGGAGAATGTGTTTGTTGGACACATGGTGATGGTTAGAAGAGAGAGTGGGAGAGATGCTTAGGGTTTTTAACATGATCAAAAGCAAGATCAAGCAAAAAGGTGAAAAGGAGATGGGTGAGGGATGAAGCTTGTGATGCACTTGGCAAGGAGAGGAAGTACAAGATGGTGAGGGGTTGAGAGAAAGAGAGCTCAAAAGAGAAGATCCACTCAAAAACCAAGTAAAACCCAAAGAATGGAATGGTGAGGCTTGTTGCATGGCCCATGCATGAGCATTAAATGCCATATCTAATCTTGTGAAAACAAAATAAATAATCATGGCATTTATACACATGCATTCCAAAATATGGAGTAAGGCTAAACTAAAAGAATTAGAAAGATGTTCCAAGTGGAGTAGATGGAGATGCTCAAATTTGAAGATAATTTGGACATGCTAGTGTGTATATTCCACTAGATGTTTACTAGTCTCAAAAATATTCCAACATGAGCATACATTCAAAATAATCCATATGGAAGCTAGAAAAAGGGGTACCACTCATAATGCATGCAAAGGTGGCTCCACATATCAATAATGTGAAAACATCATGATGCTAATATGAGAGCATGTGGAAATAGAAGTGGATCCATCCCAACCCTCATGAGCTAGATTAAACCCCAAAATAAAAGCAAAGCTCTCATGTGGTTGGATGGTGGAATTATGGGGTGGTGACAAGAAAGGTGGTGGAGTTAATAAAAGATATGCCCCTAACTCAACTTGGGCATCAAGCATTTATCAAGAGCCAAATGCAATATATCAAGAGGCAAATACAATTAATAATGCATATGAGATAAGAACCAAATGGAAAAAGGGTTTTATATGATGCTCAAATGCAAGGTGGCATGATGACATGAGCATGATATAATTATGATGCAACCAATATGTAGGAAGTAGCATTTATATAGGCTAGGCTAGTAGCATTGCAATTGTTAGACAATTGGGATGCTACATTATATGAGAGTGTTCACTAGTGAAAGTATGATCCCTAGGCCTTGTTTCTAAGCATTGATACACCGTTTGCAATTAGATCTGTTACATGTTTGCTTGCTTCCATCTTTATTTCAGTTTGCCTTTAGTCTCTTCCACGCCAACAAGCTATTTGCTGGCACCGTTGTCTTATATCCATACCACTTGTATTTCACTATCTCTTCGCCGAACTAGTGCACCTATACACCTGACAAGTGTATTGGATGTGTTGGGGACACAAGAGACTTCTTGTATCTTGATTGCAGGGTTGCTTGAGAGGGGATACCTTTGACCACTTCCTCCCTGAGTTCGATAAACCTTGGATGATCCACTTAAGGGAAAACTTGCTGCTGTTCTACAAACCTCTGCACTTGGAGGCCCAACAACTGTCTACAAGAATAGAAGTGCATAGAAATCACCCCTATCATAAGCATCTTGAAGGTGATTAAGGTTAAAGTGACACAACTAAGAGGATATGCTTGACAAGTTATAAACCTAAATCTCATGCCCCTTACTTACGAAGACCGAACCTCATGCTACTCAACTTTAGTCACGAGTAAGCTCTTGTCACTGTAAGTACATATGTATCATAAAGAACCGCTAACAGGGTACCCCTTGCACATGATACAGGAGCTATCCCATAATCAAAATGACAAGGCAAGCAGACAATGAGCATCTCAGCAATCTTTTGCTCAGGTAAATATGATTTTTTTCGAAGACCTTCTGTTTCTCAAATCAAAAAGTGTTGAACTAACGAAAGTTAGATAACAACCTAGGGCAGAAGCACAAAAATTCATGCCTCAAAAAGACGTTCAGAGATTTTACACGAAGTTTTACGGTGAAGCACAGAAATCTGTTTCGGGACAGCAACTTTCCGAATCATTACTTCTCTCTCATTAGAGGTTACTCTTGGCACAAAAAGCAAATAAAAAGGATAAGGAGCGGTTATTACTGAGGTAATAACTTCCAAGACTCATCTAAAACTTTTGGGTTATCTCCCAATAAGTACTTTTCTTTAACGCCTTTAAGTTAGGGTTGATAGTTTGAGAAGATGCTCACATAAGAAATATGAATTGAAATAAAAGAGAGCATCAAGAAGCAAATTCAAAGCACATTTAAGCCTAACCCACTTCATATGCATAGGAATCTTGTAAATAAACAAGTCATGAAAACACAAAACAACAAGCATAGTAAAGCAAAACAAGTGCAACTTCAAGACTTTCAACATATAGATGGGAAACTTAATATTATCAAGATGCATAAAACCATGTTTCCCTCTCTCATAATAACTTTCAGTAGCAACATGAATAAAATTAACGATATAACTATAACATAAAACATTCTTATCGTGAGCCACATGCATAAAAGAATTAATACTTCCCACATAAACATAGTCATTGTTATTAATTGTAGTGGGAGAAAATTCAACAAAATAGCTATCATTATTATTCTCATCACTATAATCATCAAATATAGGAGGCATTTTGTAATCATAATAAATTTTCTCCTTAATAGTAGGTGGACTGAAAATATCATATTCATCATTGTAATCATCATATATTGGAGGTTTAGTATCATCAAAGTAAACTTTCTCCTCCATGCTTGGGGGACTAAAAATATCATGCTCATCAAAACCAACTTCCCCAAGCTTATACTTTTCCATAGCATTAGCAATAATGGTGTTCAAAGAATTCATACTAGTAACATTGCTATTAGCATGCAAATAAAGTTCCATAAGTTTTTTAATTTTCTCTTCAAACACTTCATGTCCTAACTCAAGATAAATACTATAAAGCTCTCTAATTTTGTTGTTGTTTTCCATTAAGCCTAACTAGTGAAAACAAGAAACAAAAAGACAAAATTGCAGAATCTAAAGGAAATAACTTCGAGCACTCACACCGGAGGATGTGAGTACCTTTTACATAACCTCCCCGGCAACGGCGCCAGAAAATAGGCGTTTGGCGTGGGAGGTTCTTCTTCTTTAATCCTCCGGTGTGAATACCTTTTACCTCACCTCCCCGGCAACGGCGCCACAAAATAGCTTGATGTCTACGCACTTCTATTCTTGTAGACAGTTGTTGGGCCTCCAAGTAAAGAGGTTTGTAGAATAGTAGCAAGTTTTCCCTTAAGTGGATCACCCAAGGTTTATCAAACTCAGGGAGGAAGTGGTCAAAGGTATTCCCTCTCAAGCAACCCTGCAATCAAGATACAAGAAGTCTCTTGTGTTCCCAACACACCCAATACACTTGTCAGGTGTATAGGTGCACTAGTTCGGCGAAGAGATAGTGAAATACAAGTGGTATGGATATAATATAACGGTGCTAGAAAATACTTTGATGGCGTGGAAGAGACTAAAGGCAAACTAAAATAAAGATGGAAGCAAGCCAACATGTAATAGATCTAGTTGCAAACGGTGTTTCAATGCTTACAAACAAGGCCTAGGGATCATACTTTCACTAGTGAACACTCTCATATAAATATCTTCTCTTTATGATACTACACTTAACTACTCTCCGGTTGGACACTCTAATCAATGGTAGGGCTATAATAGCTGTGGCGCCCCGCTAAAACCACTACTAGAAAATCGCGTTGTTTTTGTGCATTGCATCGTCATGACCGCATGCTCATGTCATCATGGCACATTGCATTTGAGCATCGTCATGTCATCATGCATGGTTTGTCTAAAACTATTTTTGAAAAGCCTGGTTTTGTTTTCTAAACGCCCCGTCTTTATTTCAAATTAAAACCCGACCTCTTCCGGATATTTTGTTTTGTCTACAAAATATTTACCAGAGTCTATTCGGACAAAATAAAAATAATTAAAACTATTTTTATTTAGGGAGAGGCAGCCGGCCGGGCCAAAAGGCCCAGCTAGCCGGCCTACTACCCCATATACTAAGTCCTAGTCTAAACCCACCTAACCAAAACCCTAGCCAGACCCCACACACTACCCCGCCGCCGCCGCGCACGGAGCAGCACACTCGCACACACCCAGCCGCGCGCGCAGCTCCCATCCCCTCCCGCCTGCACGATTCCCCATCTCCACCTCACCCTGGCCACTCCCTGCCTGCCACCTCCTCTGCGATCCCCGCGATCCCCTCCTCTGCTCTCTGCATCCCGCCGCGCGCACCTCCAGTGCTGCCTCGCTCGGCTCCCCTCGTCGCCTCCCTAGGGCCCGGCCCCGCCGAGTTCTTCCCCGCCACCTTGCTCCGGTCGCCGCCGCCCCTCTCTACGCCTCCTCGAGGATCTGCCTACGTGCCCTTGACCCGGAGCCGCCCTGCACCCTCGACCGTGTCGCCGCCTCTGCCTCTGCGCAAGTCGACCCGGAAGCTCCATCGTGGTTCCCTGTTGTGAGGTCCTAATCGCTACACGGTGATAACCTCTAGCAGTTTTATGTCCTGGGGTACGAGTGTGCGCCCGCTGGTGCTCAAGCCTAGGCCAAGGTCCTCCGTTCCGGTTTTCTTAAGACGTGCACACCTCCGCCTTAGCCAAGATCTACTTTCCAACATGGTCGCGATACCCTGCGGGTGTACGAGTAAGTCCGCGAGCTTGAAGACCACCGATGCCTGATCCAAGTACGTCACCGGCAACCGAAGAGGGATTTCGCATGTGTCCTTAGCGGATGACAAGATCACCGACATGGACCCTGAAGCCTTGATCACGGAACCGGAGGCACCGAACTCGAAGGTCTTGTCTCGGCACGCCAAGTTCTTCCTCTCGGACCTGAAGACGCCGAGACCCGGGACGCCAAGATCTCCGCCGTGAAACGACAAGACCGACGACATGACCCGACGACCACGGATGCGAAAAGATCGTCTCTCGGACGCTAAGTCCTTCGGCCCCAGAAAACTGACGACCCGACCAAGATCCAAAGACCGAACCCTGGCGCGCCAAGTTCTATGACCCCGGGGACCGATCCATCGGAACGCCAAGACCGACTCGATGGCGCAGACCCGACAAGATCTTCGCGATGACAAGATCGACACCGACCAGGGCGAATCCGATGCGCCCCCGACGCCAAACCAAGTCCTTCTTCCCAGAACGCCAAGCTCTCCTTCCGTTGTCCGAGACCGATCCCTGTCGAACCCCGAACCCCTGGAAACAAGATCTCCCGAACCCATATGTGTGACCGTAAGCCTCTATTTTTATAATATATGACATATATCTTGTTGCATATTAAATCGTCATGCTTGCATACATGCCATCTGGTGGGTTGGGTTAAATAGTCGTTTCACCTAAATTAAATATGGAGTCTATATGCGGGCCACTCTAGTCTTATTTCGGACTCCATTTAAATTGGTGTAGCGAACCGATACCATGTTTTGCCTTGTTAAGTCAACATTTAAATTGCGGGGTAGTGAAACAACTCGAACCATTTAATTAATTGCCAGGACCCCGGTTCCGCTTAATACTGCCTAATTGCACCGCATCTGCATCATATCATAATCATGCCGGATCTTCTGCCGTAGTATTAAATATTGCATCTGGTGTTTGTTCTAGTGTTTGCTTCTTCGCGGATTAGGCTGATGAGTTGATGCGAGTATCGACAAGTTCTCCGGATATGAACCTCCGGCAGTGTTTCCCAGGCGAGCATTCTCCCCCTTTCTACCTATTTTGCATTTATAGTCTTTATTTCCTCCTGTTGATCTATTGCTATCCGTGTCGCGATGCTTTAGTTTCCGTACACCAGTTATATCCCGTGCAGCCTCTATATTGCCTTGGCCACATCCTATTGCCTGTTGTTTGATAGATAGTCGGCCTTGCGAGTCGTAGTTGCTTGCTTATGTGTTGCTTCGTGTCGTTGTCGATCCACCATTGACGGCAAGTTGGCACATGACAATGGTGGAGATGCTTTATGGTGGAGAGGATCATGACTTTAAATACAACTATTAAAATGCTAGATACAACTAATGCAGAGGCATCGGTGGGCAATAGATGTTATTTGGTTCTTCCACGCTCACTTGTGTCCCGTAGGACCCCGAGTACTTGACACCTGTTCCTTGATTTTTTGCACTATCCACATCCGGGAGGCCTTATGGAACCCCCCTGAGCCGGAGCTTGATTCATTTCTATTTCTTGGGGCCACAAACTAGTTTGGGGTTTTATTACTATCCTGTACTTATGCCATGCTTTACCGCTTTATTTACGATTGTGCGTGGAGCACCTGTACTATTTAGGATCGTGACACGTTTTCGCTGTATCGACAAGCCCAGTCACACTTTCGGGTTCCCAGTCGTTTACAGCCGTCCACACAAACCCTGGGTCCGTCTCGGAGCCGGCCAACTTTGTCGCTGGTAGCTTAGTGGGCTGGCCCCCTGAAATATTTATGAATCCTGTGATTGCTTTGTCGTGAAAGCCTCGTTGGGTTTTGAGTTGGTTTTTCCGAGGTTGATCGAGTGTGTGTTGCTATTTGTGCACCCCTGCAGGGTAAAACTTTCTGAAAGCCGTGTCCACGGTTATGGACGACTTGGAGCACAGTATCTCGATCATAGACAAGCATAACTAAAGTAGTGTTATAAATTTGACTATGTGACTAGTAATTAGCTCCACTATAATGGAATGGATATTAAAAATGCCAACCACTGGTGGACCTGGGTTGTTTTGTTATATCTGCCTAGTAAGTATTGCAACTCCAATGGAATGTGATAAAAGTGCCAACAACTGCTGGGTTTTGGGATTCCTCGGGACAATTCTATCTGACTAGTAAATGTTCCAACTACAACGGAATGGTGATTAAAACTGCCCACTACTTCTGCTATCAGGATGACTCATGCTATCTATATCTGACTAGTAAGTACTTCAACTATAATCAAATGAATAAAACTGCCAACTGTGTGAGTTCCTCGGTTTGAATTCCTCGTTTGGTCTCGAGGGGGAATACCAGGATGGTTATGTTTGGTGTTACTATCAGGTTGGATCCGAATAGGTCTCTCTTATCCCTCTCTAATAGCCGCCAGTTTTACTGAGTATCTATAGGTTGTTTAGTGCTGCTGCGCTGCCGCTCCAGCCCACCATACCTGTGTAGGCGAGGACCGCCGAATTCTAGCCTCGCCGTGTACTGGCCTCAGTACTGACGCTCCTCCCCTTGGTCTGCCCCGCCTCCCCAAGATCCGAGCATGGCAGCTCTTAGTGTGGTTCCGCTCAACTTATAGCAAGTTGGGCTGCTCCCGTCGATCTGGTGTGGTGTGGTCTTGCTAGCCACATCTTCCTCCGACACCTCTTGGAGATCCTTGTGGAGATTTTGGTTTGATAGTCAGAGGGCTACGCCAAGATCTTCGAAGTCCTCCGAAGTACATGACCGACCTGTAACAAGTGCTCTGATGCCTTTTTGTCGCCAAGATCTACCCTCGTATCCAAGATCGTCACGGACTTCAAGATCTTCGCGGAGCCGTTCAAGTTCCAAGGCCCAAGACCGAGGCCGCGGGAGATTTCCGTCGCGATGCCAAAATCAGCTAACGAGGGCATCGACAAGAACCTCCGTGATGCCACTAGAAGACACCACCGACAAGATCAGCCACCGCTGGACCCCAAGATCTACACCCCGGATTTTGATGCCTCAGAGCCACACCCGAAGACCGATCACGGATCCGGTGGCCGAGACCCTGAACTCGGAGATCCTCTTCACGGAACGCCAAGTACGCCGACATGGAACCGATCAGTTCGCCGAGAATCGCTCCCAGAACCGATGACCGCCATGATCGCCACCGGTACGACAAGCACTTCGCCACGGAATGCCAAGTTCTGCATCCCAAACGCCAAGACTGACCCGATACACAGACCCGACAAGATCTTCGCGACGGCAAGATCGACCGCTTGGACCCAAGTTCTCCGTCATGACACAACAAGTTCTCCATCTTGAATCTGAACCTCGATCCCCGTCGAGACCTGAGTCCGGCCCCGAACCCCTGGAACCAAGATCTTCCGGACCCAGATGTGTGAACCTTTTCCCGAGCCCCTATTTTATAAATGCTATATATAAAACTGTCGCATATTAATTTGTTCATGCATGCATACCTGTCTGTGGGTTGGGCATTATGCCGATTCACCGCATGATTAAATATGGAGTGGTTATGCGGGATATCTTTGTCTTATTCCGGACTCCATTTAAATTGGTGTAGCGAACCGATGCCATGTTTCACCCTGTTAATACAACATTTAAATTGCGGGAGTTTTAAATAACTTGAACCGCCTAATTAATTGTCGGAACCCCGGTTCCGCCTAATACTGCCTAATTGCACCGCATCTGTGCCATGCTATGCATCATATCATGATCATGCCGGATCTTCTGCCGTGGTATTAAATATTGCATCCGGTGTTTCTTCTAGTGTTTGCTTCTTCGCGGATTAGGCTGATGAGTGGATGCGAGTACCGACAAGTTCTCCGGCTATGGTCCGTCGGCAGTGTTTTCCCAGGCGAGCATCTCTCCCCCTTCTACCTATTTTGCATTTATAGTCTTTATTTCCTCCTGTTGATCTATTGCTATCCGTGTCGCGATGCTTTAGTTTCCGTACACCAGTTAAATCCCGTGCAGCCTTTATATTGCCTTGGACACCTCCTATTACCTTCGTTTGGTAGATAGCTGGCCTTGCGAGTCGTAGTTGCTTGCTCAGGTGCGATCTCGTGTTGTCAAGTGCCACAGTTATTGGAATGCTGGCAGATGTTTACGGTGGAGATCATCATGACTTTAAATACAACTATTAAAATGCTAGATATAACTAATGCAGAGGCATCGGTGGGCAGTAGATGTTATTTGGTTCTTCCATGCTCACTTGTGTCCCGTAGGAGCCCAAGTACTTGATACCTGTTCCTTGATTTTTCGCACTATCCACATCCGGGAGGCCGTGGACCCCCCTGAGCCAGAGCTTGATTCATTTCTATTTCTTGGGGCCACAAACTAGTTTGGGGTTTTATTTACTATCCTGTACTTATAACATGTTACTGCTTTATTTAAGATTGTGCGTGGAGCACCTGTACTGTTTAGGATTGCGGAGTGTTTTCGCGGTATCGACAAGCCCAGTCACACTTTCGGGTTCCCAGTCGTTTACAACCATTGGCGCAAACCTTGGGTCCGTCTCGGAGCTGGCCAACTTTGTTGCGGGTAGCTTAATGGGGTGGCCCCCTGAAATATTTATGAATCCTGTGATTGCTTTATCGTGAAAGCCTCGTTGGGTTTTGAGTTGGTTTGTCCGAGGTTGATTGAGTGTGTGTTGCTATTTGTGCACCCCTGCAGGGTAAAACTTTCTGAAAGCCGTGTCCGCGGTTATGGACGACTTGGAGCACAATATCTCGATCATAGACAAGCATAACTAAAGTAGTGCTATAAACTTGACCTAATATATGACTAGTAATCAGCTCAAGTATAACGTAATGGATATTAAAAATGCCAACAACTGTTGTATCTGGGTTGTTCTGTGTCATACTATATCTGCCTAGTAAGTATTGCAACTCCAATGGAATGTGATAAAAGTGCCAACAATTGTTGGGTTTTGGGATTCCTCAGGACAATTATATCTGACTAGTAAATGTTTCAACTACAACGGAATGTTAACTAAAACTGCCCACTACTTATGCTATCAGGATGACTCATGCTATCTATATATGATTAGTAATTGCTGCAACTATAATGGAATGAGTAAAATTGCCAACTGTGTGAGTTCCTTGGTCCGACTTCCACGTTTGGTCTCGAGGGGGAAAATACCAGGATGGGTTTGTTCGGTGTTAGCTTCAGGTTGGCTCCGAATAGGTCTTTCTTACCCCTCTCTGATAACCGCCAGTTGTACCGAGTCTCTATAGGTTGTTTAGTGCCGCTGCGCTGCCCCTTCAGCCCACCATACCTATGTAGGCGAGAGCCGCCGAATTCTAGCCTCGCCGTGTACTGGCCTCAATACTGACGCTCCTCTTTTTCCTTTGCCCTTTGTCGGCACCCCTTTTGTTTTAGCAGGTTTGAGATCGACGTCGTTAGCAGGGTTACCCTTCCGGCTTGGCCTAGGCAGGGTTATGGACACCATTGGTTATTCTTCAGGGCTCTTAGCCCCATTTGCGTCTTGTCCGTACTCGGACGATATATCTATTTCAAGGTGATTTGGATCTTTGTACTATATATCTGTATTCTTGACTCATTGAGTGCTGTTGTATATATATCTGTTCTGTGGGTCCCATCGAGGACTGTTGTGTAATGGTATTACTTCGTTTTCCACACGCACGAAAGTGCTTGGTGGGCGTCCTTGAATTGTTTCTATGCGGGTTTGGTGGAAAGGGCTAAAACTTGCATAGGGCCGATTCGAGGGTGTTACACAGAGTAAATTGAAGTTATTAGAAATACCGAGTTGGTTCAATATAATGGGGCAAGCCCACTTGGTGGCCTTCACTTCGTGGTTCTTGATCTTGTCGAAGCGCTCATGTTGGAGCTCATTCCTAAACCGTATCCCCATGCGTTCTTGAGCAAAAGCCTGAGAAGCGCTAGCGATGGCACGAGCACGAGTTTGGCTTCTTGTGTTCATCATCTAAAACATTGAAGAAAGACAAAAATAAAACTTTTTGATCCAACAATAGCAAGTACAACATATTCCTCATCATAGCACACTAAAGAATCTCCTCAAAAAAATAATCTAGGCAAGAGAATCATGGCAATTGGTTCATAGTAGGTCTCACCCTAGATTGATAATGACAATAGATTGAAGATGAATTTGCAAAAAGTAATTGGAGGATCGGAGGAGAAACATACAGTAGATCATTTGTGTGCGAGGAAATCAAACTAAATTGAGTAGAGATGAAGATCTCTTGAGGTTTTGAGAAAGTTTGGAGGTAGAAGAGAGAAAAAGGATTGAAGTTTTGGAGTTGGAGGTACCTTCCCGTGTGATTTTGTGGTCATACGCAACTATACGGGTGCAACTATATGGCTGGAAAAATACGTTCCCGCCATATAGTTGTCCTCTAGCCAAAATTTTAGGGTTTCCTCCTGGCGGCGCTGCTATACGGCCAGAACTATATGTTCCCGCCGTATAGTTGGTCGTCAAACTGTCTGTCCCTGGGAAAAGAAATTTACATAGGCATCGATATCTATACGACCGGAACTATACGGCCAGAATTTTTATTCCCGCCGTATTGTTGGTCGTTAAATTCTCAGTACATTGGAAAAGAATTTGTATGGAGGCACCAATATCTATACGACCGGAGCTATACGGCCGGAATTTTTGTTTCCGACGTATAGTTGGTCGTTAAACTCTCAGTACATATGAAAGAAAAAAATCGATGGCAAAGATATCTATATGACCGGAACTATACGGCCAGAATTTTTATTCCCGCTGTATAGTTGGTCGTTAAACTCTCTGTGTGCATCAAAAAAATATGTTTCTTCGAAAATTACTTATTTTCTTGTAACTTAGTGATATACCTTGTTTTTTACAGAAAATTGATAGTAAATATTGTCAACAAACAACAGCATTAATAAAGCAGGATTTTTAGTACTACCGAACTTCTTCCCCTCAATTGGAGTTTTCTAGCACTTTTTATTAAACATAAACTTAAACTAAAACTTAAAAACTTTACTCAAACCTTTATTTCACATGGGTTGCCTCCCATGAAGCGCTCTTTTATGGTCAATAGCTTGACCTTAATGTTGCTCACTTAGGCCAGATGAGTGGAACACCCACTCCAAAGTAATTGGCCTTCAAAGTGATGGCCTCCTTTTCATCATGCTTAGCTTTCTTCTTCCTAGGAAAATGAATAACAAAAGGATCCCGCGAATACAATTGAAGCTTCACGTTCCCTTCATATAGATTAATCAAAGCCTTAATAGTTCTTAAGAAAGGACAACCTAATATAATATGATCAGTAACATCTTCAGGCATGTCAATAATAACAAAATCAATGAGAGCGGGACAGCCTTTAATGTATACTAAAGTATTCTCCTTAATTCCTATAGCTTGTTTGTAGGTAGAATCTGCTAGATGCAATTTTAACTCAGTGATTTCAAAGGAGCCAAGATTTAACTTGTTAAAAAGACTCTTCGGAATTGTTGAGACGCTTGCACCTAGATCACAAAGTGCAGCTATCTCATTGGTTCCAATTTCAATCTTAATAGTAGGATCAAATATGTCATCAAGCTTCACAGGTAATTTTCAGCAATTTGCTTATATTCTTCCTCGAGCTCACGTACCTTTATTGCTACCTGATTAACGAAGTGTTGGTACATAGCTTCCTCACTACCTTTACGTACCAGAATCTTAACGTTGATCTTTTTTACGAGATCTTCAACGATGTAGCTTGGTAAAGGAGCATTACTATAGTCAAGTTCTCCACGTTCCTCCCTTTGGATTCTCATCATCTTGAGATCTTCAACAGGATTTGGCTCAGCTTTACATGCAAATTTGGCTAGGATGAGAGTTTGACTCTTGGTTATCTTACCTAGCTGTGCCTCAATGATCCTCATTCTTTCTTGGAGGGCTTGCAAATCATTTTTCAAACTAACAACTTGGTTAGATAATTTACCAAGCATAGCATCATGGTTCTCCGTTATTTTAACAAGAATATGTTTTGTTTATTTTGTGAGTCTATAAAAGACTTAAGTGTTTCTTGGAGACTACCATTACTAGTTCCCATATTATTATTAGAGTTACCTGCAGGACTAGAATAATGTTTCTGAAAATTAGGATTATAATTCTTCTTCCAAGCAGGGTTATAATTATTACGAGCTACGAAGTCTATTACTTCAATATTTGTTTCAGGGATAGCTCTTACCTAGGTTTCCTTACCTTTTACGACTAGTATGAGTTCATCCAACTTAGCATTGAGTTCTTCATTTTCTTATGGTGAGATGGAGTTCACCTTCTTCATGTTTGATCTATCCACATGCCATTGGGCATGGTTGTCTTGCATATTGTCTAGAAGCTGCTTTGCTTTGGTAATATGTTTACCCATAAACGTTCCTCCAGCTACAGTATCAAGCATATACTTAGACACAGGGTTAAGAGCATTATAAAATAGATGGAGAATTAACTAGTCTTCCATCCCATGACTAGGATAGTTTGTCATGCATTCTTTCATCCTCTCCCATGCAAGCACTAGCGGCTCATGCTCTTCCTGTATAAAGCCAGTAATATTAGATCTGAGTTGCATAGTCTTTGCATGTGGGAAAAATTTAGTCATAAATAAAGTACATCCCACCCATGATGTAATAGTATTTCTAGGCAAAGATAGCAACTATTATTTTGCTCTTCCTCTAAGAGAGAAAGGAAATAAACGCAATTTGACCACATCGGGGTCAACATCTTTTATACGCATCATATCACATATTTCAGTGAAAGTATTCAAGTGTATACCTGCATCTTCAACAACAGAGCCTCCAAATTGATTCTGTTGAACCAAACTTAAATAATGGGGCTTAATTTCATAGTCATCGGCAGCTATTGCTGGCTGAGTGGTAGGAGTATGCAAATAATCATTGTTGGGAGTAGCAAACTCCGCAAGCTTCTTTTCAGCCATATTTCCTGTGTTTTTGAGTTTTCTTAAACAAAGAATTATAATATTAAAAGCAAGAATTTAAAGGCTAACTATTTTTTGGTTTATCAAATAAAGACTAAAAGCAAACTAACAAAATTAAAAACAAGAATTAAAACTAGCAAGTTCCTAATAACCTCACCAGGGTAGCTATTGCTTCCCTGGCAACGGCGCCAGCAAAAGGGTTGATACCTTCGATCCGGATAACGGATGTAGTATAGCTTCTTTTTCCCTAGTAGACCTAGGTTATCGAATCCTCGGGAAGCGAATGCGTAGTGAAGTTACTTTAACGGACCTTCGGGAGTTTTAGAATACCTTTTGTGTTTTTACCGAACCAATAATTTGCGTCTTTTTGTTGTTGTCGATGATGGAGAAAGAGGGCCTAGGGCATTCAGTTTCACCTGTAGCTGTGCAAAACATCTGATGGGAATAAAAGATAGAAATAAAGTATGCATATAATTGTTAGAGCAAGATACATTATATGTGGGAAGTGCATCCATGATTGCTATTGTCTCCGCAACCGCTTATAGCAATAACCTACTAGTCTCATCCATAAAAGAAAGAAAAGTAATGATATGCATAGTGATGTCACCGTTAATCCCAAGTAAATCCCTCACATACAGCCGTACTACCCCTTCTGTCACTAGGGTTCCCAACCTGCAGATCGGTTATTACTCATACTCCCTGGCTCAACCCTCGATGTCTTGGGTACCTGACAAGTCCTTAGATTGAGGCAAGAGAGGATACAATAATCATCATGTCATACAAACTAATACATGATCCCATCTATGATAAATAACATGCACAAACGCTACATGGCTAGGCCGAAGCCCTTAGCCCAAGGAGAATTACTCACACATAGAGATGAGATCAACAATCACTAACATTGTAATGAAAATCATAAGATTGATAGCAATCGTCTTACAATGTTGCCAATTGAAGAAGAGATCTACTATTAAAAGTGGTGGAATATGGCTATGGAGATAGAGAAGGGTTTTGAGATCTGGAGGCGGCTGGTGATCTGTGGCAAAGACTTTTAGGCGAGGCGGAAGCTTGTTTTCTCGTTGCCCGAGGCTTCTTTATATAGAGGTCCCTCCAAGAAATTTGTTCTGTTTGACCTAACGGTGGCGGCGCCAAATATATGACCGGAACTATACGGCCGAAATTTTGCTCCGGTCGTATAGTTTGTCGTTAAAGCATCTGCCTCCGCTTCACGGCTCCTGGTTTCTTCTGATTGTTGGAAATCTCGTATCTTTGACTTTAATGTCGGGAGGTCGCCTGGCCTTCTCCTTCTTCATGCTCCTGTGGTTGGAGCCTGCGGTAGGTGGGGAGGCTTCGGCGGCTCGGGCATAAAGCTCGTGGACCTTTCGGCTATGTCGATGACGAGAAATTCTGCACCCTTCTCTTGGCCTGCCGTGGTGGCGAGGGATGGAAGGGGTAAAAGTTTGAAGCCGAAGACTATTCCAAGGTCGGATGAAGCTGCGCCCGCGAGTTCTTCTTTGTAGTGGTCCTTTGGTGGCGGAGATGCTGCCGGGCCGCTGCCCATTCTGGTCGAAAGGTGACCTAGGGTTTTAACCTCCACTGGAGGCCCTTCTCCGAAGCTCTGCACCGGAGCTCGACGTCTTGCCCTCAACAAGTGGTTCGTCCTTGGAGAGAGCGAGATGGCCGGCGGCTTTGCTTCTTCTCCGGCTTGGGGAGTGTCACGAGCAAGAAACCTCCACGACATCGCCGATTCCGTCGTCTGGAGGTCACCGGAGAATGGTGGCGGAGGCGCCCAAGGGCTTGATTGCGTTTTATCTTTTAGTCCTGGGGTGCTATTTGTAATAAGGAGGCCCTTATCTTTGATTTCTAGGGTTCCTAGTGTGCTTGTTGCTAAGGGCCTCTTTGCAATTTGTACCTGCCACGTATTCACTTATGCAGTATCCGGGGTCTTCTAGACCCTTTTGCCGTTCAAAAAGAAAGTGTGTGTTGGGAGCAATTTTTCACTGTGCACGACCAAAAAAGACTAATGGGGAAGGCTTGGGGCCACCCTTGGAGATGCTCTTAGTAATAGTGAGTTTTGGCCTGTAAAACAACATATGCAGCTACTTCAGGCCCATTTCTTTCGACGGCTTCTCCGAAAAGCTGCTCTACCCCAGCTTTCTCGTGAAACCGGTTCAAAAAAATTACGAGGCTTTCAAAGTGGTTAAGGCTAAACTAATTTAAAAACCTCACAAATTTTTAGAACCGAGCTTCCCTAGAAAGCTGGGGCAGGATAGCTTCTTGGTGAAGCCGCCAAAAGAACCGGGGCCTAAATGCCTCATTCTGAAACAGGAACCGTATTTTTTGGAGATAAACATGCACGGATTTCAGGCTGATAATTGAAACATGCTCCTTTCAATTTTGGGCGGGGCAAGGACGCGAAGAACAAATACTATGTGGCAGACCTGGGTACTCTCTTCACTAACTGAGATATTGTAGACTCTTGGTTACGATGTAATAATTTTTAAAACTGATGAAGATGCGATGGTAATGACAGGAATTTGTTCATTGATCTTTGGCCAATGAGCTTAAAAAAAGGTCTGTGGGGCCCACCCAAGTGGCCTCTCATGTCAATTTTGCAATTTCCAAAAACTATGACAGTTTGGTAGTACTTCTGAAGTAATGAAATTTATAAATTTTTGGATACTTTGAAATGTCCAAGAATATGTTTTGCCACAAGTATATTGATTGAACCCCACCAAAATCTGTATAATTGAATTGCGGTGTTAAGCGAAGTGTATGCATGAGCATGATAACGCGACGTGGCGAGCTTACTACTCCCTCCGTTTTAAAATATAAGATGTTTTAGCTTTATGAATGAAATGTATTTAGATCTCTTTTAGTGTCTAAGTAGATACATTCCTTTTACAAAGTTAAAACATCTTATATTTTAAAACGGAAGTAATTCGTACCAGACCGATGCATGCACGGGGAGGGATACGGTCCAATCTCCGTTGCAAACACGTACAGATCGACCCCGAGCCCTTAAATACCGCTAGGCGTGAGGCGGTATCTCCGTCTATATATACCCCGTCAGCCCTAGGCACCGCCTCCACCGGATCGATCTATAGGATTTTACGTACGTGCCAATGGGGAAAAGCAAAGGCGCCGCCGCCGCCGTCAGGAACGCCAACGCCCCCAAGATACCCGACGGCCCCAAGGTTAATGCCGAGGCACCCACGCCATGCCGCAGCTTCCCTCTTGACGTGCTGGCGAACATCCACGACCGCCTGGGCTTCCTCGACCGCGTCGCCTTCGCCGCCATCTTCGCCTCCACCTGCGACGACGACCTGTTATTCAAGCCTCACGCGCCCTGGCTCGTCCTCCCCGGCGACAAGCCGGAGACCCTCCAGCTCTTCTCCATCGCCGATCGGCGCGGCGCCACCGTGCCGGCCCCGCAACCCGCGCTGCGCGGCCACCTCGTCGTCGGCTCCTACCGCGGGTGGCTCGCCACGGCCGACGCCCGGGGCCAGATCTACCTCGTCAACCCGTCCACCGGCGTGCAGCACGAGCTCCCGCACATGTCCACCATGGGCGTCTTCCTGCCCAGCACGCACTACCACTGGTTCACCCTCGAGATCGCTCCCTTCCTGACCATCAGGTACGGCCACGGGCCGCCGTTCGATCATCCCTGGGTCAACACGTTCACGCACACCAGCGACCAGATGCGTTCGTGCCTGTACCGCAAGGTGGTCCTCTCGTCGTCCCCGCGCCCCGACACCTACGCCGCCATGCTGATCTCGAACCGAGATTTCGGCGCCCCAGCCTTCGCCTCGGCGGAGGACCCCAGGTGGAGGCTAGCCCCCTCGCACGACGGCGTCGAGGACGCCATCCACCAGGACGGCCAGTTCTACTCGGTCTCCTACACGGGCGTCGTGGAGGCGTGGGAGCGCGACGCGGACTCCGGCGCCTACACCAGCGCCGCCGTCGCCCCGAGGCTGGCCGTCGAAGAACGCAAAGAAGAATCCATGGTGCCGTCGTGCCGCAAGGCGCCGGGCGGGCGGCTGATGGTGGTGATCAAGTACCCCGAGCAGGTGGCCAGCGGCCGTTACGGCGAGAAAAAGTGGTCGTGCTTTTTCAAGGTACATGTCCTTGGCGACGACGGGCATTGGAAGGAGACGAGGGATATCGGCGAGCTCGCGCTGTTCGTCGGCATGAACAACTCGCTGTGCGTGCCGACCAAAGGGCGCCCGCAGATCAAGGCAGGCTGCGTCTACTACACCGACGATGAGCTCGGGGCCGCTGAGCTACGCGAGAAGGTGTCGTCGTCGTACTCGTACGGCAGTCACGATGACTCCGACTTGCGGGCCGTCGGGGTGTACAGCCTCATGGGCGGCACGGTCAAGAAGATCGAGGTGCCCGGCAAGGAGGAGCAAAGCTTGTACCCGCCGCCGGCGTGGATCACGCCTTCGATCCCGTGATAGGTAGATCTGCTTTGAATTAGCTACTCCTAGCTAGGTTCGACTTTTTTTTGTCAAGATCGCTAGCAGGTTCTAAAGTTGAATAATTTGTGTAGTTTATCAATCGCTATATACTACCATGTGCTAGTTAAATCTAATGGATTACCAATTTTCTGAATAATAATTCAAGAAGATTCTCTATGCTCCGAGATGGCTATTGCTGATTTTTGATTTTGCCAAGTCAGATTTTGATTTTGCCTTACCTCGGAATTTCAGTCCACATTAAGTTGTACTAGATGGACCTAGAGCGCTTTTAGTGTTGTCGTTTAATATTTCTATGCGATTTGTACACCTGAAGCCTCTACACGTGTCCTTAACCGTGTCGATTGTTGGTGATGGTTTTGCTAGAGAATATATAGGGCTACATGTGGTATTAGTCCATGTTGATTCTGCGTGGGCTATAGAAGAGGTAGCAAATGCGCTGTCGAAAAAGACGTGGTTGATCGCCTACTTCCTAAGTGAGGAGTAAGCATTGTGTGGCAACATAACATCATGGCCCAAGTATTTAGGAACCATCACCAACAATATTGGCCAGCTTATATTAACCATCTCTTAAGTAACCATGTCACTCATACCAATTAAAAAAAACGTGTCACCCATGAATAAATATGCTCGCACTTATCTCCTCCACCGTTACACCCTCTATTCTCTATCACCTATCGTTGTTGAGGTTGGAGATTTCAGAACATACAAAATTTACATGTGATGTTCTACCAACATATAAATCAACGAAAAATGGATTACAATCCAATAAAAATTACAATACTGATGCTATACTATAACCATCATTTAAAACAATCGTGTGACTTCTATTTACTGCCCCGGTTAAGCAATTGGAAGAAATTGACATTGATAAATAGTGCGGTAACTTACATACAACAACCAAGGATTTGGTTACCGGTCGGTTACCGCTCGGTAAGTCCGGTAACCGGATATCCCGAGCACCCTCGGGAAATCGAGTGACCGACCAAAAAAATTCGAGTTTTTTGAATTTTTTGAATTTAAATTCCTTAATATAGATAAATACATAATATCTCGCCAGATTTAACGTTACAAGGTACGGCGCAGTGGTTGGTTATCAGGGACGCGTCTTTGGAACTATAAGACCAAAAAAGAGCCTTGCCTTCGCCATTATTTCTTTTTTTAAAGATTATATAATAGCTGACTGAACTTAATTCAGTTAAAACCACAAAAATTATGGTCAATTGAAATCGAACACGAGACCTACGACTGCTGCATGGTGGCGTAAGGACAGACCACTGATAGATCAACTGTTGTGTTATAGTTGAGTTTAAAACCTATTAGATAGCTCTGACAAAAATTTGAATTCAAAATTTGATTTTAAAATTTGACACTCGGGATTTCTCGGTAACCGCGGTAACCGAGAATCCTGATCCCCCTCGGGAATTTTTTTCTGTTCGGTAACCAAAATCTTGACGACAACTATCTTTGATCTTCGGTAGTATGAATAGACCATGTACTCCATATGTAAGATCAGTTAACAACTTACCAAAGTCCAGGAACACGCTTGTTCAAAACCTTGTGTGCCAAGACATACATTTGTGTATCATATTGCTGAGAGTCCTAAAGTTCTCAAAATAACACAAACAAATCCACATGCTTCGACCACTAAAAAGTACTTGAAGTGAAAAGAAAACAATTTGTATGCAGCTAAATCTGGATATAGCTAAATAGGGCGCATGCGTGTAACTTTGATATGTGGAGACTGATTTATCAAAATGTAGGCCAATAATAATAATTTGAAGACATGGTCCTCATAAATAGTAATTTTATAAACTTGGGCTTTCAAGCATTCCATATTACAGTACCAATATAAATGAAGAAAATAAGTGTTGCATCAACCGAGAACTATAAGAATTACAATGTTTGTAAGTGATCCAGTTTGATGTTGATTAAAAACGCTAAAATCAATAGTCACAAGTGCATATATATGCAACAGCAGTCCCCTCATCTTGCTATGAATGCCAAACTGCAGATGTGTACATCTCTTGTGTAGACTCATGGTTTTGTATTTCTGAACAACCACCTCTCCTCTAACAGTTAAGAACCGGAATAATCACGCACTTGCTATTACACATGCCAGTGCGGGAGAAATCTGGACTATACATGCAGTCGTCCCCGTTTTTCAAGATGTGGTGAGAGCTATATATCCCGATCTTTACCAAAGGTGCAAAGGCATGTGAAGCTAGGTGCAAAGGAAGTGAAGCACATATAACCTGCAACTCACAATGTACAAACAAATACTGAAGTAAGTTGGCATTGTATTAGATAGACATGTTTACCGTCTCTTCACTGAACTTATGCGAGAGCTCACGCAGTAACACATAAAAACAACTATCATAAGTTACTGCAATGTCACCATACTGGACATCTATTGCATTTTTTCCCTGGACAGAGAGACTAGCTTATACAATAAGCCAATTTATGCAGTAACATGTGACTACATATGTTAGTTAGCTTACATGTTTCATAAATCCACCTACTCTCAGAAATTCTTTCATCAAGTAGGCTAGGTGCAACAACACACTTGTACATTGTAGTAATCTGATGTTTCAAGCACTGAACAGCCTAAACAATACATAACTCTGTTTATTAGAATATCTAGATGGTAGACACACCTGTTCAGGGCAATCATTTCTACACGTTCTTGTGTAGTCCTCTTTCTAGTGGTATTCAATCAGAACAATTAGCAAACCACCAAGGGCTTGTCGTGTATAAGAGTTTAATGGTTTTTCTTTAGATGAGAATTTTAACGAATCCATGTTACTCCTAGCACGACAACAAATTCTACTGGGAATTATTTGTTTTGAACAGGGACTAAGAGGTGATGAGACGATTTTCCAAAAATAAAAAAAGGACAGTAAGTGCCTACCCAATTTTCACTAGAGCAGTCTCTACATTTAGGAAAGAAGAAATAACTACTTCACAGATTAAAGATAGTGATGCCATGATTGGTAAATTTGTAGCCAACATTACACAACAAACCATAAGAGAACTTAGCAATTCGTGCATGCTTTTTTCCAGATTGATTCATGTGTGCTGGAAAAGCTAAACATCTAGATAGTTGGAAATTTAATCCAAATCTGCCCCAACTAATTTTGAAAAATATATTCTAACCCAACTTTTTTGTAGAGGCACCATGCCATCGGCCACACCCGAAGGGGCGCTTATGTTAATGTAAGATGTGAAATTGATGTTGTTCTCACCTGAGGTGACAATGGAGTTGGTCTTCAGCTACAAAGCGTTATTCACTTGTGGCCGTTATCACATCAGCATCTGATATCCAATTTGAACCACTATACCCTTCAAGTACTCTTGGATGCCTGGTATAATGAATTCCATAGCTCATTGTTTCCTTTAGATACGCATTACACTCTCAAGAGCGTGCTGCTGGCCATCTCCCAGGTTGGCCACAAACCAGCTAAGTTTGCTCATAGCAAATGAGATGTCAGGTCTTGTAGCGCAAGCTAAATACATAAGTGAGCCAATAATCTGAGAATATCTTAATTAATCTCTAGCTTCCTTTTGATTCTTTCGAAGCAAAACACTAGGATCATAAGGTGTAGGAGAGGATTTGCAATCATCATATCTAAATCTACTCAACACCTTCTCCATATAATGTGATTGCACAAGTGTAATCTCATTATTCTCATATCTCAGTAGCTTGATGTTTAGGATAACATCAGCTTCTCCAAGATCCTTCATCTTAAAACATTGAAAAAAGAAGGTTTTGACCTCATTAATCACTTTGATACTTGTCCCAAATATTAATATATCATCAACATGCATACATAGGACAACTCCCTCGCCCCACCATGGAGGTAGTATACATATTTTTCGGCTTCATTTACAACAAATCCCACAGATGTTAAAGTTCTATCAAACTTCTCATGCCATTGCTTGGGATCTTGTTTGAGGCCATACAAAGATTTCTTCAATTTACACACCTTTATTTCTTGACCTTCTAGTACAAAACCATTGGGCTGTTCCATGTAAATTTCATCGTCCAATTCTCCATTTAGCAAAGCCATCTTAACGTCCATTTTATGAATGAGAAGATCGTGTGAGGAAGCTAGTGATAGTAGTACTCGAATTGTGGTCAATCTAGCCACATGTGAGTAAGTATGAAAAAAATTCTTCGCCTTATTTTTGGGTATAGCCTTTAGCCACAAGCCAAGTTTTGTACTTTTCAATAGGACCATCATCCCTAAGCTTCTTTTTAAATACCCATTTACATCCTATAGGTTTACACCCATATGGACGTTCAGATATCTCCCACGTTTCATTAGCCAAGATGGATTCCATCTCGCTTTGAACTGCTTCTTTTCAGTAGTCTGCATCCGGAGATGCAAAATCTTCTAAAATAGTAGTGGGAGTGTCAACCACTAGGTACATAATGAAATCATCACCAAAAGACCGTGCGGTCCTTTGTCTCTTGCTCCTTGTGGAAGCTTCATTGTCATCCTCTTCCGAATCTGAACTCTCATCATCTGATTGTTCATCAGTCTCTATGTGAGTTTCAGGTTTAGAAATTGGATCATATTCCTTATTAGATATGCTAGGCATATCTCTCATAGGAAATATATCCTCAAAGAATGTAGCATGCCTTTATTCAAAAATGGTATCGATACTCATATCATCCACTTCATATTTTACCACAAGAAATCTATAAGCAATGATGTGAGAAGCATAGCCAAGAAAGACACAATCCACAGTTTTCGGGCCAAGCTTATGCTTCTTGTTCATTGGCATATTGACTTTTGCCAAACACGTAAGTATGAGAGTTTCAGACTTTTCTTTTCTCATTCTTCAAATAGAGTAATCTCTTTATTCTTAGTTAGAACATGGTTTAGGACATGACGTGAAGTCAATATAGCCTCCCCCACCATTCTTTGGATAAATCGGCAGAAAAAGAGTCTAACATGGAGTTAACCAAATCTGTTAGAGCTGATTTTTCCTCTCAGCAATCCCACTGGATTGAGGGGAATTGGGAGGCATCCTCTCATGAATAATACCATGTTCCGAACAGAATAAATTGAACTCATTAGAAAAGTACTCTCCACTACGATCATACCGAATTCTTTTGATCTTTCTCTCAAGTTAATTTTCAACTTTTGCCTTATATATTTTAAAGAAATTTAAAGCATCATCTTTAGTTTTCAAGAGATATATATAACAATACCTAGTAGAATCATCAATCAAAGTCATGAAATATTTCTTTCCACTAATTGTTAACATACCATTCATCTCACATAGATCTGAATGTATGAGCTCTAGAGGTGCCAAGTTTCTCTCCTCTATAGGCTTGTGAGGCTGCTTTGCTTGCACACAAGCATGACACTTAGAGCCTTTGACAATGGTGAATTTCAGAATTAAACTCATACCAGCAAACCACGACATACAACCAAAATTAATATGACAAAGTCGTGAATGCCAAATATTAGTCTCATTACTAGTAGTGCAAACATGGTTCACAGAAGTCTATCAATGAAAAACAGAACATGCCTCTACATTCATAGCCTTTTCCAACAAAGGTTCCATACTTAGACAATACAATTTTATTGGACTCAAATACCAACTTAAATCCATCTTTCAGAAGACGGGATCCACTAACGAGATTTTTCTTGATAGAAGGGACATGCTGTATGTTCTTCAATTGCACGATCTTGCCCAAAGTAAACTTCAGATATGCCAGCACCAAGAACAGTAGCATGTAACCCATTCTATCATGACTGAGGAATCTCGAGCCTGATAAGAGGTGAACATGTAAATGTCAGCACACACATGAACATTGACACACGTATCAACCCACCATTCTGTGGGTTAAAATACTAAAAGAATAGTAGGTAATAAATTACCGTACCTAAAACCTAAAGTTCCTGCATCAGTATTGCCAATGATCATGTTGACAGATTTAGAACTCTGTCCAGCCTGATCCTTCTTGTCTTTCTTCTATGGAAAACGATGAGCCCAATGTCCAATCTTGTCACACACCCAGCAAGGTTCTTTCTTTTCCTTGTTCTGCCCCTTCTTCTTCTTAAAGTTGGTAGTCTGACAGACTTTGTTATTTCTCTTGGATTTGTGGGCATTTTTTCGGCACCATATTGGCAGCAGAATGTCCCTCGGTTCCACTAGTATGTTTGTCTTTTACCTCGCCTTTTCTTCGATATCCAGAGAGACAATGAAGTATTTAACAAAGAGCTCATGCCTATGTTTCATAGAAGTGGCAAAGTTCCTTCATGAAGAGGGAAGCTTAGCGACAATGCATTCCACGGCAAACTTGTCTGGAATCACACACTTGAGAAGTTCGAGTTCCTTTGCCATGATCTGTAGCTCATGGGTCTGTTCTACTACAGATCGTTTTTAACCATCTTGTAGTCATTGAACTGCTCCATAGCATACATTTCACCACTAGCATTGGCAACACCGAACTTATCATCCAGCGCATCCCACAGTTCCTTGGCATCACGAAATGTAGATATACATCAACCAACTTGTCTCCAAGCACACTGAGTATGAAGCCCACAAAAAGTATAGTGGCCTCCCTGAACGCTCTCTCTTCTTCGAGAGTAAGCAGACCTCTAGGAGTGCCATCTGTAACTTCTTCTATGCTCATAGCAGTAAGCCACAAGAAGGTTTTCCATTGCCATCTCTTAAAATTATCACCCGTAAATAGGCTCGGTTTCAGTGAAGCAGCAAAGACAGATGACGAAAATTGCCTAAATATATAAGGTTTTTGGATTGTTGGAGTATTAGGAAAATTACGCATGAGATTAATTACGTAAATCAACATTATGTAAGCACTAGCACATCTAAACACATGCAGCCAAACAACCACATCTAGTAGATCTGAAAAACTAGTAAGAACTAGTGCATACAAGGAGAGGAATATCACGTACATGTTGACCGAAAAGGTCATCAACACAGCAACACCTTGGTCTTTGTTGTTGTTGTTGCCCATGGTACTATTGAGGTCGTCGGTTGATGAAGAAAAATACGAACGGAAGCGAGCAGTCGCGCCGAAACGCTCCTCACAAACCTTATCGCCTGTCCCCCGGTGCAGGATTTCAACGGATAGGGTTTCAGATACCTGCTCTCCTAGACAGCCGTGCACGCAGTCGCCGAGATGGAGAAACCTAGAGAGCAACGCAGCAAGAGAAACACATTGAGAGAGACAGAGAAAGAACATGATGCATCTACCTAACAGCTGGTGCACCATGCAAAAATTCACGCGTCAAACATGCACACGAATGTTTCTAACTTGAACTCGATTCACGAAACGCGAAGCGAGACGACACGCGTGCGGGCGAGGCGAGGTGGGCGCGGAAGAGGAAGAGTGCGCGTGGACTCCTTCTCTTCTCACTCATTTAGTGGGCTCACCTTATAACCTCGTCTAACTCTCTCCTAACTAGCAATGTGAGACTAAATTTGTCTCTCACACAACTCCCAAGCTGCCATAGTAAATAAGCCTATATGGACTGCCTACATAGGCCACAACCCATATAAATCTAACACCTACATACTAATAGGGATAGATACACTCTTTTTAAAAAGCTAAAACATTTTATATTTTGAAACGGAGGGAGAACTATGTTGCATGACATCCATGGATGCAAAGCTCGAATCTAGATCGTTTTTCTGCGGGAAACTCAGAGAGCTTTTATTCAGCGATAGCAGATCCTGCCTTGCATGATAACAGAAAATGTTGTGTCATGATCCAACCCGACATATCCAGATCAATCCCGACCTCTTAAAATGTCGTGAGGCGGCCCGGGCGCTTCTCTCGCGACAAACAGCCCGAGCCCGCTATAGGGTTAGCCACCAGCACCCCCATCCGACCGATCATCTTCTGTAGCAATAGTAGTGCCAATGGGGAGAAGCAAGGGCGCCGCCGCCAGGCGTAGGAAGGCCGCCGCCACCAGGAAAGCCAACACCCTCACGATGATAGCCGACCCCCCCCGAGGACGGCCCCAGGCCATGCCGCAGCCTCCCGCCTGACCTGCTGGCGAACATCCACGACCGCCTGGGCTTCCTCGACCGCGTCGCCTTCGCCGCCGTCTTCGCCTCGTCCTTCGACGACGACCTGTTCCAGCGTCACACACCCTGGCTCGTCTTCCCCCGCAACGAGCCGGAGACCGTCCAGCTCTTCTCCATCGCCGATCGGCGCGGCGCCACCGTGCCCGCCCCGGAACCCGCGCTGCGCGGCCACGTCGTCGTCGGCTCCTCCCGCGGATGGCTCGCCACGGCCGACGCGCGGGGCCAGATCTACCTCGTCAACCCGGCCACCGGCGACCAGCACAAGCTCCCGCACCTGTCCACCATGGGCGTCTTCCTGCCCTTAACGGGATACAGCCACTTCACCCTCATTAACGATCCCTACCTGACCATCCGGTACGGCCACGGGCCGCCCTTCGACGAGCATTGGGAGGCGCACGCGAGGACGTCTACGTACGCTGCCCACCAGATGCGCATGTGGTTCTACCGGAAGGTGGTCGTCTCGTCGTCCCCGGCGCGCCCCGGCACCTACGCCGTCATGCTCATCACGGAGTGGAGGATCCGCGCCCCGGCCTTCGCCACCAAGGAGGACCCTGTGTGGAGGCTGGCCCCTTCGCGCGACGGCGTGGAGGACGCCATCCACCACGACGGCCAGTTCTACTCCGTCTCCTACACGGGCGTCGTGGAGGCGTGGCAGCGCGACGCCGAGTCCGGCGCGTACACTAGCACGGCCGTCGCGCCAAGGCTGGCCGTTGAAGAACACAAAGAAGAAGGCCGAGAGCCGCCGTGCCGCAAGTACCCTCGCGATAGCGCCGGGAGGTCGGCTTATCGTGGTGATAAAGTACACGGAGGAGCCCAAGGACCGGTACAGCCGCAATGAGTGGTCGTGTTCCTTCAAGGTACATGTCCTCGGCGACGACGGGCGGTGGAAGGAGACAAGCGACATCGGCGACCTGGCGCTGTTCGTCGGGGTGAACACCTCGCTGTGCGTGCCGACCAAAGGGCGCCCGCAGATCAAGGCCGGCTGCATCTACTATACCGACGATAAGCTCGGGCTCGCGGAGCTGGGCAATTATGCCCGTGATCGACGGGCCGTCGGGGTGTACAGTCTAATGGATGGCACGTTGAGCAAGATCGAGGCGCTCGCGGGGATGACGCCAAGCTTCGACCGGCCGCCGGCGTGGATCACGCCTTCCATTCCGTGATATCTAGGCCTCCAATTTGAATTAGCTAGCTAGGTTCGATTTTTTATTTAAGAAGATCGCTAGCAGATTCAGTAGTTTATCAACACTGCAAAATGTGTGCGCCTAGATACATGTCATCGTTCAGAGTTACTATGAATTATCTAGAGGCTTAAGACTGGGACCCGGCGATTCCATAGCCTGTTACGGGTCTTGGTCTTATCCCAGCCCCAAACTCCCACCGCCCGCACCGCCGCTTCGCCCCACGGAAAATAATTATATAGGATCTGGTCCACAAAATCAGCCCCGTGGATCAACTCCTGTGATTGACACATGTCTAAGTAAGAGGAAAATCACAGCATTTGTGTGTCTATTTTTAGATCTAAATCGCCACAAATGCCACGTGTCAATCATAGGAGTTGGTCCACGGGGTTGATTTCGTGGACTAGGTCCCATAGAATTATCGCTGCTTGGCTAGCTTCGTCCCCACGACAACTGGTGCAGGAGCAGCCACCGGAGCCTCCGCCGGCGGAGGCGGAGATGGCTGAGCAACCGCATCCGAAGGAGGGGAGGGTGGGCGGCGTGAGCTCCTCCGGCCGCGAGCTCTGCCGCTGCCCCGCTGCTCTGCTTCGGCTGTGCGGGAGAGAGAAAGGAGGTGGGTGGGAGAGAGAAAGGGGGTGGGTGGGTGACGGGACCACTTTTCACCCTTTGTTTCGTTAACCCGTGGGCCAGACGGACGAAAACGCTTCATCCGGCGTTCCTAGGGCTTTCCTGGCGCCCTGGGATCTTGGAACGCCGGATGAAAATGGCGAAAAGTTTCGGCCTGGGAACGCCCCTGGGAACGCTACTGGGCCGATTTGTGTAAATCCAGATGGAAAAACGCCCTGGGAATGGCCTCCTGGGAATGCTAGTGGAGATGCTCTGAGTCCCTCTTGTCAAGATGGCGAGGCCCTCGCCCGACCACCGCCGGCTTACTTCCTCCTGATCCGGATCCGAATCTCCTAATCATCCACTTTTTTCGTTTTCCAATGTATTCATACAAATGTTTGACCATCGTAACAATGAACCTAAATTTCTGTAGTATGAAAAGAATTAGGGGATATGATATGCAAAAGGGTAGGTCTTAATGTCGAAACATACGAATAGTTTAGGGTGTTTTGTGGAATGTGCTAAAGGGCTTGCACGAATCTTTATGCACATGTGGACGGTCGGGATAAGCCCAAGATGTCAAACCATGTGTCGACTTTTTTTCCCGCTTAAGCCTGGTTACATGCAGCTCTTCTGAGAGCACTTGCCGCGCGTGTTGCCGCTGTTTGCGGGCCTATACTTCTTCCTCTCGTTGTCTATAGGTTGTTTCATGTGTTTTTACTGGCCTCACAAACACCTCGACTGCACTCTGTCCTCATCGGTCTCTCCTCGCGCCCCTACTTCATAGGGTTACCACCCACCCGCCGCCACCCGCTGTCTAACTACGGAGTCGACCTTGCCTCGCGCCTCCTGCGCCCTCTAATTGGCATTGTATAGATGAAAACTTGCTTAAAATCGAGGAAAAGAAAAGAATTAACTGTAGATCTTTGGACGAGAGTTCTTGAAAGTAGAGAATTGGAATCACGAACCAGTGATCATGATATTATGCTTGCGTTGAATCTTGGCTATGACTTCTTCCCTTTTTACATGGAACAATGTTTTCACTATAGGAAACCAGACATATGCTGACGGCCAAGGGCTATCAGCACATGCCAAATAACCATTGGTGTAGGTCTATGCCAACGGCCACCCTTGGCATATGGTCGTCGGCAAACTAGGTGTTGGCGTAGCTACCTGCGTAGCCGCCATATGCCTATGGTTCTATCTAGCTATTGTAGCATCCCAATTGTCTAACAATGGTAATGCTACTTGGTCTAGTAAGATAATGGCTACTCCTTACATATAATTGTTGCATCATAATTATATCATGCTCATGTCATCATGCCACCTTGCATTTGAGCATCATATAAAACCCTCTTCTTTTGGTTCTTCACTCATATGCATTATTAATTGAATTTGCCTCTTCATATTGTATTTGGATATTGATATATTGTTTAATGCCCAAATTGAGTTGGGGGCATATCTTTTATTTCAACTCCACCACCTTTCTTTGTCACCACCTTATTATTCCCCATCTTAATTACCCATGGGCTTTTATTTATTCTTGGCATTTAATCTAGCTCATGTGGGTTAGTGTGGATCCAATTCTAATTCCTTTTTGCTTGGCCTTTATTCTACATTTTGGGAATGCATAAGAATAATGCCATGTTATTATTATTGTTTTCACAAAAATAAAACATGGCATTTAATGTCCATGCATGGGCCATGCAAATTATCACCATCCTTTCTTTTGGAATTTTGCTTGTATCTTTGGAAGTGTGGTATGGTTCTTTGAGATTCAATTCAAGGTGGCCACTCTTTACTCCTCACCAAACCACATCCCTCTCTCTCTTTATCCAACATCTATCCAAGCATGGTCTTGTGGGCTTTTTCCACATAAACCACCATCTCCTCCCTCACATGTTTTAACCCATGTTGGCTTGTCACAAAACCCTACCCCATGTCCTCTATTTCATCTCCTTCCCACCCTCCACCCATGTATGACCTAGTGTGGCTAAACCAAACCCTAACACCTACCCTCTCTCCCTAAACCCTAATTTTTCTTAACTAAACCCTAACCCCTACCCTCACCTCACCTCTCTCTCTCACCGCCGAGGCTGGCCCTCTCTCTCCCTGACCCACACCCCATCTACCCCATCTACCCCCACCCCAAACCCTAGCCTATGCCGAGCATGCCCTAGCTACACCCTAGCTTCCCTCTCCTCTCTCTTTCTCTCTCACTGCCGAGCAGGTCCCACGCGACCTCGTCCCGCCTTGACCGCCTCCTGGCCCACCTGCCATGCCTCTGCCCTGCCCAACTCGAGCCCTAGCTCGAGCACGTGCATGGGAGGAGGGAAAGTGGCCGAAGCCACTTTACCTCTACCCCGCGCCCACACGGTACCCTCCTTCTCCCCGTCTCTATCTACCCCTTTTTCTCCCCTGTCTGGTAGCCCTAGATCCACCCCAAGGCCCTGCCTCTCCCCTCCTTCTTCTTCACCGATGCCAGCTCCTCTCGCTGGTCACCGCTAGCACCTCCGACGCTTCCTCGATCCAGTCGGCGTGGGAGACGTTGAAGTGGTCGAGGAGGCTGAGAAGGGACCCCTGCTTCACCCTGGACACGCAGACGTGGAGGAGAAGCCCAGGATCGCCAGGACCAGCACCGCCCCGACGAAACCCTAGATCTCCGGTCCGCCAGCTCCGCCAACGTTCTACTGCGTTCCGCCCCGATCTGCCGCCGTCAACCACCCCGCGGTGAGCCCCTTTACCGCCTAGACACCCTCCGCCTCGCCGTATAACACTAGCCGGGCCAGGCGTTTCGCGGACACTCTCCGCGCACCATCGGCCGCTGGTGTCTGCACGCTCCCGCGCCACGCAGAGCCTCATCTGGCCGTCTAGCGCCCACCTGACACCAAACCCAAGCCACCGCAGCGGCTTCGCCCTCCGCGCGCGAACCCCAGGTCCTCGGATCGAATCCCCACCGCGCCGCGCGCCCACTGTCGTCGTGCGTGCCTGCAGTTTCTCAGAAACGTGTAGAAGAAAAACAGTGCCGCCGCGCACTTTGCTAAAAACCCCCCAACTTTTTGATCTGCTCAACCCGCGGTACCCCGAGGCCCACCTGTCAGCCGCCCTGGCAATCTTGCAGTTAAGCCCCCCAGCTCTTAGTCCCTCAACCCGCGCTCCAGCACGCCCCCCACCTGTCAGCCTCTGCGGGTTCACCCACTGTCACGTGGGCCCGTAGCCACCGGACCCACCTGTCACCCTCAGTGGCTAGGTAGCGCCGTGGTGTGAAAAACCTTTTCGGCGCGCGTGTGCCTCAGCCAGCAGTGGCCCACCCGTCAGTGTCTTGGGCTAGAATCCTCTAGGTGTAAAAAGTCCTGGCGAATTTCTGTTTAAATAAAAATGATTTCAGTAAATGTTTAAATTCAAATTCAAATCAGATTTTAAATAACTTTTAAAAGACAAATCCAAATAATACAAATGATATATGTTTTTGAATCAGAAAAATGTGAGGAATTAAAATATGCCATTCAAATTAATGTTTGAGCACTTTAAATTTTCGAGATGATTAAAATTACAATAAAATGCCCTTTTTCTTAATAAAATAATAACTTTAATTCTATAACTCCAAATTTGTCAAATAATATGTCTAAATCGATCAGTGCGACTCGCCCGTTCTATCTATGCAGTCCTTGTTCTGAATTGAAGCATGCATCATGCCATATATAAAAATCAGAACTGTTTATGACAATAAAACATGGCTAAATAATTAATAAAATGCTTTACTCTTGCACCACACCTCACCCTTGCCATGCTACTTTAATGCCATGTAAATTGTGCATCATTCATCATGGCATGCTTGTTTGCTTGTCGCATTTTATTTCCTATGCTTGTGCACTTTATTTATGTTGGCCCTTGTTTGTTTGGATCTTCTTCGAATAGACGCCTAGTAGGAGAATTACCAGGAATCACAGGAGTACTATCCAGATCCATCTCTCGCTTCAACTGAGCTGCCAGGCAAGCACTACCACATGCTTGTATACATATAGTACCTGTTGCCTCTATCTTATTCTTGCATCATTGAGTCGCGATTGCATTAAATTGAATCCCAAGTACTGCATAGCCTTTACTTTTAAACCCCACCAAAGCTTGTTCCTCCATCCCATGAGCCATTATTACAGGAGTTGTTTGAGTCATGCGAGTCGTAGAAAAGCATGTGTAGGGTATGTGAGTGTCTGATGAATAACGAGGTACCTAAACAACATAACCTGAGTAGTAACGGGATAACTAATGAAAGAGGCACCGGTGAGCAATATCTGCTATTTGGTTTTTCATGCTCACTTGTCTCCCGTAGGACCCCGAGTACTTGATTCCTGTTCCTTGTTTATTCGCACTATCCACATCCGGGAGGGTTTATGGACCCCCTTGAGCCAGAGCCTGATTCATTGTTATTTCTTGGGGCCACAGTTAGTTTGGGGCTTTATTACTATCCTGTACTTATGCCATGTTACTGCTTTATTTAAGGTTGTGCGAGGAGCACCTGTTTTGTTTTGGATCGCGCCATGTTTTCGCGGTATCGACAAGCCCAGTCATATTTTCGGGTTCCCAGTCATTTATAGCCGTCGTCGCAAACCCTGGGTCCGTCTCGGAGCCGGCCAACTTCGTTGCGGGTAGCTTATTGGGGTGGCCCCCTGAAATATTTCTGAATCCTGTGATTGCTTTGTCGTGAATGCCTCGTTGGGTTTTGAGTTGGTTTTTCCGAGGTTGATTGAGTGTGTGTTGCTATTTGTGCACCCCATGCAGGGTAAATCTTTCTGAAAGCCGTGTCCGCGGTTATGGACGACTTGGAGCACAGTTTATCGGTCATAGACAAGTATAACTAAAGTACCGCTTTTAAATTGACTAAGTACTTGACTAGTAAATAGTGCAATACTCATGGAATGATTAATAAAACTGCCAACAGATGATGGGGGATGTTTGTCCGCTTCCTCGTTGGTAAGCGAGGAGGAGGATGGATCTGTTAATTATACTGTTATAACTGTTATTCTTAATTAACGGACATCCGTCTATCATTGGTTAGGCGGATGGTTAGGGAGTATCTATAGACTTGTTAGATATTATCTTTTGTTGCAATTGCGTCACCCCAGGTTGTGTCCCCTTTAGTGGCATAAGGACTTGCTGAGTACCCCTAGGGTCTCACAGGATAAATTGTTTGATTCAGATGAACAGGTGTACTCGCAAGAAGGATACTGGGTGGAGGAGACGGATGATGTTGTCAACGATCACTCGGTGTAGAGATTCTGGGAATGGGGATCCGTGAGATCTGTGGGCGGGATGTGTTTATTTATGTGGCATCTTATGCCGATTTGCTTCTTATCCGTACTCGGATCTTGTTTTCTGCTTCCGCCTAATACTCTGATGTGTGATGTATGAGGAGCTATCCTAAAATATTATCTCTATCTAGGATATTGGAATCTTGCCGTATGGCGTTGCAATATTTCTATTTCTTTTAGATGGAATGGCTCTGAGGACTGTTGTATGTGGCTTGCATACATACTCACTTGTGTATGTAGTTGATCCCTTGGCCCGCCGATTACGCCGCTCGTTCTTGTCCCTATGTTCTGAAAGTGGTTAGGGCGGCCGAAAGGTCTACCGTGAGTGGCCCTGGGCCCCACCGTACTATTTTAACCACTTTCGTTTATCCAGGCATGTAACTAAGAGCGTAATTTACCGAGGTAGTTACAATTGGTATCAGAGCCATCCCGCCCTTCAGGGTCTCAGCCAAAATGGTCGTTGTCAGTCTAGCAAATATTTTGGTAGTTATGTATACTAGGAAAAAACAAACGTGAGAGTAGGACTGCTTCCACTTTTCTTCTTACCCACCCACCCACCCTTTTTCTATTAAGGAAGTGTAACGTTTTCAATTCTCTTCTAAAATTCAAACTAGGATTCACGTGTTCTGGGTTCCGTAGTACCATAGGTTGTGTTTGTGTGTGTGTGTGTGTAAATTCCTTGTCTATCTGTTGCATCCAAATGTTATCAATGTCTGCCTTTTGGTTATCAACTGTTGGTACATTCCATACCGATAGGCCTTTGTAAACCGACGCGATCTATCTGATTCGTTGTATACCGGTGCGATCTGTCTTACTCTTTATTATCCGACGTTATCTTGTTGGGGTGTTCTTTTTCGTAGTTACCAATATTTAGGTTTATCTTAAGAAGAAGGTGTTGGGATATGTGTTTTACTGATTCATGTGCGGAGTAATGATTTGAGTGCGGGATGGAGTCGCGACCATACCACTACTTTTATCATTTGCTCTTGTATGTTGAACTAGTAGAGTTACTAATCTTGATTCGTGGAGTGGTTTTGCGCATATAGTGGTATTTTAATGCCGAAATTTGCGGAAATTTTTTCTTTGTTAGTTTGTGTACCACACTCCTTGTTCAGTCGTGTGCGTTATGCTTAATATCTTCTAGTTGCCTTGAACTTTGTTGATATTTTAATATCATCTCAGTGAATTGCATCCTTTAATCTTGGTTAATTCCATTTTGGTACTCTTTTGGATTATTATTATTCTCCATCATAGTACTAACTTGTGTTTTATATCAATCACAGGATGGCACCACCACGCCGTTCTGAGGAGGACATACCACCTGAACTTGGGGCTGCTTTGGCAAGTATTGCAAATGCTTTGGGCACTATGCAGCACAACCAGCAGCGCTTCGAGGAAAGTGTCAGGAGGAATGAGTTTGTTCCGCTACCTCCACCTCCCAAGCGAGGAGACATCAAGAGTTTTCTCAAGTTCAACCCATGCCAATTTGAGGTGTCTGATCAGCCACTTGATGCAGATGATTGGCTGCGTGAAGTGTCAAGGTTGTTGATGACTGCGGATGTTCCGGAGCAGGAATGGGTCAAATGTGCCACTCACCTTCTGAAGGGAGATGCAGCTCTCTGGTGGGAAAATTACCTCAAGGCAGATCTCTCTGGTTTTCAGCCTACTTGGGAGCAATTCACTGCTGCTTTCAAAGAGCAATATATGTCAGAAATTGTCATGGAAAGGATGAAGGAAGTGTTTCTCAAACTCAAGCAGGGCACTGACAATGTCAATACTTACATCAGAAACTTCATGAACCTTTCTCGTTATGGTGGCGATGAGATCTCTGATGACAAGAAGAAGCAAAAGAGGTTCCGGCAAGGCCTCAATGCTTCCATCAAATATGCAATCACTCATGCAAGGCCGGCGTCTTTTCTGGAACTCCAACACACAACTCTGTAGGAAGAAGCAAGTAGGCAAGTGTTCGAGGAGTCAAAGAAACACAGCCGTGATACAGCAAACTCTTCTGCTATGACAGCTCCTTCTAAGCGTCGTGTCTGGGTTCCTAACACCCCACCGTCGCTCCTTGCTCCACCAAGACCGTCAAGCTACGCAGCAAGGCCACCAAACTCCTTTACTGCGGCTCCCAGGGGCTACAACCACAACTACCCTGGAGCGCCTGGCGGAGTCCCTGGCTACGTTGCTCCACGTCCACCTGGTGCTTGCTATACTTGTGGAAACACTGGGCATCAGCACTAGAATTGTCCAATGAACAACAAAGCTCTTCCACCACCACCTCCAAGACCTGCGGCAAGTTCTCCTATGATTCGTGCACCTCCACCTCGGGCTCTCAACATCAACACGAAGCCTGGGTCTACGGTTGCTCGTGCCAACTGTGTCAACGTCGCTCAAGCTGAGCATGCACCTAGAGTTGTCATGGGTATGCTTCCTGTTAACTCAGTTCCTGCACGAGTTGTGTTTGATTCTGGTGCTTCACATTCTTTCGTGTCATACAAGTTTGCGGAGAGTAATGGGTTACCTTCTGATGCTTTACCGACTCGCCTCATGGTGCAATCTCCTGGATCAAACATGAGGGCTTCTAAAATCAGCCATGGCAATCAAATTGAGATTGGTGGTTCTTCGTTTCCGGCTTCCTTAATTATTCTGGGCAATTCTGATATTGATGTTATCTTGGGCATGGATTGGTTAACAGCAAATGCAGCTGTGATCGATTGTGCTGAACGTTCGGTTTCTCTGAAAATTCCTGAAGGCCATATAGTCTATTCTCCAAGTCTGACTCCTGCAATTCAGCTTTACTCTTTGGTGGATCTGAATGATGATGCTATGGAAGGTATTCAGAGTGTTCCTATAGTCTGTGAGTTTCCAGATGTTTTTCCTGAAGAGTTACCAGGTATGCCTCCGGATCGTGAGGTTGAGTTTGTCATTGAACTTGAACCTGGTACCGCTCCTATCTCCAAGCGGCCTTATAAAATGGGTCCTGCTGAGTTGGCTGAACTCAAACGACAGTTGGATGAACAAGAGAAGTTGGGTTTCATTCAGCACAGTATTTCTTCTTGGGATAGTCCAACCATCTTTGTGAAGAAGCGAGACAAGACTGATAGACTTTGTGTTGACTATCGGGCACTCAATGCTAAATAATCAAGAATAAATATCCCCTTCCGCGGATTAATGATCTCTTCGATCAGCTAGCTGGAGCTGTGGTATTATCTAAGCTCGATTTGAGAAGTGGATATCATCAAATCAAGATTCGTAAGGAAGATGTTCCTAAAACAGCTTTCACCACCCGTTATGGCTTGTATGGGTACACGGTCATGTCTTTCGGCCTCACCAATGCACCTGCCACCTTCTCGAGGCTTATGAACTCGGTTTTCATGGAGTATCTTGATAAGTTTTGTGCTCTATCTGGATGACATTCTAGTATATTCTAAGTCGAAGGAAGAACATGAAGAACACCTTCGGTGTGTCCTAAACAAGCTTCGTGAGAACCGCCTGTATGCAAAGTTCTCCAAGTGTGAATTCTGGCTGCCTCAAGTCACCTACCTTGGTCACGTCATCTCTGCCAAGGGCATTGCCGTCAACCCAGAAACTATTAAGACAATTATGGACTGGCTTCCACCCATAAATGTCAAAGAAGTCTGGAGTTTCCTTGGTTTGGCTAGTTACTGTCGTTGCTTCGTTCAAAACTTCTCAAAGATTGGGAAGCCTCTTACCGATCTCCTCAAGAAAGGCAAGAAATACCTTTGGACTCCTGCATGTCAAGCAAGCTTTGAAACACTCAAAGAGAAGCTCACTTCCACACTAGTCTTGGTTCCTCCAGATACATCAAAGCCTTTCCAGATATTCTGTGATGCCTCATTGCAAGGATTGGGTGCGGTCCTTATGCAAGAAAAACAAGTTGTTGCTTATGCATCTCGTCAGTTGAAGACGCATGAGATCAACTATCCTACACATGACCTTGAACTCGCAGCAGTTGTCTTTGCTTTGAAAGTATGGAGGCATTACTTGCTTGGCAACCGTTGTGAGATCTTTTCTGATCACAAGAGTCTGAAGTATATATTCACACAGCCTGATCTCAACCTTCGTCAGAGGAGGTGGATTGAAACAATCAATGATTTCTATTTGACCATCAACTACACTCCGGGCAAAGCTAATGTCATGGCCGATGCTCTCAGCCGAAAAGCTTATGTCAACAATCTCATGGTGGAAGAACAACAGCCTCTCTTGTGCGAGGAATTCCGCAAGCTCAACCTTGAAATTGTAGATCAAGGGTACCTTCTGAACCTTCTGGCAACACCGCTCTTGGAAGAAAAAGTTTGCTCCATTCAGCTTGGGGATCCTTACACTAAAAAGATCATCTCCAACATTCAGCTTCCGAAGTATGAGTCTTTCCACGTCGACGACCAAGGCACTCTTTTCTTTGAACACCGGATGTTTGTTCCGAACTACCCGGGTTTAAGAGAGCAAGTTCTCAAGGAGGCGCATGATTCTGTTCTTTCTATCCACCCTGGCAGCACTAAGATGTACATGGACTTGAAAACACAATATTGGTGGCCTGGACTGAAACGATATTGTGCCAAGTATGTCTCGGAGTGTGATGTCTGTCGCAGAGTTAAAGCTGTCCATCAGAAACCTTCCGGTCTTCTACAGCCATTGAAGCCTCCGAAATGGAAATGGGAGAAAGTAGAGATGGACTTCATCACTGGTTTTCCAAGGTCGCAGAAGGGCAACAATGCAATCTTTGTTGTCACTGACAGGCTTTCCAAAGTAGCTCACTTCTTTCCAGTCAAGGAAACAATTTCTGCAATTCAGTTGGCTGAGCTCTATATCAACAGAATTGTCTCTCTGTATGGAGTACCTCTTGAGATCAGTTCAGACCGTGGAAGCATCTTCACTTCCAAGTTCTGGGGAAGTTTCCAAAATGCTTTGGGAACAAAATTGAACTTCAGCACAGCTTACCACCCTCAGTCGCAAGGACAAGTTGAAAGGATCAATCAGATTCTGGAAGATATGCTCCGTGCTTGTGTTATCTCTTTCGGCATGAAGTGGGAAGAATGTCTTCCTTATGCTAAATTCTCTTACAACAACAGCTTCCAGAAAAGTCTAAAGATGGCACCATTTGAGGCTCTCTATGGTCGCAAATGCAGAACTCCGATTGGTTGGTCGAGCGCAGGTGAAAGAATATTGTTTGGCCCCGACATTGTAACTCAAGCGGAGGAGAAAGTTCACATCATTCTTGAAAACCTAAAGATTGCTCAAAGTCGCCAGAAGAGCAATTATGACAGAAAGCACACGGACATGGAGTATGTCCCTGGTGATCTTGTTTACCTCCGTGTCACTCCCATGAGAGGAACGCACCGCTTTGGTATCAAAGGAAAGCTGGCTCCTAGATACATCGGTCCTTTCAAAATTCGTGGAAGAAGAGGAGAAGCTGCTTATGCTCTTGAGCTCCCTGAAAAACTCAAGGTCCACGATGTTTTCCACATCTCTCAACTCAAGAAGTGCTTCAAGGATCCCGACAGGACCGTGGACCATGAACTCATCAATATCCAAGAAGATCTGTCTTATCAAGAACACCTCATAAAAATTCTTGAAGTCGCAGAAAGAAGGACTCACAACAAGTCCATCAAGTTCTGCAAGGTGCAGTGGTCACACCATTCCGTTGATGAAGCCACTTGGGAACGTGAGGATGAGCTCCGTGCCAAGTATCCTACACTCTTTGAGTCTTCTTCTTCTTCCTAGAATCTCGGGGCGAGATTCCTGTTTAGTGGGGGAGAGTTGTAGCATCCCAATTGTCTAACAATGGTAATGCTACTTGGTCTAGTAAGATAATGGCTACTCCTTACATATAATTGTTGCATCATAATTATATCATGCTCATGTCATCATGCCACCTTGCATTTGAGCATCATATAAAACCTTCTTCTTTTGGTTCTTCACTCATATGCATTATTAATTGAATTTGCGTCTTGATATTGTATTTGGATATTGATATATTGTTTAATGCCCAAATTGAGTTGGGGGCATATCTTTTATTTCAACTCCACCACCTTTCTTTGTCACCACCTTATTATTCCCCATCTTAATTACCTATGGGCTTTTATTTATTCTTGGCATTTAATCTAGCTCATGTGGGTTACTGTGGATCCAATTCTAATTCCTTTTTGCTTGGCCTTTATTCTACATTTTGGGAATGCATAAGAATAATGCCATGTTATTATTATTGTTTTCACAAAAATAAAACATGGCATTTAATGTCCATGCATGGGCCATGCAAATTATCACCATCCTTTCTTTTGGAATTTTGCTTGTATCTTTGGAAGTGTGGTATGGTTCTTTGAGATTCAATTCAAGGTGGCCACTCTTTACTCCTCACCAAACCACATCCCTCTCTCTCTTTATCCAACATCTATCCAAGCATGGTCTTGTGGGCTTTTTCCACATAAACCACCATCTCCTCCCTCACATGTTTTAACCCATGTTGGCTTGTCACAAACCCCTACCCCATGTCCTCTATTTCATCTCCTTCTCACCCTCCACCCATGTATGACCTAGTGTGGCTAAACCAAACCCTAACACCTACCCTCTCTCCCTAAACCCTAATTTTTCTTAACTAAACCCTAACCCCTACCCTCACCTCACCTCTCTCTCTCACCGCCGAGGCTGGCCCTCTCTCTCCCTGACCCACACCCCATCTACCCCATCTACCCCCACCCCAAACCCTAGCCTATGCCGAGCATGCCCTAGCTACACCCTAGCTTCCCTCTCCTCTCTCTTTCTCTCTCACTGCCGAGCAGGTCCCACGCGACCTCGTCCCGCCTTGACCGCCTCCTGGCCCACCTGCCATGCCTCTGCCCTGCCCAACTCGAGCCCTAGCTCGAGCACGTGCATGGGAGGAGGGAAAGTGGCCGAAGCCACTTTACCTCTACCCCGCGCCCACACGGTACCCTCCTTCTCCCCGTCTCTATCTACCCCTTTTTCTCCCCTGTCTGGTAGCCCTAGATCCACCCCAAGGCCCTGCCTCTCCCCTCCTTCTTCTTCACCGATGCCAGCTCCTCTCGCTGGTCACCGCTAGCACCTCCGACGCTTCCTCGATCCAGTCGGCGTGGGAGACGTTGAAGTGGTCGAGGAGGCTGAGAAGGGACCCCTGCTTCACCCTGGACACGCAGACGTGGAGGAGAAGCCCAGGATCGCCAGGACCAGCACCGCCCCGACGAAACTCTAGATCTCCGGTCCGCCAGCTCCGCCAATGTTCTACTGCGTTCCGCCCCGATCTGCCGCCGTCAACCACCCCGCGGTGAGCCCCTCTACCGCCTAGACACCCTCCGCCTCGCCGTATAACACTAGCCGGGCCAGGCGTTTCGCGGACACTCTCCGCGCACCATCGGCCGCTGGTGTCTGCACGCTCCCGCGCCACGCAGAGCCTCATCTGGCCGTCTAGCGCCCACCTGACACCAAACCCAAGCCACCGCAGCGGCTTCGCCCTCCGCGCGCGAACCCCAGGTCCTCGGATCGAATCCCCACCGCGCCGCGCGCCCACTGTCGCCGTGCGTGCCTGCAGTTTCTCAGAAACGTGTAGAAGAAAAACAGTGCCGCCGCGCACTTTGCTAAAAACCCCCCAACTTTTTGATCTGCTCAACCCGCGGTACCCCGAGGCCCACCTGTCAGCCGCCCTGGCAATCTTGCAGTTAAGCCCCCCAGCTCTTAGTCCCTCAACCCGCGCTCCAGCACGCCCCCCACCTGTCAGCCTCTGCGGGTTCACCCACTGTCACGTGGGCCCGTAGCCACCGGACCCACCTGTCACCCTCAGTGGCTAGGTAGCGCCGTGGTGTGAAAAACCTTTTCGGCGCGCGTGTGCCTCAGCCAGCAGTGGCCCACCCGTCAGTGTCTTGGGCTAGAATCCTCTGGGTGTAAAAAGTCCTGGCGAATTTCTGTTTAAATAAAAATGATTTCAGTAAATGTTTAAATTCAAATTCAAATCAGATTTTAAATAACTTTTAAAAGACAAATCCAAATAATACAAATGATATATGTTTTTGAATCAGAAAAATGTGAGGAATTCAAATATGCCATTCAAATTAATGTTTGAGCACTTTAAATTTTCGAGATGATTAAAATTACAATAAAATGCCCTTTTTCTTAATAAAATAATAACTTTAATTCTATAACTCCAAATTTGTCAAATAATATGTCTAAATCGATCAGTGCGACTCGCCCGTTCTATCTATGCAGTCCTTGTTCTGAATTGAAGCATGCATCATGCCATATATAAAAATCAGAACTGTTTATGACAATAAAACATGGCTAAATAATTAATAAAATGCTTTACTCTTGCACCACACCTCACCCTTGCCATGCTACTTTAATGCCATGTAAATTGTGCATCATTCATCATGGCATGCTTGTTTGCTTGTCGCATTTTATTTCCTATGCTTGTGCACTTTATTTATGTTGGCCCTTGTTTGTTTGGATCTTCTTCGAATAGACGCCCAGTAGGAGAATTACCAGGAATCACAGGAGTATTATACAGATCCATCTCTCGCTTCAACTGAGCTGCCAGGCAAGCACTACCACATGCTTGCATACATATAGTACCTGTTGCCTCTATCTTATTCTTGCATCATTGAGTCGCGATTGCATTAAATTGAATCCCATGTACTGCATAGCCTTTACTTTTAAACCCCACCAAAGCTTATTCCTCCATCCCATGAGCCATTATTACAGGAGTTGTTTGAGCCATGCGAGTCGTAGAAAAGCATGTGTAGGGTATGTGAGTGTCTGATGAATAACGAGGTACCTAAACAACATAACCTGAGTAGTAATGGGATAACTAATGAAAGAGGCACCAGTGAGCAAGTAAATAGTGCAATACTCATGGAATGATTAATAAAACTGCCAACGGATGATGGGGGTGTTCGTCCGCTTCCTCGTTGGTAAGCGAGGAGGAGGATGGATCTGTTAATTATACTGTTATAACTGTTATTCTTAATTAACGGACATCCGTCTATCATTGGTTAGGCGGATGGTTAGCGAGTATCTATAGACTTGTTAGATATTATCTTTTGCTGCAATTGCGTCACCCCAGGTTGTGTCCCCTTTAGTGGCATAAGGACTTGCTGAGTACCCCTAGGGTCTCACACGATAAATTATTTGATTCAGATGAACATGTGTACTCGCAAGAAGGATACTGGGTGGAGGAGACGGATGATGTTGGCAACGATCACTCGGTGTAGAGATTCCGGGAACAGGGATCCGTGAGATCTGTGGGCGGGATGTGTTTATTTATGTGGCATCTTATGCCGATTTGCTTCTTATCCGTACTCGGATCTTGTTTTCCGCTTCCGCTTGATACTCTGATGTGTGATGTATGAGGAGCTATCCTAAAATATTATCTCTATCTAGGATATTGGAATCTTGCCGTATGGCGTTGCAATATTTCTATTTCTTTTAGATGGAATGGCTATGAGGACTGTTGTATGTGGCTTGCATACATACTCACTTATGTATGTAGTTGATCCCTTCGCCTGCCGATTACGCCGCTCGTTCTTGTCCCGATGTTCTGAAAGTGGTTAGGACGGCCGGAAGGCCTACCGTGAGTGGCCCCGGGCCCCACCGTACTATTTTAACCACTTTCATTCATCCAGGCATGTAACTAAGAGCGTAATTCACCGAGGTAGTTACAACTATCCACATGAATATTGATAGCACGGTCGTCTGACGGTGTCTAGGGGCTATGCCGATGGCCTGGCTGTCGGCTTAGGACGTCATCATAGGGGGGAGCGTGGCACGAACTGGAGGACCGATAGGGAATAGTTGTGTCGAGGTCCGGTTGTCGGCATCGATCAAGAGCTATGCCAATGGCCAGGGCATTAGAATAGGTGAACGCGTGGTGGTGGCGGCTGGGAAGGTCGCATGGGCTAGGCGCTAAAGCTTCGCTTTGTCACATCGTACGGTTGACAAAGCTTCGAAGGGTGTTAGAGTATCGAGCCTTCATTGCTTGATGAAGTCTCTGTGTCCTAACACTTAGGCTACCGTGTCCCAATTAACTAGCTCATAGCTTAAAATACATGTGGAAACCGTTTCATGACACGAAAAAAATACAAAAGTTACCCACGTGAGATATGTGAGAACGCCTCCACCCAACCGTTTATACGGTAGGTAACTTATATGTTACAAGGTGGATAACTTATATACCATGACATGGATAACTCACGTGTTAGGAGGTGGGTAACATTTTGGTCCGAATTGTTTTCACCAAAACATATCAATATGGAATATAGTTTCGAATATCTCGTCGCGACTAGCCCAATGATGCAAACAGATTTTCAATCAGATACACGATTTGAACTACAACACTTTTTAAATATTTGGTTTTCTACCTTACATGCTGATGATGTAAGCACTTTTAGATTTTAGGGCATGCATGCGGTGCTTGTCAGAACGTCCACGCAGTTTTAAGATAGTACAAGGGGAGGAGCTCTGGCAAGCGCCGCCACTCGAGTTCCATACGTTTGGGATCGAAAGGGAAGTTTGCAATTTGTTTTGCAGAGTAGCAAGCGCTAGGATATCCGGCCCAGTAGAGGCCCATGTGGGGGCAACTATGCATCGGACGGTCAGGAAACGACTGGATGCGTGATCCGATGGCTAAAAATAAAGGTGTCGTGAGAGCCTCCTCCTTGCCTCAGTTTTAATGTTGCCCAAGTTCCTCTCCGCCTACCGGGCTTTTGGTCTCTCTTCCTGTTCCCCTGGAAGGTTGTGGCCACGCTGCTGCCCCTTTCCAACCTCACTTCTCTCCAGAAATTAAGTGTTTCACTAGGGATGAGGATTTAAGGTGCGACGACCTGTTGCCTCTCCTTACCCAGGGCCAGCTCCCCTTTCCCTTCTCACCCCCTCTAGAAGCTCCAGTTTTCCTGTTGCGACATGCCGCGGTGCCTCCCAGAGACGTTATACAAGCTCACCAGGCTCAAGAGATCAGATATCGATAGATGGTTAGACATCATGTCGCTGCCCAAGAATGGACTCCCCTATTTTGTTCAGTCTTGTTGATATTGTCCTCTCACCCGAGCCACCGGCCGTTGGCTCAACACCTTCCCTCATCAAAGAGCCACTCCGCTCCCTATCGAAACAGGCATTTCGCCCAGCTATATTAATATAGCAACCAACCATGAGATCAATGATGGGCCAGACAGCACAACGTCCAAAAGCAAAAACAAAGAGGAAAAGAAGAGAAAACGAAAAAGAAATGTAACATCCCAAAACTTTAATCAAGGTTAATCAAGATCAAATCTACCCAATTTAGGGTTAACAAAACCTTTTTCCATTTAAAATCTTTAAGCATGCATATATGTGTGCATTTAAAATAGGAGTTGTTTGAAATTCCATTATTGTTTGTTCTAATAGTTGTAAAATGGTTCTATGATGAATGTCACATCATCTAGATCATTCCCAAGAAAAAACCAAAGAAAAAATCAAAAAGAATTAAATAAATGAATGGTCACTTTTGCCATTTTAATCACCTAACCCACTTTGGGTGTTCCTAGCACTCAATTTCCAACAGAGACAATTATGGATCTTTGCACCCCTTGCTAGTACAAGTAGTGATGTGCCAAGGCCCACTTTGTGATCTCCAAAAAACATTCAAACTCTAATTTTAAATGACAATTGAAATTGGAATATAGTTCATATGTCTAGATCACATTTTTTTAAAAACCACTTAAGTGAACTCAACTTCACAATCTCAAGCAACCAGAGATGCTTAAGCATGTGACAAACAACTCCACAAAATTTCATCTCAAAATTCGAAAGTTTTCTTCTCGCGGCCATTTGGTCGAACGGGTGGCTTGCACAATTTTTCTGCCTAACAAACACTATTGATGGATCAATGCTTTGTCGAGTAATTGGACTCCATTTGGTCCCCTTGTCTCCCCTAACTCTAATAAGCCCATAACTAAGCTACTACCCGGCCTAGAGCAGCAGTGCTGTGCCGACCGTTTTTGGTCACCGCCGGCCGAACGTGGCAATGCTCCCAGACCGGGCCGCATGATGGCTCCATGCACGGCGCTCAGAAAAATGCTTGATGGCGGTGTTGATGTAGAGCTCGTTGGGAACCCCAAGAGGAAGGTATGATGAGCACAGCAGCAAGTTTCTCTCAGTTATGAAACCAAGGTTTAATCGAACCAGTAGGAGCAAGGAAACACCTCAAAGGTGTTACTAGCTGAGCTTTGGCAGGACGCACTACCGGTGCTAGTAGCAACATGGAGACCTGCACAACACAACCACAGAACTTTGTCCCCAACTTGTGACAAGGTTGTCAATCTCACCGTGTATTGCGGAAAACAAAGGATTAAACGTATCTAATGGAAAGAAGTAAAAGTTTGCAGAAAGTAAACACAAAGCAATAAACAGTTGTAGATTGTATGTAAAGTAAAAGGACCGGGATCCATAGTTCACTAGAGGTGGCTCTCCTTAGATAGATAACATGCTGGGTGAACAAATTACAGCGGGGCAATTGACAAACACCGAGAAAGCAATACATGCATACACTAATCATCTTGACTCCTTTGAGACTTGATTGGGCATTACAACATAATACATAGACCGCCATCCAACTGCATCTATGACTAATAATCCACCTTCAGGTTATCATCCGAACCCCCTCCAGTATTAAGTTGCAAGCAACAGATTATTGCTTTATGAACTGCATGTAAAGTAAACAATACAATTGTTCTATGAACAAATGATCGTTGTTTTCTCCCTAGTAGCAACACCACATCTAGTACCTTAGAGATTTCCATCACTTCCCCAGATTACCAGAGGCATGAACCCACTATCGAGCATAAATACTAACTCTTGGAGTTGCTAGCATCTACTTGGCCAAGATAACTACTAACAACAGAAAGCATGCAAGATCTCAAATAACAAAGACATGATAGAATCAATAATCAATCTGAAATAGCATGTCAATATCCATCGGATCCCCGCAAACACAACATGTATGGATTACAAATAGATGATCTTGATCATGAACGGAGCTCACAAGATCTAAACATGAAAGAACAAAGGAGGAGAACCAGCCATCTAGCTACTACATGGATCCGTAGTCCAAGGATGAACTACTCACGCATCACACCGGAGGCTTGCATGGTGATGAAGAAGGCCTCCAGGGTGAATTCCCCTCTCCGGCAGGGTGGCAGGAAGAGCTTCAGATCCCCCCGATCTAGGGACAGAGACGACGGCGGCTACAAACTCTTTCATGGATTTTTGATCGGGTAACTAGGGTTTTTGTCCCGAAGGAAACTTATAGGCGGAAGGAGAGGCCGAGGGGGTGCTGGGGTCGGCCAGACCACCCCCTGGCGCGGGCCAAGCCTGGCCACGCGGCCAGGTGGTGTGGCCGGCCCCTGGCCCCTCTACGTCTCGTATTCTGGCACTTGATCCCTTCCGAAAATAGGCAGTTTGGCTTTTGTCCCGTCCAATTTCGAGAATATTCATTTTCTGACTTTCTTGGAACCAAAAACAGCAGAAAACAGGCAGCTGGCACTGTGGCTCTTGTTAATAGGTTAGTCCAAGAAATCATAATAAAAGTATTCCAAAGTTGGAACAAAACACAAGAAAGTGGATAAACTAAGAATGGAACATCAAAAATTATAGATACATTTGCAATGTATCAACATCCCTAAGCTAAACTCCTGATCGTCCTCGAGTAGTTAAGTGATAAAAAGAAAGAATTTTTGAGGTGACATGCACCATCAAAGACTTGATCAAAATATTTGCAAAACATTCAAAGCTGGGATCATAGTACTTCAATCATAACATGAAAGACAAAGTTCTAGCAATAAGCAAAGAAACTAAGATGCAACATGAAAAGGCACAAACAAAAGATTCATGAATAACAATGCTTTGCAAGACGTTTGTTTGTTTCACATAAAGAAAACATAGCATAAAAGTATTCAGCTTGTCCCTCAATAGAGTAGCAAATATAAATGCATATGACACCTTCAAAGTTCATAAGAGTGACTAGATACAATAGTTTCAAACAAGAAATAACAAGTTATGCATCAATCAACTAGTCTTGGGACAATGCACATAGAACTAAGAATGGCCACTATGCTCTCAAACATCAAGTTAGAAGGTGGAGACTCAATATAATGGTGGAACAAAGGCCTTTTGTAAAAGGAAGTAGGGATTCAAGTCTCATAAAGAGCTTCCAAAAATTATGGTACTTATAGCTTTCAGCTCTCATTGCCCCTATCATAAGCATCTTGAAGGTGATTAAGGTTAAAGTGACACAACTAATAGGATATGCTTGACAAGTTATAAACCGAAATCTCATGCCCCTTACTTATGAAGACCGATCCTCATGCTAGCCAACTTCAGTCACGAGTAAGGTCTTGTCATTGTAAGCATATGTGTATCATTAAGAACCGCCAACGGGGTACCCCTTGCACATGATACGGGAGCTTTCCCATAATCAAAATGACAAGGCAAGTAGACAATGAGCATCTCAGCGATCTTTTTATTTGCTATTTGCATAGGTTTTTATTGAGGATGCTTCATAGAGTGCTCATTATGGTGATGCTGCAAGTTTCCACCATGATTAGGCATGGCTTAGGCTAGCGGCCCAGGCGTTTCTCTAACACACATACCAACTCCATGATCTTACAAGTTCCACTTTTATTTCACACCGCCGGGATCCGTAAGCAAAAGAACATAATATCAACGGGGTACAAAGTACAAGTGCAATGTTGAAAGCGTTCCCCATGAAACATGGTTCTACTAATTTAAACTTATAAAGCGCAAGCATATACGCAACAAAGAAAGACCCAATGGTTCAAGTTTATTAGAAGCAATAAAGTAAAGTGTGCCATCAAGTTCGTGCGAGCTTTAATCACTAGTTTTCTCATAACAAGTGGAAGGTAAACAAAAGCATGAATATACTTGGAATAGCATAAGCTAGTAGGTAGGTATGGTGGACTCTTTGGAATAACTTGGTTTAGGGAGTTGGATGCATGAGTGGAACTCATACTTTGTTGTGGAGGCTAGCAAAAGACTAGGAGCGACAAACTAAGAGAGCAATAATGGCCATAATCATGCAGAGCGACAAAACATCATTGATCAAAGCATAAAGTGATACTACAAGTTGAAAACTAAAGGATCTTAAAGGATATGGTGACTCGGGATAGTCATAACATGGTGTGAGCATGTGCCAAGTCAACCCAAATAAAGCATCAAAGGAGAATACCACTATACTATGCTTTAATATGCTAAAACAACGCATGATTCATCCAAGGCACATTAAGCAATCTCAATTGTTTATAACAAGTCATGCTACAGCAAAGAATACTAAGCATAAAGCCAAAACAATATCAAGCATGACATGACAAAGCATAGGCCACAGTCAAAAACAAGCTCTTTTTACCACGTAACCATGAACTTTCCTACTCTTTTGCAAAACCAAACCAAACTATTTGCAAACCAATGTGTGAAAGAGGGGGTCCAACCAACTTATTCAGAAAACTAAGCAAACCAAGCAAACTAAAAACAAAAACGAAAACGAAAAATAAGACGCTCCAAGAAAAACACAACTGTGCATGAAACAATAAAAATGAAGCGTTTGGAAGAAACCTGGAATTTTTATTGATGAAGAAGGGGATGCCCAAGGCATCCCCAAACTTTGACGTTTTTACTTGTTGGATATTTCTTGGGGTGACACGCGTGGCATCCCCAATCTTGAGCTTTAGTCCATCCTTCATTTCATTACTCATTCCTTCCATACACCTGAAATTTTTCCTTCATACAAAACTTCACACAATCTCATTAGCAACAATAGTGCATTTTAAGATAAATAAGTCTCAAGGTTCAGTTCTAACACCAAATAAACTTCCATTAGAACACTATCTACTGTAGCACTTCCCTAAAAAAGCTCAATTCCCCAAAGGAACTCAAGAAGGAACTAACAAGAAGCAAATGCAGAAAATGGCAGAAATCTGTCAAAACAGACCAGCAGGTAAAGACGAATTCTTTCGAAGACCTTATGTTGCTCAAATAAAAAAGTGTTGAACTAACGAAAGTTAGATAACAACCTGGGGCAGAAGCACAAAAAAATTACAGCTCAATCCGACGTACATAGTTCTCTCAGGAATTTGTACGGTGAAGCACAAAAATCTGTTTCGGGACAGCAACTTTCCCAATCATTACTTCACTATCATTAGAGGTTGCTCTTGGCACAAAAAGCAAATAAAAAGGATAAGGAGAGGTTATTACAGAGGTAATAACTTCCAAGACTCAACTAAAACTCTTGGGTTATCTCCCAACAAGTACTTTTCTTTAACGCCTTTAAGTTAGGCAATTTTTTTGAGAAGATGCTCTCATAGGAAATATGAATTGAGGTAAAAGAGAGCATCAAGAAGCAAATTCAAAACACATTTAAGTCTAACCCACTTCCTATGCATAGGAATCTTGTATGCAAATAAATGCACAAAATCAATGTGACAGGCATAGGAAGATAAAACAAAAGTAACTTCAAAACTTTCAGCACATAGAGAGGTGTTTCATTACCATAAAAACTTCTACAACCATATTTTCCTCTCTCATAATAATTTTCAGTAGCCTCATGAATAAACTCAACAATATAACTATCACATAAGGCATGCTTTTCATGATCTACAAGCACTAGAGCTTTATTATAAATATTTTCAAAAGAATCCTTGGGAACATAACATTCACCCTCCTTTGATAAGCATGGGGGACAATCAAATAATGTAAGGGATAAAGAGTTACTCTCATTAGAAGGTAGGCATGGGTAGATCCATTCTTCCTCCTTTTGTCCATCACTCTCCTCCTATTTTTCATCTAATGAGCTTTCAGGTTCAGCAATTTCTTCTTCCATGGAGGGTCTAGCAGGCAGTGGTTCATCTATTACCTTAGCAGTCATAAAACTGTTCCCAAATAGGAAACTGAGCGAGCTATCCGTAATGAAATAGTGATTGGAGCAGAGCTTGTCATAAAGGCAACTTAAGAAAGGAACTATTTTTTTGTGTTTTTGAAATAAGAAAGCAAACAAGCAAAACTAATTTTTTTGGATTTTTGATAAATAAACAAGCAAACAAAGAAAAAAGAAACTAAGCAAAACAAAAACAACAAAGTAAAGAGATTGGTTATGAGGGACTCCCCTTGTGAAGATGTCCTTGACTCCCCGGCAACGGCGCTAGAAAAATGCTTGATGGCTCAATGCATGGCGCCCAAAAAAATGCTTGATGGCTATGTTGATGTAGAGCTCGTTGGGAACCCCAAGAGGAAGGTATGAAGAGCACAACAACAAGTTTCCCTCTGTTATGAAACCAAGGTTTAATCGAACCAGTAGGAGCAAGGATACACCTTAAAGGTGTTACTAGCTGAGCTTTGGCAGGGCGCACTACCGGTGCTAGTAGCAACGTGGAGACCTGCACAACACAACCACAGAACTTTGTCCCCAACTTGCGATGAGGTTGTCAATCTCATCGTGTTTTGCGGAAAACAAAGGATTAAACGTATCGAATGGAAAGAAGTAAAAGTTTGCAGAAAGTAAACACAAAGCAGTAAACAGTTGTAGATTGTATGTAAAGTAAAAGGACCAGGATCCATAGTTCACTAGAGGTGGCTCTCCTTAGATAGATAACATGCTGGGTGAACAAATTACAGCGAGGCAATTGACAAACACTGAGAAAGCAATACATGGATATACTAATCATCTTGACTCCTTTGAGACTTGATTGGGCATTACAACATAATACATAGACCGCCATCCAACTGCATCTATGACTAATAATCCACCTTCAGGTTATCATCCGAACCCCCTCCAGTATTAAGTTGCAAGCAACAGATTATTGCTTTACGAACTGCGTCTAAAGTAAACAATACAATTGTTCTATTAACAAAGGATCGTTGTTTTCTCCCTAGTAGAAATAGCACATCTAGTACCTTAGAGATTTCTGTCACTTCCCCAGATTACCAGAGGCATGAACCCACTATCGAGCATAAATACTAACTCTTGGAGTTGCTAGCATCTACTTGGCCAAGATAGCTACTAACAACGGAAAGCATGCAAGATCTCAAATAACAAAGACATGATAGAATCAATAATCAATCTGAAATAGCATCTCAATATCCATCAGATCCCCGCAAACACAACATGTATGGATTACAAATAGATGATCTTGATCATGAACGGAGCTCACAAGATCTAAACATGAAATCACAAAGGAGGAGAACCAGCCATCTAGCTACTACATGGATCCGTAGTCCAAGGATGAACTACTCACGCATCACACCGGAGGCTTGTATGGTGATGAAGAAGGCCTCCAGGGTGAATTCCCCTCTTCGGCAGGGTGTCGGGAAGAGCTTCAGATCCCCCCGATCTAGGGACAGAGACAATGGCAGCTACAGACTCTTTCGTGGATTTTTGATCGGGTACCTAGGGTTTTCGTCCCGAAGGCAACTTATAGGCGGAAGGAGAGGCCGAGGGGTTGCTGGGGTCGGCCAGACCACCCCCTGGCGTGGGCCAAGCCTGGCCGTGCGGCCAGGTGGTGTGGCCGGCCCCTGGCCCCTCTCCGTCTCGTATTCTGGCACTTGATCCCTTCCGAAAAAATAGGCACTTTGGCTTTTGTCCCGTCCAATTCCGAGAATATTCATTTTCTGACTTTCCTGGAACCAAAAACAGCAGAAAACAGGCAGCTGGCACTGTGGCTCTTGTTAATAGGTTAGTCCAAGAAATCATAATAAAAGTACTCCACAGTTGGAACAAAACACAAGAAAGTGGATAAAACTAAGCATGGAACATCAAAAATTATAGATACATTTGCAATGTATCACCGCGCCGTTCCAGCACCAGCACTAGCTCCGCCCAACCCTACGACACTCCCCTGTCCACCCCACGACCACAACCAGCCCCTGGACCACCTCCACTCGCTCGCGCCCATGCCTCTCTGCACCGCGCTAGAGCACGCCAGAGCGCCTTCACCGCCAGCACGCCACAGACCGTGCCTTGACCACACACCGCCTACGCCGCTCCGCCTCGACCCCCTCACCCTGCTAGACACGGCCGTAACCCACCGCGCGACCCACACTCGTCGGAAACCACGTCGAGCACCACCTCTGTCTCCCAGAGCGCGCGACGCTCCCAACCGATTGCCATCGCCCCTAGCTGCGCCATAAAACTGTAGAGGACCGCCAGGAAGCAAACCACCGTCCACCTACACCTCCCATGCAGATAGCACCCTGTATCGTCGTCGTCACCGACGAGCTCGCCGTCACCCCTTCGGTCCCCTCCTCGAGATTATATAAGGATGCCTTCCCCTGCCTCAATCGCCACACCATTCAACTCCCCTCTCTCCACCAGTCCTTCCCCACCTCTCGCCAGAGTAGTTCGAGCAACCTCTCGCCGGAATTGAGCCGGAGACCGCCGCAGCAGAGGAGGAGACGCTGCCGTTGATTTCGTCCACCTCAGCCTCTACCGAGACTTGGCCTGAGCTTGCCGTCGTCTACACGTTCGTTTTCCCGCCTCGCTGCACTTGCTGGAGCCCCGGTACGTCCCCACTGCACCCCCACCGACCGTGCTAGGGTTCAGTCTCACCGGCGACGTGTTCGTCCTCAACGACGACCGTGAGCCGTTGATCTAGTTCTATCCTGCGGTTTGTATCGCCCCGTACCGCTTTGCGTGTAATGAGCCACTCATAGGCAGACCCCACTTGTCAGCAGTCCTCAGTGCCGCGGAGTGAATCTGGGCCGGCCCAATTAGTTTCCCGCGCGACCCAGTTATTTCAAATTAGGATTTTTCTTTTTAGACTTAAACTAGAATCTGTCCCTTAGTTTAAAAATCAACTTAGAGAGTTTTACAAATCCAAATTGAGTAATTCCAATTTTGTTGGAAGGCTAATGAAAATACATATCCAAGCCCATTGGATTTAATTCATTTAGAGTTAGAGATCTCTCCTACTAAAAATAATAAGACAGAAGCTTTTGCACATTCAAACATTGTTCTAAAATCAACCACAATAGCTTTTGAGTTGATTCTGACTCTCAAAAATCACATTTAACCATACCTATCTAAATATGTAATAATATTAAGGTTTGCATGCAGTGACTTTAGACTAGTACCAAAATAATGCTATATAGGCATTTCTAGTCACTTTAAATCACTAATTATTAGACTTAAACTTATTAAAATGCGATCTAACCTTTAAATCACATTCCCATATATTAGAATATGTGGTGATGACATGTGTCCATGGTATCCCATATTTTAAACGGAGAATATTAAATCTTAGTTAATTTCAGTGAGTAGAAATTACTTTTCTCAAATAAAATAAATGAAGCTAGTCCATTAAACCTTATGATGTTTGTGATGATACTAGATCATCAAATGTGTGCCTTAGTGTGCTAAGTAGACTAGTTAAGTATTGTTTGGTGATTGTGTATTTCGTATGTATTTATAGACGATAGTACCGACCAAGTCTACGAGGAGGAGGAGTTCTACCAAGAAGAGGAGGAAGAGAATTTCAACCACTTCACCAACCAGGGCAAGCTATTCTTAGAAAACTAGAATTAAGCAAGATAACCTAAGAAAAATGCACTAGGCATGCTTTGGTTATACTTTTGACTTATACCTACTCCAAGTTTTACTTACAAGCTTTACTTTCCTTACTTTACTAAAGTCCTTTACTTTGTCTAAAGGTACCATAAAGAGTATAAAACTTAACCTATCTAGTTAGACTTAGATGTCATTCTATGGCATGGGATTGATCTTAGTATCCCACATTAGTGAGAACTCTTCACTTAGTAGTTTAGAGCTAAACCAAAACTCGATCACTTTAGATGGGAATACTTGGTGAAAATGACTTGTGAAAACCTTGGAATGATGAGTCATTCTATTGAGATGTTTTGACATATGTTGAGAAACACAAATGGTTTATGATGATGATGAAAATGTTAAGGCTTGACCCTTAGCCCTTTTATAAAAACTTATGGTTGGGTTCGGATGCGATACCATTCCAATTTTACCGTACAACCACAATACCTGAATTGGGTAAGGCTTAGCCGGAAATTTATATGCATTAGTATTAGTTCCCTCGCAGGAGAGGTTTGAGCTGAGGCTACCTCTCAATGTTGTCCACCTATGAAGTGCCCAGGATGACAGATGGTCATGGCTAGGAGGCCATACTCATAGGAGAGGTGCTTATACTAGAGTGTGTAAAGGAAAGCTTATGTTTGATTATCTGCATACTAAGTATGATGATTCAGGGTTATCCCTGACAGATGTATCGAATCTTGTGGTGAAAGTGTACCACCTCTGCAGAGTGTCAAACTATTCGAATAGCCGCATCCACGGTTATGGACAGTTGTAGTGGCCATACTGTTCCGTTGTCAGATGTTTTCAAAACGGCTTATGAAATGAATTGTGACATGAATTGACCACAACAGAGTTGTGACTATGACAACTAAGTTCCCACTTAGGTGTTTTCAAACTTCTTTTATCCTTCTTTGTTTCTGAACTCAGCTTAGGTTTCAAATTTAACTTTACAAATAAACTTAGAGTTAGCATTCCTACTAGAACTATCTTACTTGTTAGTGGTAGTTACGAGTACTTAAAGAATACTCATGGTGTCGTTGTATTGGGAACGGCAATACCTAAGAAGGTTAGATAGAGGTGTGGGGACTAGCAGGGAAGCTATCAACGGTGTCCGCAGGCAGGATTGGATACAAGCAAGCGTAGCTGGACGCAGGAAGTACCCAGGTTTGGAGCCCTCGAGATGAGGTAAAACTCCTACTCCTGCCGATCTGACTATGGGAGGTATACGAACTACAAGTGCTCCAGGAGCTGTATTCTCTAGCTACTGTCTTAAATGCACTGAGACCAACCCTTTCTACTGAGGCCTAGCCTCTCCTTATATAGGCAGAGAGGCAACGGTCTCTCTGGCCAATCCGACGGGCGGGTCCCACAGGCGGGTCCCAGCCGACTGGTCATCTACAGTGTTCGGTACAATATGTTCCATCGGAGTATGAGCGGTATGGCTGTCATAAGCACAGTGGACGCCGTGCGAGCCCGTCGTCAGCATCGGGCCACTGTTCCTGCGTCATCCCCGCAAAGTCTTCGGTATGGCCGGGTAGTTGGCGGTCTTGTCATCGTACAGGACATACCGTGCACTGATCCACACGTCGTCCTGTCTCCTTGATTGGTTCCGGCTACGCTGCCGTAGCCGGCTGCTTCTTGCCGATCCGGCTGTCATGCGATAGCCGGCCCAGCTTGCCTCGTCCGGCTGCATCTGGCCAGCCGGACGTGATCCGACTGCCCTGTTTCTTGTCCGGTTGGGGTATCTAGGGATCATCCCCCCGACACTAGCCCCCGAGCGCGTGTGGATTCCGCCCTTAGGAGAAATGTGCACGCACTCCCTCTTCGTTTTTGAATTTGTGACCGGCTATGCCTAGCGGTTGCGCTACCCGTGATGTCAGTGCTGACGCCGGCCACGCGCGCACGCGCCATCATTACTCTGCGGTGGGCAGCATAACGCCCCGTCGCACATCTCCTCGGGAAACTGCTGCCTGGCGCTTCGGTTCCTGCTCCAGGATCTTTTGCGCACCCCGCGTCTGCACACGGGATCTAGGCGGCGGTTGGGGTGAGGGTCGCCTGGATAGGTGCCACGTGGCGCCGTGGACGGTTGCTCTTCCGGCCCTTTAAAGCGATGCCCTGGGGGAGGCATTTCCTTTCCTCCGCTCCCCTGCTTCTAGTTGCCCTCTCCCTTCTGCGCTCCTGCCTTCTGCACCTTGCCGTTGCTGCCATTGTAGCCCGCTGCGCCGCCCCTTTGTCGTCGTCGGCGGTACGGGTCACCATCAGTCGTCCGCCGCCGCGCGCTCCGACGAACCAGAGATGGCCGCTGAACGTGGAGCCTGGTGCGGCTCCTCCGTCACGCAGGACCATATCCAGAAGTACCACGCCACCCGCGTCCTTCCGTCGGAGGAGGAAGTGGCGGTGCGGCTCGCGTCGGTGGGGGAGGAGTCGCCGCATCCGGTGGAGGGAGAGCGGGTAGTCTTCCTCTCGCACCTGGCGCACGGGTTCGTGCTGCTGGTGCACCCGTTCTTCCTCACCTTCCTTGCCTTCTTCGACCTCCGCCTCCATCACCTCGGCGCCAATGCCATCAGGACGCCGACGCACTTCATCGCATTCTGTGAGAGCTACCTCGGGATCCAGCCGGATCTCGGGCTCTTCTGCCGGCTCTTTCGAGTCCAGCCGCAGGTGTAGTTCATGAAGGGGCCACTAGTCGTCTGCGGCGGCGCCTCCATCTACTCCCGCGCGCAGACCGGATACCTGAAGTTCTGGGTGCACGACAAGGTACGACTGTGGCAGCAGTCGTACTTCTACGTCAAGAACCTGACGGCTGTCGACCAGATCAACCTTCCGGCGTTCTAGGACGTGGAGTCCAGCCGGCAGCACTGGGAGCTGAAGGTCTACGACGAGAAGGCGGAGTCGGACACGATGCTGAAACGCATGCGCGCCCTCGTCACTGCCAGACTAACCGGCCTGGACATCACCCTTAGCTGGATGTCCCGGATGATGATGGCTGGACATCACCCTTAGCTGGATGTCCTGGCTGATGATGCCGCTGCAGCTGCGAGCGCACAAGATGTGCTTCTACTCCGGCCAGCTGGACCCGACCCGGCTATCGCGCCGCGATCGCCGCTACCACAACTTGAAGGAGTGGGTGTGGACGATCACCAAGGAGCGGCTGCCGGAGGGCTGGGCTTTCGGGCTGGCTCCCTATAGCTGGGACAACCACGCGCCTCGGGTAAGATCTTCTAGCCGAAGTTTATGTGTCTCTTGCTCTTCTTCTTTGTCTTATCCGACTGACCTTTTGCATTCGGCAGATCTTTCCTTGCATTCTTTGTGAGGAGGGTGACGCCCCCCTCCAGACGTTTGTGCCCGACTTGCCCGAGCCGCGTGCTCGGCGATCTGGCGAGGAGTCGGACGGGGATGCGGATGCCTTCCCCAGCCGGAACAACGAACCGGCCACCGATCCCCATGCGGAGGTCGACGAGGAGGAGGAGGCTGCACCAGCCCCTGATCCGGCACGTTGCCTTGCGACGGACGGCGACTCCAGCCAGCCTGGCGCTGGTGGGAGCATCTCCAGCCGTTCCAGCGCCAGCCGGCCTGCCGCGGAGGAGCCGGCTCCTAAGAGGAGCTGGACCAACGCCCTTCCCCCAAGCCGCCTTGGCCGGAAGAAAGGGCCGCCTCCTGTCATACAGGGGTAAGTTCTTCTCCGGGTGCTCTTACTATTTCTGCTCCTTTTGGTTGTCCTTGGCTTACTTGCCTCTTTTTCCTCCTTTTCCTCTTCTGTTTCTTTAGCATGCTGGTCTCTTTTGGAGCCGCGAGCCTGGTGCGAGCGCCGACCGGGTCACCACCTCGTGCCCTGGACACCTCCGTCTCCGCCCCCTCTTCTTCCGAGGCGCCGCCTCCGCCCCCTCTTCTTTCGAGGCGCCGCCTCTGCTGCCGCCTCGAGCTGAACCGGCTATCTCAGCCAGAATGGAGGGCCCCCGGCGGGACGTGGTGGCCCAAACGGAAGCGGAGGGCTCTCAGTCGGGTGGCTCCGCTGCGGGAACGCGAGGTGCGGCAACCGGCAAGGTGCTCGTGGTTGTCGGCGACGACAACTCTAAGGACGAGCCGGGGAGGAGTGGAGGACAGTCGTGGTTGCCGCGAAGGAGTCCCTGGCCGCCAACACCGTGGATGACGATGCCTCCTACGCCGCCTCGCTGACAGATCTCGCCGCCACCCTCGAACTGGCGGTGAAGGAGATCCAGCTACTGGAGGCCGCAGCCAGCAGGAACCGGTCCCTAGAGCAGAAGCTCGCTGCTGCAAACGGGACTTCCTAGAGTAAGTTTGCCTCAGTCGAAATCGTCCTCTCTCTCTTTTTTTGCTGATAGCCGTCTTTGTCGCAGCTATCCTCGTGTGTGCTTAGCGCGAGGTCGATCGCTTGAAGAAAGCGAACGACCAGTTGAGCAAGTCCAACTCCCTTCTGCGGCTGCAGAACAAGGATTGGCACGCGAAGGTGGACGGTCTAGAGGCCACCGTCAAGGAGCATGACGCCTTGCTCGCCAGCCGGATCAAAGCCTTCAACCTTCTTGAGGCCCAGAACAAGGACCAAGAGAAGGAGATCAAGCGGCTGGCGATGAAGGAGAAGGCCCTGGTGGAGGACCTGATGCAAGTCGGTCACACGGCTAAGGGTAAGTTCCCTTTTTCTGTCTCCCTGTCTTTCCGGATCCGGTAGCCGGATCTGACTATCTTTTTCCTGACAGCGTTTTATCCCGGCATAGACCTGCTGGCGTACAACCGGCTATAGAAGAACTGGCCGGGAGCGCAGCCGACAGCCTAGGAGCTCGTCGTCCTTCTTGGCAAGGAAGCTGCCAAGCTCCGTCAGGCGGCACAGGCCATCTTCTCATTCCTGTGGCCGAATGCTCCGGTTCCGGAGATGATGGCGCAGCTGGCTACGAAGGTGGGGGAGGTGCCGGCTACGGTGGACCGGCTGCGGGACTTGGCGGCGCGAGCCAGAGCAGAAATGGCTCTGGCTCGCATGCTCTCCTGGTACAAGGACGCCCGCGTCGAGAAGATCGACGGAGGCTTCCGCGCCGGCGCCGACCTTGCCGCCATCCGCCAGGCTCATCAGGAGCTCCGGGGCTCCGCCATCAAGATCGCCGATTACGTGGATCCCGACGAGGTACTCACCGACTCGGAGTCCGTCGGTACTCCGGACGTGGAAGCCCTGACGCAGCCGGCCGCGAGCGCCGGAACTGGGTTGAGCGCCGCGCCTCCTCCTCCGCCTGAAGCTACCGCCAGCCAAAACGCTCCACACGGCAAGGGTCCTACCGCCTAGTTACTGCCCCAGGATGCCGGGTGTATTTGTTTGTCTTGCTTTGTCTTGAAACTCATCTGTCTGTACCGGCTGCTTCTAGTGCCGGGTAAACTTGTGGGAGCTTCGCCTATTCTTTCAATATTTCGCCGATTGACTTTATCCGGCTGACTTAGCTCGGCTACACGCTTTTAGCCGGGGGAACTGCACCTCTAGTGGGGGAGCTCTAGCGCACCCTCTGGGTGTAGCCCCCAAGATTCGGAGTAGCTGGCATAGCCAGGTGCTTCGAATCTTCCTTATTTTCCCAAGTCTTCTAACTTCATCCGAGTAGACACATCTTAGTCGGTTGCTTTCACTGGCTGAACACCTTCAGCCGGGGGAACTAAGATTCCAGTGGGGGCACGCGAGCGCACCCACTGGGTGTAGCCCCCGAGATTCAGAGTAGCTGGCATAGCCAGGTACTTCGAATCTTCCTTGTCTTCTCTTGCTCCTGCCCTTGCCCTCACCTAGGCTCCGAACGCCCGGCCAAACGCCTTTAGCCGGTCGGGAAACTACAAGATTCCACTAGGGGCGCGCGAGCGCACCCAGTGGGTGTAGCCCCCGAGATTCGGAGCGCTTGATAAAGGCAAGGACTTCGAATCTTCTTCTCTTTTCTTCCTGAATTCTGACTCAAGGTCGTCATACAAGAATATACATACACATACATTCTCACATGTTAATAGGTTAGTATGTTAAACTATAGCAGGAAGGCGGATTTGTTTTTTGAAAACTAGCTTGTGCCTTTCTGGACACTTGGTCGTTTTCCCTTGTACTCTGCTGTTTTAGCTGCGTCCTTGCCGGGCAGCCGTGTTGCGTTCTGCGGCCAGAATCGAAGGGAGCTGACAGTACATCGTGCACGGTACTAACGGCTTAGTAACCGGATTGTCTTAAGCTAGTTGTGAGGCCGGGATGCTCGATCTGTCGCGTCTCCTCCCTGTTTTTCGTGTGGGATGCCTCGGGCTTTTGCTCTTGCTAGCCGGACAGCCGGGTTGCGGTCTGTAGCTGAGACGAAGAGTGGGCCTCTGACATCATTGCACACTACTCAGTCGGTTTGTTGACTTAGCAGGTCGGGCCAGCCGGCAAGCTCCCGAGTAGGGGTTGCCGGAGCCGGAAAAACAGAACCAGAAAACAGACGCAAACACATTTCTAGCAAGGAGCCCCCGAGCATCTTGTAGGGGTCCGCATTTTCATTCATAGGGTTTGCGGGATACATACACTGTCTGGTGACTAGGTGTAAAACGGGCGCAACAAGGCCGCGTTCCATGGACGCTCGGTCTCCTCGTCCGATTTGTCCATCTTGTTCTTGCACGGCTGCTGCGCGTTGATGAGGTAGTAGGAGTCGTTGGGAAGCGCCCGGCTGAAGATGAAGGGACCCTCCCAGGGTGGCGATAGCTTGTGCATGCCCTTCGTGTCCTGTACCAGCCGGAGGACCAGGTCGGCCTCGCAAAATGCGACTGGGCTGATCCATCCTGAATGGTAGCGGCGTAGTCGCTACTGGTACAGGGCCGACCTAGACAACGCCAACTCGCGGGCCTCCTCGAGGAGGTCCACACCATCCTCACGCGCCTCCTGGTTGGCCTTTTCGTTGTAAAGGAGCTTGCGCGGGGAGTCGAACTCGATATCCGCGGAGAGGATGGCTTCCGATCCGTAGACTAGGAAGAACGGAGTGTAGCCGGTTGATCTATTCGGCGTGGTGCGGAGGCTCCATAGGACAACCGGAAGCTCCTCGATCCAGCATCCGAGTGACCACCGCTCCAATGGCTCGATGAGCCGTGGCTTGATGCCGGCTAGCACTAAGTCGTTTGCCCTTTCGACTTAGCCATTGGACTGTGGGTACGCGACGGAGGCAAGGTCCAGCCGGATGCCCTTGTTGCTGCAGAATCAGGCGAAGGCCCCCTTCGCAAAGTTCGTGCCATTGTCGGTGATGATGCTGTTGGGGTAGCCGAACGATTGATGATGTCGGTGAAGAAAGTGATGGTTGTTGCCCCGTCCAGCTTCTGGATGGGCTTGGCCTCGATCCACTTTGTAAATTTGTCTACCGCCACCACCAAATGGGTCATGCGTGTGCGCGCTCGCTTGATGGGCCGACCATGTCGAGGCCCCAAACCGTGAAAGGCCAGGTGATTGGTATGGTCTTGAGCACCGAAGTTGGCATGTGCCTGAGCTGCCCGAAGTGCTGGCACCCATTGCACGCACGGACTAGCTGCTCAGCGTCCATGAGGGCGGTGGGCCAATAGAAGCCATGGCGGAACGCATTGGCGACTATCGCCCTTGACTAAGTGTGGTGCCCGCACTCGCCCTGATGTATGTCCTTGAGTAGCCGGTAGCCCGTGTCCACATTGACACACCTTTGGAAGATGCCGTACACGCTGCGCTTGTACAGTTCATTGTTGATGATGGTGTACGTGTGCGCGTGGCGCTGGACTTGCCTGGCCTCCACCTCGTCATCCAGGAGCTCCCCGTTGGCAATGTAGTTCATGAAGGGTTATGCCCAGGATGGCACTTCCCGGATGACGAGGATGCTCCCGCTTTCTGGTTGATGGTCGTCGGGGGGTCGTCTGGGTGAGGCACCTGGGACGGCAGCCCCCGAGCCGCTTGACAAGCCTACAGCCCCCGGGTCTTGCAAACCGGAGGGCACTGCCTTGCCGGAGTTGGTGCAAGTCTTCTTCTTTGGAGGCTCTGCCGGCTCTGCTTCTGCCGTCCCGTCAGCCGGAGCGCTCCCTACCCATATGATGGAATCCGACTCGGGTGATGGGTTGATGGAGGGCTTGTGCAGGTGCTCCAAGGAGACCCCGGGTGGGATCGCTGCCTGGTGGATCCGATTTGGGCGAGCGAATCGGCTGCCTTGTTGTTGATGCGAGGGACGTGATGGAATTCACATCCATCGAAGGAGGTGCTGAGCTTCTGTATGTGGAACCGGTAGAGGGCCATGTTTGCATCTCGGGCGTCCCATTCTCCGGATACTTGCTGCACCACCAGATCCGAATAGCCGAAGCAGAGGATCCGGTTGACACCAATCTCCTTGGCTAGCCGGAGTCCGTGCGCCAGTGCCTCGTATTCGGCTACGTTGTTGGAGGCTTTGAAGTGGATTTGCATTACGTACTCCAGCCGGTCTCCCTTTGGCGAGGTGAGCACGATGCTGGCTCCCAAGCCCCCGAGCATCTTCGACCCGTCGAAGTGCATCTTCTAGTGGTCCGAATCCAGAACCGGTGGGAGATACTGGGTCTCGGCCCAGTCGACGAGGAAGTCTGCCAGCGCCTGCGACTTGATCGTGAGCCGGGGCTCGTACTGGATGGAGTAGGCTGCGAGCTCGATGGACCACTTGGCGACTCGACCGGTGGCGTACTTGTTGCCGATGATTTTCGAGAGGGGTGCGGTGCACACGACCTTGATCGGATGTTCCTGGAAGTAGTGCTTGAGCTTCTTGCATGCCAGGTACACGCCGTAGCACATCTTCTGGTAGTGGGGGTAGTTCTGCTTGGAGAGGGAGAGGACCTCGCTAAGGTAGTAGACGGGCCTCTGAACTGGCTGAGCCTTGCCTTCCTCGGGGTGCTCCACCACCAGGACGACGCTGACGACCTGGCTGATGGCTGCTATATAGAGCAACATCGGCTCCTTGCTAGCCGGCGTGGCTAGAACCGGCGCTGTGGACAGCATGCGCTTGAGGTCATGAAATGCGGCGTCGGCTTGTGAAGTCTAGGAGAACTTGTCTATCTTCTTCATTAGTTGGTATAATAGGAGTGCCTTCTCCCCCAGCCGGCTGACGAAACGACTGAGGGAGGCCAGGCATCCGGTGAATTTCTGGACTCCAAGCAGGCTCTTGGGCGGCTGCATCCTCTCGATGGCCGCGATCTTCTCTGGATTTGCCTCGATGCCTCGTTGTGATATGAGGAAACCGAGTAGCTGACCGGATGGCACTCCGAAGACGCACTTCTCCGGGTTCAGCTTCATCTGGTACTGGTGGAGGTTGCCAAATGTTTCTCCCAGATCTTCGAGGAGGGTGCGCTTCTCCTTGGTCTTGATGACCACATCGTCCACATAGGCATGCACATTTTGGCCTATCTGCGAGTGCAAGCACTTCTGCATGCAGCGCTGATAGGTAGCGCCTGCATTCTTCAGACCGAAAGGCATGGTCACATAGCAAAAAGCCCCATAGGGGGTGATAAATGATATCTTAATCTGATCAGCCGGGTTTAACCGGATCTGATTTTAACCGGAATAGCAATCTAAAAAAGACTACAAATCACAACCGGCCGTGGAATTGATGACTTGATCGATACGGGGCAAGGCGAAGGGGTCTTTCGGGCACGCCTTGTTCAGGCTGGTGTAGTTGATACACATGCGCCAGGTCTTGTTCTTCTTCAGCACCAGGACTGGGTTCGCCAGCCAGTCCGGGTGGTACACTTCCATGATGAACCCGGCTGCAAGGAGCCGGGTGATCTCGTCACTGATAATGTTTCTCTTCTCCTTCGCGAACCGGTGCAGAGGTTGCTTAACCGGTTTGGCATCCGGCCGCACATGAAGTGAGTGCTCGGCGAACTCCCTCGGTACACCTGGCATGTCCTTGGGTGACAATGCAAAGATGTCCCGATTCTCACGAAGGAAGTCAACGAGAGCGCCTTCCTATTTGCTGTCCAAGTTGGCACTGATGGTGACGAACTTGGTCGGGTCGGAGGGGTCGAGCAGGATCCTCTTTGTCTCCTTAGCCGGCTGGAAAGTTCCTTCTCCGGCCGGTTTGCTGTTAGCCGGTATGCCTTGCTGGGCCATGGCCACGTTGCTCATGATCACGCGCTTCTCCTCAGCTATGATGAGGGCCTCTGCCAGTTTGGAACCGGCTGAGGCGCACTCCATCGACCGCCTGAAGCAGCCGGCGACGGTGATCACGCCGTTGGGTCCCGGCATTTTCGTCTTGAGGTATGCGTAGTGGGTGATGGCCATGAACTTGGCGAGGGCGGGGCGCCCGAGGAGAGCGTGATAGGAGTTCGTCAGGATTACCATCTCGAACCTGATCGGTTCGCGGCGGAAGTTCTCCTCGGTCCCGAAGATGACGTCTAGCTGGATTTTACCCAGCAGGGCGCAAGCTGGCCCCCGCAGCACGCCGTGGAACATTGTGGTAGTCGGGCACAGGTCGCATTCGCGAACGCCCAGCTTCTCCAGCGAAGACCGGTAGAGGAGGTTGAGGTTGCTGCCTCCGTCGATGAGGACGCGAGAGAAACGGAAGGTACGCGCGTTGGAGACGATGAGGGGGTCGAGTACCATGGTGTAGCCCCCGGGAGTCGGCAGATACTCCGGCTGGTCCTCCCAGCTCCAGGTGATAGGGGTTTCGGACCAGTTCAGGTACTGGGGGACCGGAGAGACGTTGGCATTGACCTCCTTGGAGCGTCGCCTGCGGCTGTGCTTGTCGTCCAGCTCCGTCTCGAAGATCTGGTAGGCGGCATGTGGCTGGGGGTAGCCGTTGTTGTTGTTGCCGCCGTTACCATCATTGCCGGCTCCCCTAGCCGGTGGTGGTGGTCTACCGGGAGGGGGCGGAGGGAAACGTGGCTGGCTACCCTGGTCTTTTAGCTGGCGGGTCCAGCTGCAATTCCGGGTGGTATGCGTAGCTGGTTTGAAGGGACCGCTGTGCCACTTGCACGGGCCGTCAAACATCTGGTCGAAGGTGAGCCGTGGCTTCTGTCTCTTGCATCATTAGCCGGTGCATCGGGTGCCCCTTCCACGGCATTGACCTGCCGCGCGTGGTAGCGGGGCTTCTGTTGTCTGGCTTAGCGGTCCCCATGGAACCGGTTGTCATTGCCGTGGCACCTGGAGGATCCTACTTCTCCAGCCGGATTGCTCGGATGGTCGCAAGCCAGCTCCGTAGGAGACGGACGCCCATCAACATTTACTCAGAGGGGTTTCTTCATGGCTACATCTGCCGTGGCGTACTGGTCCGCAACCGTCATGAGCTCCGCCATGGTTTTCGGCTCATCACATAGTAGCCAGTGGCGAAGCATGGTGCCTTCTCGGCAGCCCTCGATGAAGAAGCTGATGGCCTGGCTCTCCAGGATGCCCTTGCAAGTGTTGCGCAGCTCCGTCCACTTGGCGAGGTACTCGTGGTCGGTATCGCGGTCACCCTGGACGCACAAGGCCAGGTCGCTTGGGCGTCCCGGATGCTTGTACGTGCCATTGAAGTTGCGGACGAACACCTTCTCGAAGTCCGGCCAGGCGTTGATGCTGTTGGGCGCAAGGCTGTTGAGCCATGTCCTTGCCGACCCGGTTAGCATAAGAGGGATGTAGCGCACGGTTGTGCGCTTGTTCCCATGGGCGATGCCGACTGCCGTAGCGTAGTCGGTCAGCCAGTCTTCCGGCTTCATACTGCTATCGTACTTGGGGGTGTCCCTGGGCAGGGTAAACTTATCCGGAAACGGCTCGTTCTGTATGCGGGGTCCGAAACAACCAGGCTGGTAGAGTCTTCTTCCTCTGTGACGCGCGCTTGAGCAAGGAGCTCGATGCGGTCGCGGGCATCCGGACGATCCGGGTTAGGCGCTCCCACCCGGCCCGAGAGACGGGAACCGGCGGGTCTTGGTCCTTCGGTTGGTAGAGGGGGAGGTGGTGGGTTGTTGTTCACCGTTTGCTCCTGGCGCGGCTCGCCCTTATTGCCAGAGCTGCGACGCCTGCTGCGGGCGTTAGCCGGCTGAGGGGGGATGCCTGTTGGGTGTCGTGGGGCACGCCCTTGCTGTTGACAGGCAGCTTGCTCCCCCTGGAGTAGCTGGGGTCCTCCTTCATCTGCCGGTTGGCATCAGCCTGCTCATCCGCGATGCGAAGGAGCTCATGTACGCGAGCGTGTTGGCGGGCTCGCTGCTCGCCCTCTAGATTGGGTAGTTCCTCTGCCGCGGCTCGCACCGCGCGCAGGTTCTTGATGGGCGTGTTGTAGGTGGGCTGGATGAGGGTGGGTGCGGGATCCGGCTCCCCATCATATTCCATCCTTCCGGCCAGCTCGCCGCCTCGGCGCCGCACCTGGCCGCGCCGGCTCGGCTCCGCGGTAGCCGGAGTGAAGCTGTGCACGCGGTTGTACTCGCGCCGAGTGATCTCGAGTTGCTTGCGGGTTGCCGCCAGCTCCATGGCCTCCTACAGGAGAATCTGTCTCTCCATGGTGAAGTTGGCTTCCGCTTCCTCCGGGTTATCCCCGAGGTTAACCGGCGTCAGGAGTCGATCAATGGCATCCTCCACCAGATTCCGAGGCTGCGGAGGCGCGGAGGTTCCCCCTTCATACGCCCCCCGCTCCCGCGGTTGGCGGGGATGGGAACTGGAGCCGGCCATCATGACCTCCACGCCACAGGAAGCGGCGGAGGCGCTACCGCCCAGATGCGGTAGCTCCGCGACAGAGACAATCTCCCTAGGGAAACGCTCCGGAACGGTGGCGACGTAGATGGGAAGGTCGCCGAAGAGCAGGATGGAGCCGTTCGTTGGGAGGAGGTTCCGGCGAAGCAGTAGGCGTTGTCGATGACGCAGTCGAACTTGCCGAGCGTGAGCACCAGGCCAGAGGCCACGCGCTCACCGGCTGAAGTGCGGGGTCCCGTGCGGAACGTGACTCTGGTCGAAGCTATCAGCCCCACGGTGGGTGCCAACTGCCGTTGTATTGGGAACGGCAGTACCTAAGAAGGTTAGATAGAGGTGTGGGGACTAGCAGGGAAGCTATCGACGGCGTCCGCATGCGGGATTGGATACAAGCAAGCGTAGCTGGACGCAGGAAGTACCCAGGTTCAGAGCCCTTGAGATGAGGTAAAACTCCTACTCATGCCGATCTGACTATGGGAGGTATACGAACTACAAGTGCTCCTGGAGTTGTATTCTCTATCTACTGTCTTAAATGCACTGAGACCAACCCTTTCTACTGAGGCCTTGCCTCTCCTTATATAGGCAGAGAGGCAACGGTCTCTCTAGCCAATCTGACTGGCGGGTCCCAGCCGACTGGTCATCTACAGTGTCCGGTACAATATGTCCCATCGGAGTATGAGCGGTATGGCTGTCGTAGGCATAGTGGACGCCATGCAAGCCCTTCGTCAGCATCGGGCCACTATTCCTGCATCATCCCTACAAAGTCTTCGGTATGGCCGGGTAGTTGTCGGTCTTGTCGTCGTACATGACGTACCATGCACTGATCCGCACGTCGTCCTGTCTCCTTGATTGGTTCCGGCTACACTGCCATAGTCGCTGCTTCTTGTCGATCCGACTATCATGCGATAGCCGACCCGACTTGCCTCGTCCGGCTGCATCTGGCCAGCCGGACACGATCCGACTGCCCTGTTTCTTGTACGGTTGGGGTATCTGGGTATCATCCCCCCGACACATGGCTTTGTCCCTTGTTATTCCTATGGCTAGACTATGAGGAGGATTACCCTAAAGGAGGACAGCAGGACGGCTACGACAACTAGGATCATCTCCCATCGTCAGCATTGCCTGTGACTCTGAAGATGGACCCCACCGCTATGCTATTTATTCCGCTGCTTGATTGTACTAAGAATGGATCATGAGATCCTTTATTTGTGTAAGACCTTATATGGTTTGTAATGGATGATGTACTGTGATATCCAATCTGTTATGTCCCGCAAAAATTGTAATCCTAAGATTGCGATGTATGGCATAACAGGCATCTGGGATTAAAAATCCGGGTGTTGACAAGTTGGTATCAGAGCCATCCTGACCATAGGAGACCCTAGTTAGAATGGACGTCCGACCAAAAAAACTTAGTTTCAAAAACCAAAATGAGTATTTATGAAAACTATTTGCTCTCTTACCCTTGGGAATTCTTTTTCTCAAAAAATATTCATGTTCCTCCAAATTCTTACATTACTACATAAAACTTTGACACACTTGATCACTTCACTAACTTTCTCATCCTAAATTCTTATAGATGGAAGCCCAATACAACAAGTTCTACCAGTTGGGCAACGGAGGCCAATTGATCTTCGAGAGGGATCTTGATTCACTGTCTGAGTTCTTGGAGCGTCTGCATTTGGAATTACTTGGAGCTCAACTCCCGGGTCCACCAGAAGGAGATTTACAATGGCTAGTAACTGCTGATCTTTGAGGCAAGATAGAAGCACCAGTATCTGGGAGGATTCAGTTCTCAGTGAGAGAGAACAACTGGCTAGATGGATTAGACAGGGCAATGCATGAAGCTCTCGCACGTCTGTGTGCCCAGAGTGTCAACCTAATCCAAAGAACCCGCTTTGTTTACTATGTCAGGCGTGATTCTATGGGAATGCCACTAGAGATGCCAAGTCACCCAATATTGAAGCACCAAGTGGAGAACCTCGACTTCGTACTGTACGACAGACAGAAGGAGTTGGACAATGCTAGAGAGGTCTCCAACCACAACCTCGCCCTTGCCGCCCAGAAGGCGCAGCCTTTCTCACTACTCATCAAGGATCGTCAGTATCTGCGCTATCAACGCGCAAAGAAGGATCGCACCATCGACCGTCTTCGCAAGAAGGTGGCAGACCACGAGAAGACCATCAAGGAGCAAGAAGCTCAGCTTGTAGCAAAGGAAGAAGAAGAAGAAGGTGAAGATATCCAAGGGGATATTGACTCCTACCTCAGCAATGATGATGACTATCTGGAGGAGGATGCCATGGACTTCTACACCGACGATGAGGACTTCGACTTCATCAATGATGAGTAGATGCACTAGAGCACTATCGGTCCCATTGTATCGTAGCTTACAGAATGGTTCTTAAAACCATCTGTTTTCCTTTGATGTTGTGGTGTGTGTGTGTGTTTGTATCGTGTGCTTTGCTTGAATGAATGAAAAGAAGTTAGTTGCAAAACCCGAGTCAAACTCAAAGTTTTAGCTTTGGAACCAAAACTATGAACCTTAGAACTTTCCCTCTTACCCCTTTATCTATCTCAATCTTCAGATGACTCGTGGAAACCAAGGAGGGAGCACCTCATCGCAAGACCCAATACTGCAGATTCTGCAGACTCTCATTGCAGACCGTGAAGCTAGTAGGGCAAAGCGCCAAGCTAATCTAGCAACACTGCAGCAGATCGCCTAGATGGCTCACAACAATTAGAACCATGGAAATCACGATCATCATGGATCCAAACTCAAAAACTTCCAGAATACCAATCCCCCAATCTTTATTACTTTGGAGAACCCACTGGATGCTGATGACTGGTTGCAGACAATGCAGAACAACTTAGAAGTAGCCGGAGTGGATGTCAACGAGAAAGTTCTTTTTGCCACCCACTATTTGGCAGGAGATGCAAGAGCATGGTGGAACATCACCCGCACAATGAACCATGGTCAAGTGATGACATGGGAAGCCTTCAAAATCAAGTTCAGCCACACCCACGTGTCGTAGGGTCTAGTCACCAGAATGAGAGATGAATTCAGAGAGTTGAAGCAAGGCAGAATGACTGTAGTAGAGTACCGCGACAGATTCTTGTCCCTTGCCAGGTATGCACCTGATGAGATCAGCACGGAGGCCAAGAAGAAGGAGAGATTCCTGAACGGACTGCATGATGAGATGCAGACTGTCCTCATCAACATCCGTTTCGAGGATCTCGAAGAGCTAGTCGACTCTGCCATTCAGATGGAAGGGAAGATCAACCAAGGAAACGACAACCACAAACGTTGGATAATGCACCAAGCTGGATCCAACAGTCACCAGAAGTACCGTCCCAACCCGTCTGCTGGATATGCCCCGCGGAACAATCGACCCCCAATGTCTCGCCCAAGTTACCCCAACCGCAGCGGAGGAAATGTGAAGTCCGGAGGAAACAACAATCACCCCGGCAACTCCAGCAATTTCAACCGTGCACCTCCCAAGCACAACAACAACAACAATAACAACAACAACACCGCACCCAGAACTGGAAGCAATGTTGTGCCCGTGGCAGCGAAAGACAAGTCTCATATTACTTGTTTCGAGTGTGGAGTGAAGGGTCACTATTCAAATGAGTGCCGCAAGAAGATTACTGCCACTGCCAATATGAATGCCCCAGCTCAACAGCAGCGTCGTGTTCAACCAGGAAGAAGATTCGCCCCAGGGAACCATCACAACCGCAACGACTGTCTCTTCCACATGAACGCCAAAGAAGCCCAAGAAGCGCCAGATGTAGTGCTGGGTATGTTTTCTGTCAACTCAGTTTTAGCAAGAGTGTTGTTTGATTCTGGAGCATCGCACTCATTTTTCACCGAAGAATTTGCATGCACTAGTAAGATTCATCCAACCAACTTGAAGCATGTCATGATAGTTCAAATCCCTGGTTCAAATCCCAACCAACTTGAAGCATGTCATGATAGTTCAATCCACATGAACGCCGAAGAAGCCCAAGAAGCGCCAGATGTAGTGCTGGGTATGTTTTTTGTCAACTTAGTTTTAGCAAGAGTGTTGTTTGATTCTAGAGCATCGCACTCATTTGTCACCAAAGAATTTGCATGCACTAGTAAGATTCACCCAACCAACTTGAAGCATGTCATGATAGTTCAAATCCTTGGTTCAACTACAAAAGCTAGAAAAATTTGCAAAGTTGTGCCTATCAGAATACATGGGATAGATTTTTATGCCAATCTAATAGTACTTGGAACCAAAGGTTTGGAAGTAGTACTAGGAATGGATTGGATGTCAAAGCATAAAGGATTGATTGATTGTGCTAAGAAAGCCATCACCATGACCAGTAGCTCTGGAGTCTTAGTAGAGCATATATCTGAAACCTTACCTCGTCAATTCAAGTGCAACAAGAGTCTAGCCCTACCCACCATTGACCAAGTCAGAGCAGTCTGTGAATACCCTGATGTATTTATAGATGAATTGCCAGGTATGCCCCGGATATGGATATTGAGTTCATTATTGAACTAATCCCCGAAACCAGACCCATAGCCCAGAGACCCTATAGTATGAACCCCTCAGAGTTAGTGGAATTGAAGAAGCAGTTGGATGCTATGTTGGCAACAGGCTTGATTCAACCAAGCGCATCGCCATGGAGATCGCCAATGTTATTCGTCGACAAGAAGGATGGAGGCAACCGTTTGTGCACAGATTACCGGAAGTTGAATGACGTCACAATCAAGAACAAGTACCCTTTGCCAAAGATATAGGATCTATTTGATCAGTTGACTGGAGAAAATGTGTTCTCTAAGATTGATGTTAGGACTGGTTATCACCAACTTAAGATTCGTGCAACGGATATTCCGAAGACCGCCTTTACTACTCGTTATGGATTATACGAGTATACGTCATGTCTTTTGGATTAACCAATGCCCCTGCTTATTTCATGAATCTCATGAATAAGATCTTTATGAATTTTCTAGATAAGTTTGTCGTTGTGTTTATCGACGATATCCTTATTTACTCCAAATCAGAAGAAGAGCATGAGCAACATCTGAGAATCATTCTTGAAACCCTTAGAGAGCATCGGTTGTATGCCAAGTTCAGCAAATGTGAGTTTTGGCTGAAAGAAGTAGGATTCCTAGGACATATTGTGTCTGCTAGAGGAGTCGTTGTTGATCCCGCCAAGATCAAAGATGTGGAAGAATGGGAAGCCCCAACCACTCAAACCTAAGTCCATGCATTTCTCGGATTAGCAAGATACTACCGCAAGTTCGTCGAAGGATTTTCGAGCACTCCAAGACCCATGACTCAATTGTTGAAGAAGGACAAGAAGTTTGAATGGACCGAAAAATGTGAAGCAAGTTTCTAAGAGCTCAAGAAGAGATTGATTTCAGCCCCAATATTGATCATGCCAGATATCAAGAAGCCATTTGATGTGTATTGTTATGCATCCAAGATTGGTCTCGGATGTGTATTAATGCAAGAAGGCAAAGTCATCGCCTATTTGTCTCGACAACTGAAGCATCATGAGTAGAATTACCCCACCCATGATCTTGAGTTAGCAGCCGTAGTTTTGGCATTGAAGACATGGCGTCATTATCTTATGGGTAATTGATGATAGCCCAAATATATCGAGCTCGTTGGGGAACCCCAAGAGGAAGGTATGATGAGCACAGCAGCAAGTTTTTCCCTCAGTAAGAAACCAAGGTTATCAATCCAGTAGGAGCAAGGAAACACCCCAAAGGTGTAGCTAGCTGAACGTTGGCAGGGCGCACTACCGGTGCCAGCAGCAACATGGAGACCTGCACAACACAACCACAGAACTTTGCACCCAACTTGAGATAAGGTTGTCAATCTCACCGGTTTTGCTGAAAACAAAGTATTAAACGTATCGAATGGAAGGAAGTAATAGTTTGCAGAAAGTAAACACAAAGCAGTAAACAATTTGTAGATTGTATGTAAAAGAAAGGACCGGGGTCCATAGTTCACTAGAGGTGGCTCTCCTTAAGATAGATAACATGCTGGGTGAACAAATTACAGCAGGGCAATTGACAAACATCGAGAAAGCAATACATGCATATACTAATCATCTTGACTCCTTTGGAACTTGATTGGGCATTACAACATTATACATAGACCGCCATCCAACTGCATCTATGACTAATAATCCACCTTCAGGTTATCATCCGAACCCCCTCTAGTATTAAGTTGCAAGCAACAGATTATTGCTTTACGAATTGCGTGTAATGTAAACAATATGATTGTTCTATGAACAAAGGATTGTTGTTTTCTCCCAAGTAGCAACAACACATCTAGTACCTTAGAGATTTCTGTCACTTCCGCAGATTACCAAGGCATGAACCCACTATCGAGCATAAATACTAACTCTTGGAGTTGCTAGCATCTACTTGGCCAAGATTGCTACTAACAACGGAAAGCATGCAAGATCACAAATAACAAAGACATGATAGAATCAATAATCAATCTGAAATAGCATCTCAATATCCATCGGATCCCCGCAAACACAACATGCAGAATTACAAATAGATGATCTTGATCATGAACGGATCTCACAAGATCTAAACATGAAAGCACAAAGGAGGAGAACCAGCCATCTAGCCACTACATGGACCCGTAGTCCAGAGATGAACTACTCACGCATCACACCGGAGGCTTGCATGATGATGAAGAAGGCCTCCAGGGTGAATTCCCCTCTCCGGCAGGGTGCCGGGAAGAGCTTCAGATCCCTCCCGATCTAGGGATGGAGATGACGGCGGCTACAGACTCTTTTGTGGATTTTTGATCGGGTACTTAGGGTTTTGGTCCCGAGGTAAATATATAGGCGGAAGGAGAGGCCGAGGGGGTGCTAGGGTTGGCCAGACCACCCCCTAGCGCGGGCCGGGCTAGGCCTGGCTGCACGGCTAGGTGGTGTGGCTGGCCCCCAGCCCTTCTCCGTCTCATATTCTGGCATCAGATGTCTTCCGGAAAAATAGGCACTTTGGCTTTTGTCCTGTCCAATTCCGAGAATATTCATTTTCTGACTTTCCTAGAACCAAAAACAGCAGAAAACAGGCAGCTGGCAGTGTGGCTCTTCTTAATAGGTTAGTCCAAGAAATCATATGAAAAGTACTCCAAGGTGTGGACAAAACACAAGAAAGTAGATAAAACCAAGCATGGAACATCAAAAATTATAGATACATTTGCAATGTATCAACATCCCCAAGCTTAACTCCTGCTCGTCCTCGAGTAGGTAAGTGATAAAAAGAAAGAATATTTTTTTAGGTGACATGCACCATCATAAACTTGATCAAAGCATTTGTAAAACATTCGAAGCTGGGATCATAGTACTTCAATCATAACATGAAAGACAAAGTTCTAGCAATAAGACAAAGAAATTATGATGGAACATGAAAAGGAACAAACAAAAGATTCATGAATAACAATGCTTTGCAAGATGTTTGTTTGTTTCACATAAAGAAAACATAGCATAATAGCATTCAGCTTGTCCCTCATAGAGTAGCAAATATAAATGCATAGGACACCTTCAAAGTTCATAAAAGTGACTAGATACAAATAGTTTAAAACAAGCAATATCAAGGTTATGCATCAATCAACTAGTCTTAGGACAATGCACATAGAACTAAGAATGGCCACTATGCTCTCGAAGTAGGTGCATAAAGATAGAAGGTGGAGACTCAATATATTGGTGGAAGAAAGGCCTTCATAGAAGGAAGTAGGAATTAAAGTCTCATAAAGAGCTTCCAAAAATTATGGTACTTATAGCTTTCAGCTCTCATTGCCCCTATCATAAGCATCTTGAAGTGATTAAGGTTAAAGTGAACAAACTATGGTGTACATGCTTGACGAAGTATAAGTCAGAAATCTCATGTCCCTTGTATACGAGGGCCGCTCCTCATGCTACTCAAGTTTAGTCACCGGTAAGTTCTTGTCATCGTAAGTATATGTGTATCATTGAGAACCGCCAACGGGGTACGCCTTGCACATGATACAAGAGGATATGCTTGACAAGTTATAAACCGAAATCTCATGCCCCTTACTTACGAAGACCGAACCTCATGCTACTCAACTTTAGTCACAAGTAAGCTCTTGTCATTGTAACTACATATGTATCATAAAGAACTGCCAACGGGGTACCCCTTGCACATGATACAGGAGCTATCCCATAATCAGAATGAACAGGCAAGGAGACAATGAGCATCTTAGCGATCTTTTTATTTGCTATTTGCATAGGTTTTATTGAGGATGCTTCATAGAGTGCTCATTATGGTGATGCTGCAAGTTTCCACCATGACTAGGCATGGCTTAGGCTAGCGGCCCAGGATTTTCTCTAACACACATACAAACTCCATGATCTTACAAGTTCCACTTTTATTTCACACCGTCGGGATCCATAAGCAAAAGAACATGATATCAACGGGGTACAAAGTAAAAGTGCAATGTTGAAAGCGTTCCCCATGATACATGGTTCTGCTAATTTCAACTTATAAAGCGCAAGCATATACGCAACAAAGAAGGACCCAATGGTTCAAGTTTATTAAATGCAGAAAGTAAAATGTGCCTTCAAGTTCGTGAGAGCTTTAATCACTAGTTTTATCATAACAAGTTTAATTTGGAAGGTAAACAAAAACATGAATATACTTGGAATAGCATATGCTAGTAGGTAGGTATGGTGGAATCTTTGGAATAACTTGGTTTTGGGAGTTGGATGCATGAGTGGAACTCATACTTGGTTACGGAGGCTAGCAAAAGACTAGGAGTGACAAACTAAGAGAGCAATAATGGCCATAATCATGCAGAGCGACAAAACATCATTGATAAAAGCATAAAGTGATCTACAAGTTGAAAACTAAAGGATCATAAAGGCTATGGTGACTTGGGATGGTGATAACATGGTGTGAGCATGCGCCAAGTCAACCCAAATAAAGCATCAAAGGAGAATACCACTATACTATGCTTTAATATGCTAAAATAACGCATGATTCATCCAAGGCACATTAATAAATCTCAATTGTTTATAACAAGTCACGCTACAGAAAATAATACTACGCATAAAGTCAAAAAAATATCAAGCATGACATGACAAAGCATAGGCCACAGTCAAAAACAAGCTCTCTTTACCACTTAAGCATAAACTTTCCTACTCTTTTCCAAACCAAACTAAACTATTTGAAAACTAATGTATGAAAGAGGGGGTCCAAACAATTTATTCAGAAAACTAAGCAAACAAAGCAAACGAAAACAAAAAAGAAGACGCTCCAACAACAACAACACTGTGCATGAGACAATAAAAATGAAGCGTTTGGAAGAAACCTGGGATTTTTATTGATGAAGAAGGGGATGCCTTGGGCATCCCAAAGCTTTGATGCTTGTACTTATTGGATATTTCTTGGGGTGAAACGTGTGGCATCCCCAAGCTTGAGCTTTAGTCCATCCTTCATCTCATTACTCATTCCTTCCATACACCTGAAATTTTCCTTCATACAAAACTTCACAAAATCTTTATTAGCAACATTAGTGCACTCAATATAATAGGTCTTAAGGTTCAGTTCTAATACCAAATAAACTTCCATTAAAACACTAGCTACTGTAGCACTTCCCTCAAAAAGCTCAATTCCCCAAAAGAACTCAAAAAGGAACCAACAAGAAGCAAATGTAGAAAATGGCAGAAATCTGTCAAAACAGATCAGCAGGTAAAGACGAATTTTTTAGAAAACCTTCTGTTGCTCAAATCAAAAAGTGTTGAACTAACGAAATTTACATAACAACCTGGGGCAGAAGCAAAAAAATTCACGCCTCAAAAGGACGTTCAGATATTTTACACGAATTTTTACGGTGAAGCAGAGAAATCTGTTTCGGGACAACAACTTTCCCAATCATTACTTCTCTCTCATTAGAGGTTACTCTTGGCACAAAAAGCAAATAAAAAGGATAAGGTGCGGTTGTTACTGAAGTAATAACTTCCAAGACTCATCTAAAACTTTTGGGTTATCTCCCAATAAGTAAATTTCTTTGACACCTTTAAGTTAGGCATAAGAAGAAAGAAAAATAATCAAGTGTTCTCAAATGAAGAAGCATTAAGAGCAAATTTTGTTTTCATAGGAGAGGCAAAAGAAATCTTCTCTCTCTTCTTAGGGAAGTATTCTATACCTTTCTTGAGTGGGATTTGATATTTAATGGTGCCTTCTTTCATATCCATAATGGCACCAACAGTTCTAAGAAAAGGTCTTCTCAAAGTAATAGGACAAGAAGCATTGTATTTAACATCCAAAACATAGAAATTAACGGGGACATAGGCATTGTTAACCATAATAATAACATCATTAATACTCCCCATGAGTTTCTTTTTAGCATTATCATCAAGTGGGACATTCAAATAACAATCTTCAAGTGGAGGCAAATCAAGCATATTATAAATCCTTCTAGGCATAATAGAAACACTACTATCAAGATCACATAAAGCTTTGAAATCAAATTCATTCACTTTCATATTAATGATGGGTTCCCAACAATCTTGTTATATAGGAATAGAAGCTTTATGTTTCATCTTTTCTTCTTTAGTCTTTATGAGAGCATCAACAATGTGTTTTGTAAAGGCCATGTTCATAGCAGTAGCATTAGGATTTTCAGCAAGATTTTGTAGGAACTTAATAACTTCAGAGATATTGCAACCATCAAGATCAAAATCAAGATTATCATCTAAAGTAGTAGAACTATTACTAGCCTCAACACTAGTGGTGGTGATAGTAGAAATACTAATGTTTCTAGCAATTTCATCTTCTCTTTCCCACTTAGCATGCAATTCAGCTAATAGTCCAACATTTTCATGAATTCTTACTTGTATGGGATTAGTAGATGCAAATGGATTCTCATTAGTTTTAGGTTTAACAGCCATTTTATTCAAAGGTGATTGAGCTTCAACAAAAGATGCTATATTTCTTTCAGCATTAGAGAATTTTTCCTCAATAGTTTTATTGAAAGCAGTTTGTTTACTAATAAAGTCTTTAAGCATAACTTCAAGTTCAGAGGGAGCACTCCTATTATTGTTGTAGGAATTTCCGTAAGCATTACCATTGTTGGGAGGATATGGATTATAATTGTTGTTACCAAAATTATTCCTATAAGCATTATTGCCAAAATTGTTATTTCTTATGAAGTTCACATCAACTTGGTCTTCTTGAGTAACCAAAGAAGCCAAAGGAACATTATTTGGATCAATATGGGCTTTCCCATTCACAAGCATAGACATAATAATATCAATCTTGTCACTCAAGGAGGAGGTTTCTTCAACAGAATTTACCTTCTTACCTTGTGGAGCTCTTTCAGTATGCCATTCAGAATAATTAACCATCATATTATCCAGAAGCTTTGTTGCAGCACCCAAAGTGATGGTCATAAAGGTACCTCCAGCAGCAGAATCCAATAGGTTCCTTGAAGAATAGTTCAATCCTGCATAAAAAGTTTGGATGATCATCCAAGCAGTCAGTCCATGAGTGGGAAACTTCTTAACCAAAGATTTCATTCTTTCCCAAGCTTGAGCAACATGTTCATTATCAGATTGTTTAAACTTCATTATTTCACTTCTTATAGATATAATCTTAGCAGGTGGATAGTATTTTCCAATGAAAGCATCTTTGCATTTAGTCCAAGAATCAATACTATTCCTAGTTAAGGAATTCAACCATTCTTTAGCTTTTCCTCTCAAAGAGAAAGGAAACAATTTAAGCTTAATAATATCACCATCTATATCCCTATGCTTTTGCATCTCACAAAGTTCAACAAAGTTATTTAGATGGGCAATAGCATCTTCATTACCAATACCAGAAAATTGTTCTCTCATAACAAGATTGAGTAAAGCAGGTTTTATCTCAAAGAAAGTAGCTTCAGGCACAGGTGGAGCAATAGGTGTGCTCATAAAATCATCATTGTTGGTTCTAGTGAAGTCACACAACTTAGTGTTTTCAAGAGTAGTCATTTTTATGTGTTTTTGATAAATAAAGCAAACTTGTAAAACTAATTTTTTTGTGTTTTTCATAACAAAACAAGCAAACAAAGAAAAAAGAAACAAAGCAAAACAAAAATAACAAAGTAAAGAGATTGGTTATGAGGGACTCCCCTTGTGAAGATGTCCTTGACTCCTCGGCAACGGCGCTAGAAAAAGCTTGATGATAGCCCAAATATATCGAGCTCGTTGGGGAACCCCAAGAAGAAGGTATGATGAGCACAGCAGCAAGTTTTTCCCTTAGTAAGAAACCAAGGTTATCAATCCAGTAGGAGCAAGGAAACACCGTAAAGGTGTAGCTAGATGAACGTTGGCAGGGTGCACTACCGGTGCCAGCAGCAACGTGGAGACCTGCACAACACAACCATAGAACTTTGCCCCCAACTTGCGATGAGGTTGTCGATCTCACCGGTTTTGCTGAAAACAAAGGATTAAACGTATCGAATGGAAGGAAGTAATAGTTTGTAGAAAGTAAACATAAAGCAGTAAATAGTTTGTAGATTGTATGTAAAAGAAAGGACTGGGGTCCATAGTTCACTAGAGGTGGCTCTCCTTAAGATAGATAACATGCTGGGTGAACAAATTACAGCGGGGCAATTGACAAATATCGAGAAAGCAATACATGCATATACTAATCATCTTAACTCCTTTGGAACTTGATTGGGCATTACAACATTATACATAGACCGCCATCCAACTGCATCTATGACTAATAATCCACCTTCAGGTTCTCATCCGAACCCCCTCCACTATTAAGTTGCAAGCAACAGACTATTGCTTTACGAATTGCGTGCAATGTAAACAATATGATTGTCCTATGAACAAAGGATTGTTGTTTTCTCCCTAGTAGCAACAGCACATCTAGTACCTTAGATATTTCTGTCACTTCCCCAGATTACCAGAGGCGTGAACCCACTATCGAGCATAAATACTAACTCTTGGAGTTGCTAGCATCTACTTGGCCAAGGTTGCTACTAACAACGGAAAGCATGCAAGATCACAAATAACAAAGACATGATAGAATCAATAATCAATCTGAAATAGCATCTCAATATCCATCGGATCCCCGCAAACACAACATGCAGAATTACAAATAGATGATCTTGATCATGAACGGAGCTCAAAAGATCTAAACATGAAAGCACAAAGGAGGAGAACCAACCATCTAGCCACTACATGGACCCATAGTCCAGAGATGAACTACTCACGCATCACACCAGAGGCTTGCATGATGATGAAGAAGGCCTCCAGGGTGAATTCCCCTCTCTGGCAGGGTGCCGGAAAGAGCTTTGGATCCCTCCCGATCTAGGGATGGAGATGACGACGGCTACAGACTCTTTCGTGGATTTTCGATCGGGTACTTAGGGTTTTGGTCCCGAGGGAAATATATAGGCGGAAGGAGAGGCCGAGGGGGTGCTGGGGTCGGTCAGACCACCCCCTGGCGCGGGCCAGGCCTGGCTGCACGGCTAGGTGGTGTGGCTGGCCCCCAGCCCTTCTCCGTCTTGTATTCTGGCATCAGATGTCTTCTGGAAAAATATGCACTTTGGCTTTTGTCCCGTCCAATTCTGAGAATATTCATTTTCTGACTTTCCTGGAACCAAAAACAGCAGAAAACAAGCAGCTGGCACTATGGCTCTTGTTAATAGGTTAGTCCAAGAAATCATATGAAAAGTACTCCAGAGTGTGGACAAAACACAAGAAAGTAGATAAAACCAAGCATGGAACATCAAAAATTAGAGATACATTCACAATGTATCAGTAATCACTGTGAGATTTACTCAGATCACAAAAGCTTGAAGTATATTTTCACTCAGAAGGAGCTGAATATGAGGCAAAGGAGATGGATAGAGTTAATCAAGGATTATTACCTTGACATTCACTATCACCCCGGCAAAGCTAATGTGGTAGCGGATGCTCTTAGCAGATTGCCGTGTAGGCTAAACACCATGATCAAGGAGAAGCAACCAAGTTTGTATGAGGAGTTGGAGCAGTTTAGGACTGAGCTAGTTAACAAAGGATTTTTAGCTAGCATTGAACTTCAACCAACTTTGATTAGCCAAGTCAAGGAAGCCTAGAAGGGAAATGAAAGTATCGATGAAATCAACGTCGTATTGGTACAGGAAAGGTACCTGGATTCACCAAAGACGAAGAAGGAGTTATATGGTAGAAAGGACATATCTGTGTGCCAGCAGATTCGGAGATGAAGCAAGTTATCATGCAAGAAGCTCATGATACTCTTTATTCTATCCACCCCGAAGGAACAAAGATGATCAGGATCTGAAGGAGCAATTTTTGTGGCACAAGATGAAGGGAGAAATCAGAAGCTACATCGCCAAGTGTGATATCTGTGAGAGAGTCAAAGCGGAACATCAGAGACCCGCAGGAGTGTTGCAACCATTGTAGATTCCGAAATGGAAATGGGATTCCATCGGAATGGACTTTATCACCGGTTTGCCTACTTCTAGTAGGGGAAATGACTCAATATGGGTCATCGTTGATAGACTATCCAAGGTAGCTCATTTTATACCTGTTAAGACAACCTACTAGAGTTCGAAGCTAGCAGAATTGTACATTGCGAGAATTGCCAGTTTGCATGGAACCCCTAAGACCACAGTGTTGGATCGAGGAACCCAATTTACCTCGAGATTTTGGCAGAAAGTCCAAAAAGGATTAGGAACCAAGTTGAATTTCAGCACATCTTATCACCCGCAAACCGATGGACAGACTGAGAGAGTCAACCAAATCTTAGAAGATATGTTGAGAGCTTGTGTGCTAGAATATGGATCAAAATGGGAAGATTGTCTGCCTTTCGCAGAATTCTCATACAACAACAGTTATCAAGCCAGTTTGCAAATGGCACCATTGGAATTCTTATACGGAAGAAAGTGTCGTACCCCTTTGAATTGGTCACAAGTAGGAGAGAGTCAGATTTTTGGACCCGACATCCTACGAGAAGCCGAAGAGAAGGTTCACAAAGTTCGTGAGCACCTCAAGACTACCCAATCCAGACAGAAGAGTTATGCTGACAAGAGAAGGAGAGACTTGACTTTCAATGTCGGATATTTTGTATATCTCAAGGTTTCACCATTGAAGGGAACTCAAAGCTTTAGTCTGAAAGGAAAGTTAGACCCCAGATATATCGGGCCCTTCAAAATTATGAACCGTCGAGGAGAAGTATCGTATCAGCTGGAACTGCCTGAAGAGATGTCAGCCATCCACAATGTGTTCCATATCTCGTTACTTCGCAAATGCTTAGAAGTGCCGGAGAAGACCGAAGTTTTCAAGAACATCGATCACCGAGATGTTGATATCAACAAGGATCTAAAATATCGTGAAGGGCCCATCCATATCTTGGAGGAAGCCTACAGAACCACCAGGACCTGGAGTAACGAATTTCTCAAGATCCAATGGAGCAACCATACCGAAGAAGAAGCCACTTGGGAGCGAGAAGATTACATTAGGACTGAGTTCCCAAATCTCTTTAGTTCCTAGTTTTATTTCTTAAATATCGGGACAAGATTTTGTTTAAGGAGGGAAGGTTTGTAACATCCCAAAACTTTAATCAATGTTAATCAAGATCAAATCTACCCAATTTAGAGTTAACAAAAACTTTTTCCATTTAAAATCTTTAAGCATGCATATGTGTGTGCATTTAAAATAGGAGTTGTTTGAAATGCCATTATTGTTTGTTCTAATGGTTGTAAAATGGTTATATGATGAATGTCACATCATCTAGATCATTCCCAAGCAAAAACCAAAGAAAAAGAAATCAAAAGGAATTAAATAAAGGAATGGTCACTTTTGCCATTTTAATTACCTAGCCCACTTTGGGTGTTCCTAGCACTCAATTTCCAACAGAGACAATTGTGGATCTTTGCACCCCTTGCTAGTACAAGTAGTGATGTGCCAAGGCCAACTTTGTGATCTCCCAAAAACATTCAATCTCTAATTTTAATTGACAATTGAAATTGGAATATAGTTCATATGTCTAGATCACACTTTTTCAAAAACCACCCAAATGAACTCAACTTCACAATCCCAAGCAACCAGAGATGCTTAAGCATGTGACAAACAACTCCACAAAATTTCATCTCAAAATTCAAAAGTTTTCTTCTTGCAGCCATTTGGTCGAACAGGTGGCTTGCACAATTTTTCTGCCTAACAAACACTATTGATGGATCAATGCTTTGTCGAGTAATTGGCCTCCATTTGGTCCCCTTGTCTCCCCTAACTCTAACCAGCCCATAACTAAGCTACTAACCGGCCTAGAGCAGTAGTGCCACGCCACCCGTTTTTGGTCACCGCCGGCCGAACATGGGCAACGCTCCCCAGACCGTGCCGCACCGTTCCAGCACCACCACTAGCTCCGCCCAACCCTACCGCACTCCCCTGTCCACCCCACGGCCACAGCTAGCCCCTAGACCACCTCCACTCGCTCGCGCCCATGGCTCTCTGCACCGTGCCAGAGAACGCCAGAGCGCCTTCACCGCCAGCATGCCACAGACCGCGCCTCGACCACGGACCATGCACGCTGCTCCACCTCGACCCCCTCACCCTGCCAGACACAGCCGTAACCCGCCGCGTGACCCACACTCGCCGGAAACCACGTCGAGCACCACCTCTATGTCCCAGCACGTGCGACGCTCCTGACCGATTGCCATCACCCCTAGCTGTGCCATAAAGCCGTAGAGGACCGCCAGGAAGCAAGCCATTGTCCGCCTATGCCTCCCATGCTGATAGCACCCTGTATCATCGTCACCGACGAGCTCGCCGTCGCCCCTTCGGTCCCCTCCTCGAGCCTATATAAGGAGGCCTTTCCTAGCCTCAATCGCCACACAATTCAACTCCCCTCTCTCCACCAGTCCTTTCCCACCTCTCGTCGGAGTATTTTGAGCAGCCTCTCACTGGAATTGTGCCGGAGACCACCGCAGCAGAGGAGGAGAAGCTGTCGTTGATTTCGTCCACCTCAGCCTCTATCGCGACTTCGCCTAAGCTCGTCGTCGTCTACTCGTTCGTTTGCCTGCCTCGCCGCACTAGCTGGATCCCCGGTACATCCCCACTGCACCCCCACCGACCGTGCTAGGGTTCAGTCTCGCCCGCGACGTGTTCGTCGTCGACGACGACCGTGAGCCGTTGATCTAGTTCTAATCATGCGGTCCGTATCGCCCCGTACCGCTTCGCGTGTAATGAGCCACTGACAGGCAGACCCCACCTGTCAGTAGTCCTCAACACCACGGAGTGAATCTAGGCCAGCCCAATTAGTTTCCCATGCGACCCAGTTATTTCAAATTAGGATTTTTCTTTTTAGACTTAAACTAGAATCTGTCCCTTAGTTTTAAAAATCAACTTAGAGAGTTTTGCAAATCCAAATTTAGTGATTCCAATTTTGTTGGAAGATTAATGAAAATCTCTATCCAAGCCCGTTGGATTTAATTCATTTAGAGTTAGAGATCTCTCCTAGTAAAATTAACAAGACAGAAGCTTTTGCACATTCAAACATTTTTCTAAAATCAACCAAAATAGCTTTTGAGTTGATTCCAACTCTCCAAAATCACATTTAACCATACCTATCTGAATATGTGATAATATTAAGGTTTGCATGCAGTGACTTTGGACTAGTACTAAAATAATGCTATATAGGCATTTCTAGTCACTTTAAATCATTAATTATTAGACTTAAACTTATTAAAATGTGATTTAAATCACATTCCCATATATTAGAATATGTGGTGATGACATGTGTCCACATGATCCCATATTTTAAATGGAGAATATTAAATCTTAGTTAAATTTAATGAGTAGAAATTACTTTTCTCAATAAAATAAATGAAGCTAGTTCATTAAACCTTGTGATGTTTGTGATGATACTAGATCATCAAATGTGTGCCTTAGTGTGCTAAGTAGACTAGTTAAGTATTTTTTGGTGATTGTGTATTCCGTATGTATTTATAGACGATAGTACCGACCAAGTCTACGAGGAGGAGGAGTTCTACCAAGAAGAGGAGGAAGATAATTTCAACCACTGCACCAACCAAGGCAAGCTATTGTTAGCAAACTAGAATTAAGCAAGATAACCTAAGCAAAATGCACTAGGCATGCTTTGGTGATACTTTTGACTTATACCTAGTCCCAGTTTTACTTACAAGCTTTACTTTCCTTACTTTACTAAAGTCCTTTACTTTGTCTAAAGGTAGCATAAAGAGTATAAAACTTGACCTATCTAGTTAGAATTAGATGTCATTCTATGGCATGGGATTGATCTTAGTATCCCACATTAGTAGTTTAGAGCTAAACCAAAACTTGATCACTTTAGATGGGAATACTTGGTGAAAATGACTTGTGAAAACCTTGGAATGATGAGTCATTCTATTGAGATGTTTTGACATGTGTTGAGAAACACAAATGGTTTATGATGATGATGAAAATGTTAAGGCATGAGCCTTAGACCTTTTATAAAAACTGATGGTTGGGTTCGGATACGATACCATTACAATTTTACCGTACAGCCACAATACCTAAATTGGATAAGGCTTAGCCAGAAGTTTATATGCATTAGTATTAGTTCCCTCGCGGGAGAGGTTTGAGATGAGGCTACCTCTCAATGTTGTCCACCTATGTAGTGCCCAGGATGATAGATGGTCATGGCTGGGAGGCTATACTCATAGGAGAGGTGCTTATACTAGAGTGTGTAAAGGAAAGGTTATGTTTGATTATCTGCATACTAAGTATGATGATTCAGGGTTATCCCTGACAGATGTATCGAATCTTGTTGTGAAAGTGTACCACCTCTGCAGAGTGTCAAACTATTCGAATAGCCGTGTCTGCGGTTATGGACAGTTGGAGTGGCCATATTGTTCCGTTGTCATATGTTTTCAAAACGACTTATGAAATGAATTGTGACATGACTTGACCACAACAGAGTTGTGACTATGACAACTAAGTTCCCACTTAGGTGTTTTCAAACTTCTTTTATCTTTCTTTGTTTCTGAACTCAGCTTAGGTTTCAAACTTAACTTTACAAATAAACTTAGAGTTAGCATTCCTACTAGAACTATCTTACTTGTTAGTGGTAGTTTGCGAGTACTTAAAGAGTACTCATGGCTTTGTCCCTAGCTATTCCTATGGCCAGACTATGAGGAGGACTACACTGAAGGAGGAAAGCATGATGGCTACGACAACTAGGATCATCTCCCATCGTCAGCATTGCCTGTGACTCTGAAGACAGACCCCACCGCTACGCTATTTATTCCGCTGCTTGATTGTACTAAGACTGGATCATGAGATCTTTTATTTGTGTAAGACCTTATATGGTTTGTAATGGATGAAGTACTGTGATATCCAATCTATTATGTCTCGCAAAAATGCTAATCCTGGGATTGCGATGTATGGCATAACAGGCATCTCGGATTAAAAATCCGGGTGTTGACAAGAAAAGAAAGATAAAACAAGACGATAACAATGGCTCGACAAAAACGAGGGTGGCCTGCCATCGCTGCGCCCTCCGGAGTATGACCACCACTATCCTAGCGCTCCAAAGCGCCGCGTACCAAGCAACACCTTCAAGAAGGAGAGCGACGACAATGATGCTGCTGCCCGGAATGATCCTAGGGTTTCCCCGATACGCGGCAGGAGGTGGGGAAGAGGTCCACCCGACGCCCTTCAGGAAGGTCGGAAACACCCGCAGGCGCTACCGCGTCGGTGTCGTAACGACAAGGATTTCTCCCGACCCCTCAAAAAACCACCCTCCCGAACGCTTTGGATTGCTCCACCACTCTCGCTGCCCACCAGCACCCGCTACCATGGTCTTGCAGCCACCACCGTCATCTCACCGAGACCCACGTTGTGAGACCGGACAGACAAAAAGGAGAGGGCGTTGGCGAGGGTCGATGCTACAGAAACACACGGGAGGGAACTGCCTCCACCGCCGGAAGACGATAACTGACCGGATGCAACAACATGGGCAAACCAGGCCCTCGCTGGCATGGCCAATCCCGAATGGACCCGTGAAGCCCCGCCGCCGCACTACAGCAATGGTGCCGCTGACAACACCAACCTTAGCTCTAGCCCCTACTCCCCGTCCACTGGAGGATCTGTCGCCACTAAAGATCCCCGCTGCCAAGCAGCGGCATCATCGCCATCGTGCTCACCCGGGCCAGCCGGACCGCCACCGGACCAAGATGCACCACCGCAAGCCACCTCCCGGTGCCGCCTCCGCTAGAGGGTCGCTCACGCAGAACACCTTCCGGGGCCGCCGCCCCGGCATCCACGCTCTCATACCCGTCACAGGCAGAGAACAGCTAACCGACGCCCACGGATGCCGCGCCACTGACATCACACTATTGTTGGATAGAGCTGTCTCTACCTCGACAACCAACAACGGGTACACAACGACCCAGACCGGGGCTTCGAAGGCAACGCCATAGCCTGCTGCCAGGGCCGCCGGATCTGGGCCCACCTGGCCCAGATCGATGACCACGACGGTGTGACTTGGCGAACTCCAGGCCACAACCGCCAGTCAGGGGTCGCCAGAGTTGACCTCCCCCGAGCCCGCCTAGCCCAGGGTGAAGCCTGCCGGCCCAGATCGAGGCCCGCCTGGCCCCAAGATCTGGTCGCGCTGCCGACAACCGCCCACTGCCGCCACCCAGGATGCAGAGCGACGCCACGCCGTTCGTCGCCACCGCCGGGATTTGCTGCAGCCGTGCCGACACCGTCGGGCCGAGCAACAACCACCAGGTCGCACAGTCGCCGTCCGACGTAGACCATGTTCCACGGATCGCATGCCACTCCTTAACTATCCGATACATGCAACCCCTCTCTATGGTAGTCCTTTGTCTCCTGACTCCAACTCTCTTTTTGTCTTTCTCAACTTTGTCAAAATAAGATCTCAGGCTACTTCGTTTCCCCATAGCTAGTTTAGTCTCTCCCTCTCCGGATGAGGTCATGGAAGATAGTATCTCCACCTTTGACCTATGTTCGTCCATGTCCTTGAGAGAGACTCATCAGTGCTCAACATCGAGCCTACCTTTAAGAGCGACAGATTAGCCCATGTCAATCCTTACCTCACCAATGGCCTATATGTTGAGGACTCATTTGACCATGTTATCCCATGTCAAGCCCTACCTCGTCATCCTTCTATATACATTGAGAACTCATCCACCCTGTGTGTGACAAGGACAAAACCCATTTGTTCTTGGTAGCCTTTGACATGGAATAGTATTTGGAAAAATCTAAACTACTCCAATAGCAACGTGAAAATATATGCCACTACAAGTACAACACGAAGCCATGACAAAATGTGCATGTGCATGTTCATCTTATAAGTGCAAATCAGAACTAAGGGCATCTTTACCAGGTCGACCCAACCCGTCCCGGCGCGTCCAAAATCGTCCGTGCGGACGCGCGTGACGAGCATGGTGTCGCAAAGGCACGACCCATCTGTGCCGACGCATCTGGCTCGACCCATCCGTGCATCTAATTTGCGTGACCATTGGTTTGGCCCGTACACGCCTGGGTCACGGGTGTGTCCTCTGCGCGCGCTAGTGGCCCACCGGCCAGCGACCGATGCAATAGCGTCGCCAATTCAGACGCAACCGCGACACTGATCCAGACGCAAAGGTCGCTGCTGCGATTCAGGCCGGCAGACTGAACGGCGGCACCGAGTTAGACGCAACCACGACAGTCTTCGCCATCAATGACGACGGGATGGGGCATCGCCTGAGTTCCCGCTCCGGCATTGATGGTGAAGGCGCGAGAACCTTCTCGCGCTCCCACTGGAGCGCCGGTAGGGGCTACTTAAAGGCATCTCCACGTCGGTGCCGCACATCACCCCACCTCTCGCAATCGCCGTCGCCGGAGCCACTCAGCAAACTAGCCGCCACAGCCACCGCAACCTCTGCCAGCACCGCTCCGCTAGCGATGAAGAAGCCGGGGTGGTTTAAGAAGTTGAAGAATGACCACGAAGCCAGTGGATCCGGCTCGAGCGGCATGCCAACATTCGTTTGGGGGGTCCTGCCACCGCCGCCCCGGGCGCAGGACTTTGTCGGTGTCCGAGCCCCATGCTGGGAGGATGCGGAGCAAGCCCGCGACCGCTGGTACTTCCGCATTGCGGAGTGCGAGCAGCGGTGGAGGGAGGGGAGAGGCATCGACCACCATGATGTCTCCCTCCCCACGGGCTGGCACCTCAACCAGGAGCGGGTGCCGGTGCCGCCCGCCCCGAAGGACGACAAGGCGCTGGAGGCGGAGATGGCCTGCCGCATCTGCAAGCTCTCGTGGGCCTTCCAGTATGATCACGTGTACAACAACCCAGTCTTCTAGAGGAAGTTTCTCGACTAGGAGCACACGGCACGCCACCTTAGCACCTACCGCGGCGAGTTCGACCCGTTGGGCCCCCACAACCTCCCTGCCATCAAGGCCGCCTCCGACAGTGTCGTCAACCACTCTGATGCCGACCTCGGCGATGATGACGACGACATCAGCGTCAAGGAGGAGGAGGACGAGGCGGAGGGGTTGTCCTATGTATCCGCCGCCACGCACCTGCCCCCGGAGTACCAGGAGGTTTTGGCATGGGGCTACGACGAGGACACCTTCCTCGAGCAGGCCATCATGGCCAGCGCGAGGGAGGAGGACCAGATGTGGGACGGCTGCCAGGAGGCCGTCCAGCTCACCGGCCTGGTGGCGTAGGTCAACGCCGAGCAGGCGCTGCCACCGCCACCGCCCCCGCCGCAGTCGCTACAGGGGTGGGCTGCTCCGCCCGTGTCAGAGTGGCCTGCCCCACCCGCGCCGCAGCCACTACGGGGGTGGGCTGCTCCGCCCGCATCAGAGTGGTCTGCACCACCCGCGCTAGGGTGGTACGCTCCACCCGTGCCAGCGGAAACAGATGTGTGGTCGGCATGGCCCGTCCAGGTCATCGACCACCCGGCACCTCCCGCGCCCGCGCCAGCTCCTGGTCTGCCGCTGCCGCACATCTAGACGCCGTCGGAGTACATCGACCTCGATCCATAGATGGACGGGGCAGCGACGACAGTAGCGGGGAGATCGTCGGTAGCTAGGGCTAGGGCCAGGGCCAGACTTTTTATTTTTTTTCATATTTTTGAATGTAATATATTTTGTTTACTTATAAATAAACTTTGCCAGTTTATTTTACGGGCAAGTCATGCCGGTGTGAATTTCGAAAAGAAAACAACGTGGCTAGGCGGACATTTGGGTCGCACCGCTGGGCGCGGTTGGCCGGACAGGCAGTACTGCGATCCCAAAGTGACCGCGGGTCGATCCAAACCGATAGAAATGGACCGTTTCGATCACGCGTTTGGGTCGGTTCGGTGGAGATGCCTGATACATTGCAAATGTATCTATAATTTTTGATGTTCCATGCTTGGTTTTATCCACTTTCTTGTGTTTTGTTCCAACTTTGGAGTACTTTTCATATGATTTCTTGGACTAACCTATTAACAAGAGCCATAGTGCCAGCTGCCTGTTTTCTGCTGTTTTTGGTTCCAGGAAAGTCAAAAAATGAATATTCTCGGAATTGGACGGGACAAAAGCCAAAGTGCTTATTTTCCGGAAGGGATCAAGTGTCAGAATACGAGACGGAGAAGGGCCAGAGGCCGGCCACACCTCTTGGCCGCGCGGCCAGGCCTGGCCCACGCCAGGGGGTGGTATGGTGGCTCTCGGCACCCCCTCGGCCTCACCTTCCACCTATAAGTTGCCCTTGGGACGAAAACCCTAAGTACCCGATCAAAAATCCACGAAAGAGTCTGTAGTCGCCGCCATCTCCATCCCTAGATCGGGAGGGATCTGAAGCTCTTCCCGGCACCCTGCCGGAGAGGGGAATTCACCCTGGAGGCCTTCTTCATCACCATGCAAGCCTCCAGTGTGATACGTGAGTAGTTCATCCTTGGACTACGGATCCATGTAGTAGCTAGATGGCTGGTTTCTCCTCCTTTGTGCTTTCATGTTTAGATCTTGTGAGCTCCGCTCATGATCAAGATCATCTATTTGTAATTCATACATGTTGTGTTTGTGGGGACCCGATGGATATTGAGATGCTATTTCAGATTGATTATTGATTCTATCATGTCTTTGTTATTTGAGATCTTGCATGCTTTCCGTTGTTAGTAGCTATCTTGGCCAAGTAGATGCTAGCAACTCCAAGAGTTAGTATTTATGCTCGATAGTGGGTTCATGCCTCTGGTAATTTGGGGAAGTGACAGAAATCTCTATGGTACTAGATGTGTTGTTGCTACTAGGGAGAAAACAACAATCCTTTATTCATGGAACAATCGTATTGTTTACTTTACATGCAGTTCATAAAGCAATAATCTGTTGCTTGCAACTTAATACTAGAGGGGGTTCGGATGATAACCTGAAGGTGGATTATTAGTCATAGATGCAGTTGGATGGCGGTCTATGTATTATGTTGTAATTCCCAATCAAGTCTCAGAGGAGTCAAGATGATTAGTATATGCATGTATTGCTTTCTCGGTGTTTGTCAATTGCCCCGCTATAATTTGTTCACCCAGCATGTTATCTATCTAAGGAGAGCCACCTCTAGTGAACTATGGATCCCGGTCCTTTTACTTTACATACAATCTACAATCTTTTACTGCTTTGTGTTTACTTTCTACAAACTTTTACTTCTTTCCATTCGATATATTTAATCCTTTGTTTTCCGCAAAACACAGTGAGATTGGCAACCTCATCGCAAGTTGGGGACAAAGTTCTGTGGTTGTGTTGTGCAGGTCTCCACGTTGCTACTAGCACAGGTAGTGCGCCCTGCCAAAGCTCAGCTAGTAACACCTTTGGGGTGTTTCCTTGCTCCTACTGGTTCGATTAAACCTTGGTCTCATAACTGAGGAAAACTCGCTGTTGTGCTCATCATACCTTCCTCTTGGGGTTCCCAACGGGTTCTACATCAACCACGAGCTAGGAAAGATTTTTCTAGCGCCGTTACCGGGGAGTCAAGGACATCTTCACAAGGGGAGTCCCTCATAACCAATCTCTTTACTTTGTTGTTTTTGTTTTGCTCAGTTTCTTTTTGCTTATTTTGCTCTTCAAAAAACCCAAAAAAATTAGTTTTACTAGTTTGCTTTCTTATTTGAAAACCCAAAAAAATGACTACCCTTGAAAACACTAAGTTGTGTGACTTCACTAGCACCAACAACAATGATTTTATGAGAAAACCTACTGCTCCACTTGTGGCTGAAAATACTTTCTTTGAGATTAAACCTGCTTTGCTCAATCTTGTTATGAGAGAACAATTTTCTAGTATTGGTAATGAAGATGCTGCTTCCCATCTAAATAACTTTGTTGAACTCTGTGAGATGCAAAAGCATAGGGATATAGATGGTGATATTATTAAGCTGAAATTGTTTCCTTTCTCTTTGAGAGGAAAAGCTAAAGAATGGTTGAATTCCTTAACTAGGAATAGTATTGATTCTTGGACTAAGTGCAAAGATGCTTTTATTGGAAAATACTATCCTCCTGCTAAGATTATATCCATGAGAAGTGAAAAAATGAAGTTTAAACAACTTGATAATGAGCATGTTGCTCAAGCTTGGGAAAGAATGAAATCTTTGGTAAAGAATTGTCCCACTCATGGACTGACTCTGCCTGGATGATCATCCAAACTTTTTATGCAGGATTGAACTATTCTTCAAGGAACCTATTGGATTCAGCTGCTGGAGGTACCTTTATGACCATCACTTTGGGTGCTGCAACAAAACTTTTGGACAATATGATGGTTAATTATTCTGAATGGCATACTGAGAGAGCTCCACAAGGTAAGAAGGTAAATTCTGTTGAAGAAACCTCCTCCTTGACTGATAAGATTGATATAATTATGTCTATGCTTGTTAATGGGAGAGCCCCTATTGATCCAAATAATGTTCCTTTAGACTCTTTGGTTGCTCAAGAAGAGTAAGTTGATGTGAACTTCATAAGAAATAACGACTTTGGCAACAATGCTTATGGTAATAATTCTTATAGGAACAATTTTTGTAACAACAATTATAGGCCCTACCCTCCTAGTAATACTTATGGCTATAATGGAAACCTGAATTACCTAGTGAAGGAAGAATTTTAGAAGTTGAAAGAGCCACTGAAAACTTCATGCAAATGCAATATTAGCAAAATAAACTATTTAGTAAAACTATGGAGGAACAATCTATCATTTTGAAGAACATTAGCCATCAACTTGAGAGTCTAAATAGGGAAATTCCTAGTTTACAATTGAAACTGTCTAATGCTGAAAGAAATATATCATCTTTGTCTGAAGCTCAATCTTCATTGATTAATAAAATGGCTGCTAAACCTGAAGCTAATGAGAATCCCTTTGCAGCTACTAATGCTATACAAGTAAGAATTGATGAGAATGTTAGACTATTAGCTGAATTACATGCTAAGTGGGAAAGAGAAGATGAAATTGCTAGAAACATTAGTGTTTCTACTATTACCACCACTAGTGTTGAGGCTAGTAATAGTTCTACTACTTTGGATGATAAAGTTGATTTTGATCTTGATGGTTGCAACATGTCTGAAGTTATTAAGTTCCTACAAAAGCTTGCTAAAAGTCCTAATGCTAGTGCTATGAACATGGCTTTTACAAAACACATTACTGGTGCTCTCATAAAGATTAAAGAAGAAAAGCTGAAACATAAAGACTATATTCCTATAAAACAAGAGGATGGTTGGGAACCCATCATTAATATGAAAGTGAATGACTTTGATTTCAACGCTTTGTGTGATCTTGATAGTAGTGTTTCTATTATGCCTAGAAGGATTTATGATATGCTTGATTTGCCTCCTCTTGAAGATTGTTATTTGAATGTCCCACTTGATGCTAATGCTAAAAAGAAACTCATGGGGAGTCTTAATGATGTTCTCATTATGGTTAACGATTCCTATGTCCCCGTTGATTTCTATGTTTTGGATGTTTAATACAATGCTTATTATCCTATTACTTTGGGAAGACCTTTTCTTAGAACTGATGGTGCCATCATTGATATGAAAGAAGGCACCATTAAATATCAACTTCCACTCAAGAAAGGTATAGAACACTTCCCTAAAAAGAGAGAAAATATTTCTTTTTCTTCTCCTATGAAAAAAAAATTTGGTCTTAATGCTTCTTCATTTCAGAACACTTGATTCTTTCTTTGCTTCTTATGCCTAACTTAAAGGCGTTAAAGAAAAGTACTTGTTGGGAGATAACCCAAGAGTTTTAGTTGAGTCTTGGAAGTTATTACCTCTGTAATAACCTCTCCTTATCCTTTTTATTTGCTTTTTGCGCCAAGAGTAACCTCTAATGAGAGTGAAGTAATGATTGGGAAAGTTACTATCCCGAAACAGATTTCTGTGCTTCACCATAAAAATTCCCGAGAGAGCTATGTACGTCAGATTGAGCTGTAATTGTTTTTGCTTCTGCCCCAGGTTGTTATAGAACTTTCGTTAGTTCAGCACTTCTTTATTTGAGCAACATAATGTCTTCGAAAAAATTCGTCTTTCCCTGCTGGTCTGTTTTGACAGATTTCTGCCATTTTCTGCATTTGCTTCTTGTTAGTTCCTTCTTGAGTTCCTTTGGAGAATTGAGATTTTTGAGGGAAGTGCTACAGTAGCTAGTGTTCTAATGGAAGTTTATTTGGTGTTAGAACTGAACCTTAAGACTTATTTATCTTAAGTGCACTAATGTTGCTAATGAGATTGTGTGAAGTTTTGTATGAAGGAAAAAATTTAGGTGTATGGAAGGAATGAGTAATGAGATGAAGGATGGACTAAAGCTCAAGCTTGGGGATGCCACGCATGTCACCCCAAGAAACATCCAATAATTACAAGCGTCAAAGCTTGGGGATGCCTTGGCATCCCCTTCTTCAACAATAAAAATCCCAGGTTTCTTCCAAACGCTTCATTTTTATTGTTTCATGCACAGTTGTGTTTTTCTTGGAGCGTCTTCTTTTTCGTTTTTGTTTTGGTTTTTAGTTTGCTTGGTTTGCTTAGTTTTCTGAATAAATTGGTTGGACCCCCTCTTTCACACTTTGGTTTGCAAATAGCTTGGTTTGGTTTGGAAAAGAGTAGGAAAAGTCCATACTTTTGTGGTAAAAAGAGCTTGTTTTTGACTGTGGCCTATGCTTTGTCATGCCATGCTTGATATTGTTTTGGCTTTATGCTTAGTATTCTTTGCTGTAGCATGACTTGTTATAAACAATTGAGATTTCTTAATGTGCCTTGGATGAATCATGCGTTGTTTTAGCATATTAAAGCATAGTATAGTGGTATTCTCCTTTGATGCTTTATTTGGGTTGACTTGGCACATGCTCACACCATGTTATGACTGCCTCAAGTCACCATAGCCTTTATGATCCTTTAGTTTTCAACTTGTAGTATCACTTTATGCTTTGATTAATGATGTTTTGTCGCTCTGCATGATTATGGCCATTATTGCTCTCTTAGTTTGTCGCTCCCAGTCTTTTGCTAGCCTCCACAACAAAGTATGAGTTTCACTCATGCATCCAACTCCCTAAACCAAGGTATTCCAAAGAGTCCACCATACCTACCTACTAGCTTATGCTATTCCAAGTATATACATGCTTTTGTTTACCTTCCACTTGTTATGAAAAAACTAGTGATTAAAGCTCTCACGAACTTGATGGCACACTTTACATTACTTGCCCTTAATAAAGTTGAACCATTGTGTCTTATATGTTGTATATGCTTGCACTTATTTGTTGGGAATTAGCAGAACCATGCTTTCATGGGGAACGCTTTCAACATTGCACTTGGTACTTGTACCTAGTTGATATCATGCTCTTTTGTATATGGATATCGTAAGTGTGAAATGAAAGGGGAGCTTGTAAGTCCATAGAGTTATGTATATGTGTTAGAGAAACGCCTGGGCCGCTGGTCTAATCCATGCTGACATGCTGGAAACCTGCAGCGTAACCATAATGAGCTGTCTATGAAGCATTCTTCTTAAAAATAGAGTCCTATACTAAGAAAAAAGAGAAAAAGAGAAAAAAGAGATACTGTGAAAAGAGGAAAGAGAGAAAAAAGCACCATATTCCCATGGTAAATAAAAAGAATGCTGAGATGCTCGTTGTCTGCTTGCCTTGTCATTTTGATATGGGGATTCTTCCGTATCATCGGGCAAGGCATACCCCGTTGCCGGTTCTCAATGATACACATATACTTACGATGACAAGAACTTACCGGTCACTAAACTTGAGTAACATGAGGAGCGGCCCTCGTATACAAGGGACATGAGATTTCTGACTTATACTTCGTCAAGCATGTACACCATAGTTTGTTCACTTTAACCTTAATCACTTCAAGATGCTTATGATAGGGGCAATGAGAGCTGAAAGCTATAAGTACCACAATTTTTGGAAGCTCTTTATGAGACTTGAATCCCTACTTCCTTCTATGAAGGCCTTTCTTCCACCATTATATTGAGTCTCCACCTTCTACCTTTATGCACCTACTTTGAGAGCATAGTGGCCATTCTTAGTTCTATGTGCATTGTACCAAGACTAGTTGATTGATGCATAACTTGATATTGCTTGTCTTAAACTATTGTATCTAGTCACTCTTATGAACTTTGAAGGTGTCCTATGCATTTATATTTGCTACTCTATTGAGGGACAAGCTGAATACTATTATGCTATGTTTTCTTTATGTGAAACAAACAAACGTCTTGCAAAGCATGTTATTCATGAATCTTTTGTTTGTACCTTTTCATGTTGCATCATAGTCTCTTTGCTTATTGCTAGAACTTTGTCTTTCATGTTATGATTAAAGTACTATGATCCCACCTTTGAGTATTTTGCAAATACTTTGATCAAGTCTTTGTTGGTGCATGTCACCTCAAAAATTATTTCCTTTTATCACTTACCTACTCGAGGACGAGCAGGAGTTAAGCTTAGGGATGTTGATACATTGCAAATGTATCTATAATTTTTGATGTTCCATGCTTGGTTTTATCCACTTTCTTGTGTTTTGTTCCAACTTTGGAGTACTTTTCATATGATTTCTTGGACTAACCTATTAATAAGAGCCACAGTGCCAGCTGCCTGTTTTCTGCTGTTTTTGGTTCCAAGAAAGTCATAAAATGAATATTCTCGGAATTGGACGGGACAAAAGCCAAAGTGCCTATCTTTCCGGAAGGGATAAAGTGCCAGAATGCCAGGGGGTGGTGTGGTGGCTCCCGGCACCCCCTCGGCCTCTCCTTCCGCCTATAAGTTGCCCTCGGGACGAAAACCCTAAGTACCCGATCAAAAATCCACGAAAGAGTCTGTAGCCGCCATCATCTCTATCCCTAGATCGGGAGGGGTCTGAAGGTCTTCCCGGCACCCTGCCGGAGAGGGGAATTCACCCTGGAGGCCTTCTTCATCACCATGCAAGCCTCCGGTGTGATGCGTGAGTAGTTCATCCTTGGACTACGGATCCATGTAGTAGCTAGATGGCTGGTTTCTCCTCCTTTGTGCTTTCATGTTTAGATCTTGTGAGCTCCGTTCATGATCAAGATCATCTATTTGTAATTCATACATGTTGTGTTTGCGGGGATCCGATGAATATTGAGATGCTATTTCAGATTGATTATTGATTCTATCATGTCTTTGTTATTTGAGATCTTGCATGCTTTCCGTTGTTAGTAGCTATCTTGGCCAAGTAGATGCTAGCAACTCCAAGAGTTAGTATTTATGCTCGATAGTGGGTTCATGCCTCTGGTAATCTAGGGAAGTGACAGAAATCTCTAAGGTACTAGATGTGTTGTTGCTACTAGGGAGAAAACAACAATCATGTGTTAATAGAATAATCATATTGTTTACTTTCACGCAGTTCATAAAGCAATAATCTGTTGCTTGCAACTTAATACTGGAGGGGGTTCGGATGATAACCTGAAGGTGGATTATTAGTCATAGATGCAGTTGGATGGCGGTCTATGTATTATGTTGTAATGCCCAATCAAGTCTCAGTGGAGTCTAGATGATTAGTATATGCATGTATTGCTTTCTCGGTGTTTGTCAATTGCCCCGCTGTAATTAGTTCACCCAGCATGTTATCTATCTAAGGAGAGCCACCTCTAGTGAACTATGGATCCCGGTCCTTTTACTTTACATACAATCTACAATCTTTTACTGCTTTGTGTTTACTTTCTGCAAGCTTTTACTTCTTTCCATTCGATACATTTAATCCTTTGTTTTCCGCAAAACACGGTGAGATTGACAACCTCATCGCAAGTTGGGGACAAAGTTATGTGGTTGTGTTGTGCAGGTCTCCAGGTTGCTACTAGCACCGGTAGTGCGCCCTGCCAAAGCTCAGCTAGTAACACCTTTGGGGTGTTTCCTTGCTCCTACTGGTTCGATTAAACCTTGGTCTCATAACTGAGGGAAAACTCGCTGCTGTGCTCATCATACCTTCCTCTTGGGGTTCCCAACGGGCTCTACATCAACCACGAGCTAGCAGTGCCCTAATTAGGCAGTAGTGGTCTGGTAACCATAATAAGAATCAATAAAAAAATCTAAACTACCCGTGCAACAACAGGAGCCTCTTCCGGTATAGTTAATTGCATCAGAGATATCAAAAATGTTTTTTGCTTCCTCCATTTTTCCTAGTAAATCATTTTTTTCTAAATCTGTTTCAATATTTGTATTATTTTCCTAGCTACTTAGCTGTGTTCTCCACCACAACTTGCTTTAAGTAATGTTATGTATGTTGAAGCTCGACAGACACCCACCAGTCCGAGATCAACCTAGCTTGATTGTGTCTGCCGGGAATGTGCCACTCCCGCCTCAAACACGTGACCATCCACCTTAGCGCTGATGCCATCCGATGAATTCATAAGAAAACAATACGATGAGAATCAAAACTCAGTAGAGATTGTGGTTAGAATATGTACAGCTGAGAGGTCAAAAGTAGCAAGAAGTGACAGGAGCCGGGAGCGTAGCCCCTGAACCCTACCGCCGCCTGCCACTCCGGTGGCGGCGTACCCTGCCCCACGCCGGCCACCCCTCAAGCGCCGGCGGACACCCATAGTCGCCCCCTCGCCATGGCTTCCTCCTCCCCCACCCCCTCCATCTCCACCCCCACCTCTTTCCCTGCAGCGCCTGTGGGCGGACTACTCGGACGACGAGGACGAGGGTCGTAGCCCACGTTCGTACTACGAGGTGCTGTGCAGCGGCACGCCCTCCCCGGCACTGGCAGCTCGCTCCCTCTCCCTGGTGGTGTCGCCTACCCCGGCCCCTGCTGCTGCTCCCCGTGCTGCTGCCCCGCAGCGGGTGGCCCCGGGAGAGGAGCATGGAGTCGCTCGGCAGGGCGAGCCAGGCGCGTGAATCTAGGCAGGTGGAAGGAAGCGTCGACGCGGTGGCATGGCCAAGCTCCTGACGCTCGCCATCCGGGATGACCTCCCGCGGGACCTCGCCGGCTGCTGTTTCAACTGCCTGAGGACGTGCTTCGAGACGGTGTGCCTCCGCTGCAGCCAAGAGGGGCACCAAGCCCGTGCGTGCCCAGAGCGGCGTGGAGAGCTGCCCCAGCCGCGTGGACTGGAGGACCACCAGAGGCGGCGACCGAACGCGTGTGGACTGGCCCAGGAGGGAGATGGACATCTGCAGCTGCGGGGCCCTGGTGCGGATGCCGGCCAGGGCAATATCCGCGACCGCCTTGGGAGCCACATCCCGCCAAAACCCTCGTCGGCGCTGGCATCACAGTCCGAGCCCGCCTCCCCTCCTGCGGCGGGTGCCTACCGTGTCCCGGCGCAGCGGCGCCTGGGCACACGAGACCCCTCCCCCTCCCCCAGCCAAACTCTATGGGCTCCCGTTTTGTTGGGCGCGAGGACGTCCCAGGGGATGCACGCCGGTGAGCATGGCCGACGCGCCCTGCAACGCAAACATGGTGGGACTAGCCGTGGTGCGCGCAGCATGCCTGATAGGCGTGATGAACAAGTGGAGCGCGGTGTGCGCGGTGGTGACCATGTATCGGGTGGCCGCGAGCAGAGGGGCGCGCACGACGGGCGCGATGAGCATGTGGAGCACGGTGAGCGCGGCGCGGCTCGCGTGAGGGGCGTGGCGAGCCTGGAGATGGGTGTGGCCGCGGGCGGAGCCCCCCTCCCCACGTCGCAGCGGGAGGAACCCTCTGTCCCAAGCTTGGAGACGGTAATCATCCCGTGGTCGGTGGAGATCGCCGCAGCGGAGGAGGCACTGCGATGGGCGCTCGTCACTTTCGTCTCTAGGCACAGAACCCACGTCTCGCTCATCGAGGCCGGAGCGGCGGTGGCGGCGCAGGTGCCGCGGGCCGAAGATAACTTCTCCATTCACCGTACCTGGCCGGCCGACTTCATGTTTGTCTGCAGCAGTAGGCGGGTGCATGATGACGTTATGGCTGCCAGCATGGTCGATAGGCGAGGCTTCTCCCTCTGTTTTTCGCCATGGAATCGGCAGCTGCAGGCGGTGTGCTGGCCTCTACGCTACCGCGCGCACATCGAGCTCACGGGCATCCTGGCGCATGCTTGGAACCGCACCACGGTGGTGGCTCTGCTCGGGTCTGCTGCTTGGGTCGAGTGGTTGGGGGCTGCGACGGCTAGCCGCGAGGACCTTGGACGCTTCTAGGTCGTGGCGTGGATCGACAGTATAAACCAAATGGCTCCGGAGAAAGCGCTGCTCATTGCAGAGCCTAACGACCTGATGCAGGAAGATGATGGACTGGCCCTCCCCAGCGACGCCCTCATCCTGCTGGAGAAGCTTATGTTGCGTTATGTCGTCAAGATTAGGCTGGTCAGAGCAGAGGATATGACGGTGCCTGACCCTCCTCCGGGGGATGAGGATGATAGAGGAGACGATGGCGGCGGAGAGGGAGATAATGGTAGGGGGACGATGAGCACGAGCACGAGGCTAGGCCAAGCCAGGGGTCCGGCTCCCTGCCAGACCCGCGCGTGGCGCACCCCGGGCCTGTGATGGGCATGGAAGGAGCTCCCAAGGGCGGCAGCATCCCGACGGTGGTTGGGGCAGTAGCCACCGCGTCGCCATTCGTGCCCCTGGAGGTTGAGCCATGGCCAACAGTGGAAGGTGAGGATAAGGAGGAAGACGATGATGGTGATGTCATTAGGAGGCCCACCTGGAGAATCGGTCGGGGGAAAGTTTCCTGTCGCGCGTTAGTGCTTATTTTGACCAAGAAAAGGAGAGAAGGTGGCCTCGCCACGTGGGAAAGCTGTGGTAGGTGACCCGCTTTTGACCAACGGGCAACACGACCAAGGACTGATACGTCGTAAACGTATCTATAATTTTTGATGTTCCATGCTTGTTTTATATCAACTATCTTATGTTTTGTCTACAATTTGAGATACTTTTATGCATTTTCTGGAACTAACCTATTGACAAGATGCCGTAGTGCCAATTGCCTATTTTTCTGCTATTTTTGGTTTCGGAAAAGCTAGAAAAGACATATTCTCAGAATTGGACGAAACTAAAGCCAAACCTCCTATTTTTCCCGACACGAAGACGGAGTCCAAAGCAGAGACAGAGGAGGGCCGTGGGCTGGCCACACCACCTGGTGGCGCGGGCTAGGCCAGGCCGCGTCAAGGGGTGGTGTGGGCCCCTCAGGCCTCCACCGACCTTGCCCCTTCGCCTATATATTCCTCCCGGGACGAAAACCCTAAGGACAAGGTCAGAATTCCACGAAAAGTTCCGCAGCGCCGCCGCCACCGAAGAGAAGATTCGGGGGACAGAAGTCTCTGTTCTGGCACCCTGCCGGGACGGGGAAGTGCCCCCAGAGCCATCTCCATCGACTCCACCGCCATCTCCATCGCCATTGCTGACTCCCATGATGAGGAGGGAGTAGTTCTCTCTCGAGGCTAAGGGCTCTACCGGTAGCTATGTGTTCATATCTCTCTCTATGTGTGATCTTATGAGATCATGAGCTTTGTAATCTATAGATCTATTTTGCTACTCAAGTGCTTTAATGAACCTCTGCTTATCCCCACGTGTGTGAAGTTGATAGTGTGCACACCATGTGGCACTTTGGCTAAGGTTACATAAATACTTATCATGAGTATAATTTGAGTTGGATGTCTCTATGAGATTGTGGTGTTTGTTGTAACCATCTAGCACTCAAGGTGACAATGAGGGGTTATCTAGATGGGGAATGCAAACTTTAAGGTGTGCTGTTATAGCCCTACATCGTCCAACCGGAGAGTAGTTCAGGGTAGCATCATGAAGAGAAGATATTTATGTGAGAGTGTCCACTAGTGAAGGTATGATCCCTAGGCCTTGTTTCTAAGCATTGAAACACCGTTTACAATCAGTTCTGTTACATGTTTATTTGCTGTCACTCTTATTTCAGATTGGAATTACCACTTATAATCATCCATATTACTTGTATTTCACTATCTCTTCGCCGAACTAGTGCACATATACACCTGACAAGTGTATTGGGTGTGTTGGGAACACAAGAGACTTCGTGTGTCTTGATTGTAGGGTTGCTTGAGAGGGATACCTTTGACCACTTCCTCCCTGAGTTCGATAAACCTTGGGTGATCCACTTAAGGGAAACTTGCTATTGTTCTACAAACCTCTGCACTTCGAGGCCCAACACTGTCTATAAGAATAGAAGTGTGCGTAGACATCAGGGACCCCCAGGACTGCTTTTGACCCCTCCCACGCGGCAGCTGTCCGCTGGGCGAGATTTTTTGGACGCATTCGACGCTGGCGATAGGACCGTTGTGGGTGATCACGTGATGGATGCGCTGGCGGTTGGGGCCACGCCCAAGGCTACTATGGGCCCTGTAGAAGGGAGGGTTCCAGGCCCAACGCCGGTATACTGCATGATGTCCTCCCCGGGACTGCTCCCTTCCCCGGAGGATGGTCCAGACGATACGTGCTGGTCGATGGGCTCGGACCAGCTAGGATCCCCCCGATCTGTCCTGGATGTTTTTGACACTTTCCCGGTCTTCCTCTCCTCGGTAGATGTTGAGTCGGGGCACCGGCATGGGCCTGAGGCCGTGGATTCTGAGGCGGCACATGGACGGGCTCACAGCCCTACTGCCTTTTGAGACACATGCAAGAGGCCTATCAACTCTATCTTGAGTCGGCTAGTTGCCAAGCACGTCCGTAACAAGAAGAAATACTCTAGGTCGGTGAGGAGGAGTGGAAGGATTCACAGACGGTTTGGCCCCAGCACCCTGATCCGCCAGCAGCAGCTCACCCTCATCACCAGGCTAGGGATCACTAGGGAGGGGGAGGTGATCGGGGACGAGGCGCTCGACGCGTACCTGGACTTGTTCGCGAGGCCCTTGCGTCAGGAGCACATTGACGTGGTGCTTTGTTTGTTCGGCTGGATGCCCGAGGCCTTGCCCTTGTGCGACAACCCACTGGTGGAGTTGCTAGTTTGATTGTTTTTTTCCCGTGTGTTCCCACCGCTTGTTTTCTCTCGCTTGTAATAATGGATGACCCAAACTTTTCTATTGGCATCTGGAATGTGCGTGGATTGAACTCTCTGGCTCGCCGCCTAGCAATTGATAGAGTTATTTCTCCCGCTAGACCAGCAGTGGTGTGCCTTAAGGAAACCAAGATGGCGGTCATCTCCGATCGTGTGGTGAGGGAATGCCTCGGCCCCTCTTTTGACGAGTTTTTATTCCTGCCACGGAAGGCACCCGAGGTGGGATCCTACTTGCCTGGCAATCTAACATTGTCTCTGTCACCCACCCCCACCTCTCAGACAATGCGATCATAGCCCGAATCTCGATGGGCGCGGAACATATTTGGTGGTTTACAGGAGTCTATGGGCCCCAGAGCGATGAGGACAAGCGTGCCTTCCTCCAGGAGCTTCAGGATATTCGGGATCTGCATGCCGGGCCGTGGATAGTTGCGGGTGATTTCAACATTATTGTCAACCCGGAGGATAAGAACCAGGGGCACTTCACCACTGCATGATGAACAAGTTCAGACGGACGCTTGCCACCCTGGAAATGAAGGAGCTCTACCTCAATGGCTGCCGGTTCACATGGACAAACGAGCGGGAGAGACCTACTCTAGAGAGGCTGGACAGAGTTTTCTGCACAATGGACTGGGAAGCATGCTACCCTGATGCTTTTCTCTCAGCCTTGTCGCCGGGTCCCTCGGACCATTGCCCCTTGCTTTTGACCTTAGCCCCAGACTTGCAGAGGGGGCGTAGATTCCAATTCCAGTCTTGCTGGACCAAGATCAATGGCTTCATAGAGGTGGTGTATGACTCGTGGACCTCACACTAGTGGGAGTCGAATCCCTTCAAGAGGCTTGATGTGAAGCTGCGAGCCGTGGCTCAAAAGCTCTCCTCCTAGAGCTCCAAGTTCATCGGAAATGTTAAGATGCAGATCCTCCTAGCGACAGAGTTGATCCTTCATTTCGATATTTCCATGGAAAGAAGTGAGTTGTCTCCTGAGGAGCGTGGGCTGCGGAGATTGCTTAAGAAAAAGCTCCTAGGGTTTGCCTCGCTTGAAAGAACGCTGGCGCGACAACGGTCGTGGATCCTCTGGCTTCGGGAAGAGGATGCCTGCATGCGGTTTTTCCACACCCACGCCAGCCACCGCAGGCGGAAAAACTTCATCAGTCACCTGCTGGTAGATAACGTCCGAATCTCGGACCATGCAGACAAAGCAGAAGCCGTGGATACTTTCTTTGAGGCCCTTTTGGGTGTGGCAGATGATCGCCCCTTCTCCCTGGATCTTGACTTCCTGGGCATGCAACCGGGGTACCTCCAGCACATCGATGGAGTCTTCGCTGAGGAGGAGGTCTTGGTGGCCATCAAAAGCATGCCGTTGGACAAGTGCCCTGGACGGTTTCTCGGGTCGTTTCTTTGTCGCTTGCAGGAGCATCATCAATATGACACCATGGACGCCTTTCACTCGCTCTCTCGCCTGGACTATCGTGGAATTGGTGCGGTAAACAGTGCGTTGGTCACTGTGGCATCCCGCTAAAACCACTACTAGAAAATCGTTGTGTTTTTGTGCATTGCATCATCATAACCGCATGCTCATGTCATCATGCCACATTGCATTTGAGCATCATCATCATCATGCATCTGTTGTCTGAAACTATTTTCGCAAAACCCTATTTTTGTTTTCTAAATACCTAGCCTTTATTTCAAATCAAACCCGGGTCTCCGAATTATTTTGTTTCGTCTAAAAACAGATTCTAAAAGCCTTGTTGTGATAAATAAAATTCTTATATTATTTTTTAGGAGGCAGCCCGCCAAGCCCGAAAGCCCGGCCGGCCACCTCCAAACCCTAAAATAAATCGCTACCTACCCCCATATCTAAACCCTAACCCAAAACCCACCTTACCCTAGCCCCTCCCCACAGACACACACCCCACCAACCACCAAACACCCAACCCGGCCGCCGCCAGGCAGCAAACACACGCACGCGCACGCGTCCTGCACTCCACCCCAGCACGCGCACCACGTCGTCTAGCCCCACCCCCACCACCGGCAGCTCCCCTTGGCCCACCCCGTGCGACCGCGTCGCCTCACCCACCTGGGCCTAATCCCCTCGCCACCTACCCCATCCCCGCGTCGATCCCCAGCCCTGCACGCACACACACACGCACGCGACACGCCCCAGGGCCAGCAACCCGCCAGGTCCCTCCGCCCACGAACCAGCCCGCTGACCCCGTCCTCCTCCGTGCCACGCAACCCCAACGTGACCCCCTGTCCCACGTGCAAACCACGTCGTGATGCGGGCCCCACCCCACAGACGCGCCCTCTTCCTCGATCCAACCCCCATCGTCATCCTTCGCCCCTGCTCCCCATTCCCGATCCGCTGCTGCCGGCCTCGCCAGGCGCCGCTCTCACCGTCCCCGGCCTCGCAGCAGCCGCTCACGGACGAGCTCCTCCCTGCCGCAGCGCCTCTTCTCTCGCCATGCTCGGCTCCTCCTCACGACCTCGTCTGCAACCACCCGCCGCCACGGGAGGCCCCCGACCTGACCTCGCCGCCAGCAGCGTGCCTCCGCCCCGCGTCAGCGTCGTCGACCTCGCCCTCGCCCCTCCAACCGCCGTCGACCCCGCCGCCTCGCCAACCTTGAGCAGAGCCCCGCCGCTGGTGCGCCGACCCCGTGCACTTGCGTACGCCAGAGCCAGGCCCCCGTGTGTCGCCCTCGTCCTCCGAGCTCCTCCCCGGTCTGTAAGCCCCTACAGCGCGTCGTCGATGTCGGCTCCGTCCCCTCTGCGGACCGCCCCGCCGCCCGACCCCCGGTGTCCTCGCGAGCTCCCCATAGCACGACCCCAAGGTCGCGTCCGTCGCCCCTCCCGCTGCTGTTTTCACTACCACCCCACAGGTGCCCTTCCGCATGTGCTCGCCCCTGCACCACCACATGCGCCTACAACCCCTAATCTTGATCTGTTGACCATGCGTGCCGTGTTGATGCCTGTTTGACGATGGGTATTGTGTTGGTGCTCGTGACCCTGCTCAGGTGCAGTTGGGTGGCTGTAGTTCTGGAGCACGGACGCCACTTGGTGATCCGTCCAGACCAAGACCAAGTCCGAAACACCAAGTTCTTCCGAGAAGCCATGTCCCATGTGCTGATGCCTACCCAAGCTCGTCCATGAGACTGTTTGCCGCCGAGAACCCACGTCATCAAAGACTGGACCAGTGCCAATTCAAGATCATCGACATGGACACCGGAGCGATCACGCCGGATCGACAAGATCTCCTTCACGGAACCCAGATGTCGACGAGATGGAACCTAGGGCGGCAGACCCCAAGATCTTCTTCACGGACGCCAAGTCCCCATCCCCGAAAATCAAAGACTCCGGTCCCGCAAACCTGAACACCGATCACGGATCCAAAGACCGTTGCCCCAAAGACCGATCCCACCAAGACCGAACCCGAACACCCTCGGAACCCAAGATCTTCCGAACCCGATGTGTGAACCTTTTCCCCGAGCCCCTATTTTATAAATGCTATACATAAAACTGTTGCATATAAATTGTTCATACATGCATACCTCTCTGTGGGTTGGGGGCATTATGCCGATTCACCTCATAATTAAATATGGAGTCTACATGCGGAATACTTTTGTCTTATTCCGGACTCCATTTAAATTTGTGTAGCGAACCGATGCCATGTTTTGCCTTGTTAATTCCACATTTAAATTGCGGGGTAGTTAAACAACTCGAACCATCTAATTAATTAACGGGACCCCGGTTCCGCTTAATATTGCCTAATTGCACCGTATCTGTGCCATGCCATGCATCATATCATAAGCATGCCAAATCTTCTGTCGTAGTATTAAATATTGCATCCGGTATTTCTTCTAGTGTTTGCTTCTTCGCGGATTAGGCCGATGAGTTGATGCGAGTATCGACAAGTTCTCCTGATATGAACCTTCGGTAGTGTTTCCCAGGCGAGCATTCTCCCCCTTTCTACCTATTTTGCATTTATAGTCTTTATTTCCTCCTGTTGATCTATTGCTATCTGTGTCGCGATGCTTTAGTTTCCGTACACCAGTTATATCCCGTACAGCCTCTATATTGCCTTGCACACCTCCTATTACCTGTGTTTGGTAGATAGCTGGCCTTGCGAGTCGTAGTTGATTGCTCAGGTGCGATCTCGTGTTGTCAAGTACCACAGTTGTTGGAATGCTGGCAGATGTTTACGGTGGAGTTGATCATGACTTTAAATACAACTATTAAATTGCTAGATATAACTAATGCAGAGGCATCGGTGGGCAATAGATGTTATTTGCTTCTTCCACGCTCACTTGTGTCCCGTAGGACCCCGAGTACTTGATACCTGTTCCTTGACTATCGCACTATCCGCACATGGGACCATGAATCCCCTTAGCCAGAGCTTGATTCACTTCTTATTTCTTGGGGCCACAAACTAGTTTGGGGCTTTATTACTATCCTGTACGTATGCCATGCTTTACTGCTTTATTTATGATTGTGCGTGGAGCACCTGTACTGTTTAGGATCGTGACACGTTTTTGCTGTATCGACAAGCCCAGACACACTTTCGGGTTCCTAGTCGTTTACAGCCGTCCACACAAATCTTGGGTCCGTCTCGGAGCCGGCCAACTTCGTTGCGGGTAGCTTAATGGGGTGGCCCCCTGAAATAATTTATGAATCCTGTGATTTCTTTGTCGTGAAAGCCTCGTTGGGTTTTGAGTTGGTTTTTCCGAGGTTGATCGTGTGTGTGTGTTGCTATTTGTGCACCCCTGCAGGGTAAATCTTTCTGAAAGCCGTGTCCGCGGTTATGGACGACTTGGAGCATAGTATCTCGATCATAGACAAGCATAACTAAAGTAGTGCTATAAATTTGACTTAATATGTGACTAGTAATCAGTTTCACTATAATGGAATGGATAATAAAAGTGCCAACAACTGGTGGAACTGGGGTGTATCGTGTCCTATTATACCTTCCTAGTAAGTATCGCAACTCCAATGGAATGTGATAAAAGTGCCAACAATTGCTGGGTTTTGGGATTCCTCAGGACAATTATATCTAACTAGTAAATGTTCCAACTATAATGGAATGGTGATTAATACTGCCCACTACTTATGCTTCAGGATGACTCATGCTATCTATATCTGTTTAGTAAGTGCTGCAACTATAACGGAATGAGTAAAATTGCCAACCGTGTGAGTTCCTCGGTATGACTTCCTCGTTTGGTCTCGAGGGGGAAATACTAGGATGGGTATGTTTGGTGTTAGTCTCAGGTTGGATCTGAATAGGTCTTTCTTACCCATCTCTGATAGCTGCCAGTTGTATCATGTCTCTATAGGTTGTTTAGTGCATGCTGCGCTGCCGCTTCAATCCACCATACCTATGTAGGCGAGAGCCGCCGAATTCTAGCCTCGCCGTGTACTGGCCTCAGTACTGAGAGCTCCCCTTTTTCCTTTGCCCTTTGTCGGCACCCCTTTTGTTTTAGCAGGTTTGAGATCGACGACGTTAGCAGGGTTACCCTTCCGGCTTGGCCTGGGCAGGGTTATGGACACCATTGGTTATTCTTCAGGGCTCTTAGCCCCATTTGCATCTTGTCCGTACTCGGACGCTGAAGTGTTTTCAAGGTGATTTGGATCTTTATACTGTATATCTGTATTCTTGACTCATGGAGTCATGTTGTATATATATCGGTTCTGTTGGTCCCATCGGGGACTGTTGTGTAATGGTATTACTTTGTTTTCCACCCGCACGCAAGTGCCTGGTGGGCGTCCTTGAATCATTTCTATGCGGGTTTGGCGGGAAGCGCTAAAACTTGCATAGGGCCGATTCGAGGGTGTTACAGTCACGCTGCTGCCTAAGAAACCAGGCGCAGAAGAAGTATGAGATTTCCGGCCTATCAGCCTCATCCACGGGATTGCCAAATGGGTAGCCAAAGTGACTGCGAACCGTGTGGCACCTGTCCTGCCACAGTTGGTGGGGGTCCACCAGAGTGCTTTTATGCGTGGATGATGCCTACATGACAACTTCATGATGGTGCAAGGAACAGCCCGCAAGTTGCACGCCAGCAAAACCCTAGTTGTGCTCCTCAAGTTGGATATCACCAAGGCGTTTGATATGGTGGACTGGGCCTTCCTGCTGGAAGTGCTCAAGAGGCTGGGTTTCGGAGAGCGCCTCCTTACACGTATCTGTGCACTCCTATCCATTGCTTCCACGTGCATCCTGATGAATCGAAGCTCTGGGGAGAAGGTGGCCAACAGGCGGGGACTGAGGGAAGGTGACCCGCTCTCTCCGCAGCTATTTATCCTGGTTATGGAGGTTTTCCACCTTCTAATTGTCAAAGCCGAATACCAAGGGCTTCTTACTAGGCTGGCAGTGACAGGTCTCCAGCACCGCACATCGATCTATGCGGATGATGTGGTCGCTTTTCTGAGACCTTCGGTCGTGGATTTCCAGGTCATCTCCGGGATCATCGAGGACTTTGGGATGGCCTCTGGGCTCCGGACAAATTTCAACAAGTGCTCGGCCAAGTTGATCAGATGCTCGGAAGAAGACAGGGACCTGGTGACCCGGGAATTGCACTGCCCCATCATGCAGTTCCCGCTTCGCTACCTGGGACTGCCCCTCTCCTTGCGAAGACCCTCAGCAGCGCAGCTCCAGGCCCTGGTAGATGCGGTAGCCGCCAAGCTACCAACGTGGAAAGCGTCCATGCTCAACAGGGGGGATGGCTTGAGTTGATAAAGATTATGCTATTAGCCATACCGATCTTCGCCATGATGTCCCTGGACATCCCCATTGAGATCATCATCGCCATCGAGAAGATAATTCACGGCTTCCTCTGGAAGGGGAGGAAAGATGTCCATGGTGGCACTGCCTTGTCGCGTGGGACAGGGTGTGCATGCCCAAAGAGCTAGGGGGATTGGCATACCCAACCTGCGCCTCATGAACATTGCTCTTCGGGCCAGGTGGTTGTGGCTAAATCGGGTCGAATTGGACAAGCCCTGGCAGGACCTTAACATCCGCGTCCGGGAGATGGCGAGGCAGCTCTTTGAGGTGGCCACCTGCTCGGTGCTTGGGGATGGAGCTTCCACTTTCTTCTGGATGGACAAGTGGTTGTCGTGCGGGCAGATCCGAGACATCGCACCAAACCTTTTTGCTGCGATACCGGCAGGTGGGGTTGCCATGTGCAGGGTGCGTGCGGGCCTAGCAGGAGGCTGGCTGCACGAGGTGCCCCCTGATCTGGGAGCCGCGGCCATCAGAGAGCTCCTTGAAGTGGCTGATTGGATCGAGGCGGTTGCCTTAACGGAGGGGACCCAAGACATCTTCAAGTGGAACTGGGACCCAAGTAATTGCTACACCGCCCTCTCCTGCTACCAGGCCCTGTTTGCTAGGCGGACTTCGATGGCCGGGGCCCTGCAAATCTGGCGTTCCCGCGCCCCCGCTAATTGTAAGGTATCTCTCTGGCTGGCCATTAGGAACAGGTGTTGGACAACTGATAGGCTAAGGCGGCATGGCTTGTAGCACCCGACAGCGTGTCCCTTCTGTGACCAGTGTGAAGAGACCATCGACCACCTGCTGCTGGGATGCATGCTCGTGTGCGAAGTTTGGGCGACCTGCCTACATTGGTGGAATAAGGGACTGATGGCTCAGTGTCGGCGCCAGGAAAATGCTGGTGCGATGTTGATGTAGAGCTCGTTGGGAACCCCAAGAGGAAGGTATGATGAGCACAGCAGCAAGTTTCCCTCAGTTATGAAACCAAGGTTTAATCGAACCAGTAGTAGCAAGGAAACACCCCAAAGGTGTTTCTAGCTGAGCCTTCGTAGGGCGCACTACCGGTGCTAGTACCAATGTGGATACCTGCACAACACAACCATAGAACTTTGTCCCCAACTTGCGATGAGGTTGTCAGTCTCACCCTGTTTTGCGGAAAACAAAGGATTAAACGTATCGAATGGAAAGAAGTAAAAGTTTGCAGAAAGTAAACACAAAGCAGTAAACAATTTGTAGATTGTATGTAAAAGAAAAAGGACCAGGATCCATAGTTCACTAGAGGTGGCTCTCCTTAAGATAGATAACATGCTGGGTGAACAAATTACAGCGGGGCAATTGACAAACATCGAGAAAGCAATACATGCATATACTAATCATCTTGACTCCTTTGGAACTTGATTGGGAATTACAACATTATACATAGACCGCCATCCAACTGCATCTATGACTAATAATCCACCTTCAGGTTATCATCCGAATCCTCTCCAGTATTAAATTGCAAGCAACAGATTATTGTTTTACGAATTGCGTGTAAAGTAAACATACGATTGTTCTATGAACAAAGGATTGTTGTTTTCTCCCTAGTAGCAACAACACATCTAGTACCTTAGATATTTCTGTCACTTGCCCAGATTACCAGAGGCATAAACCCACTATCGAGCATAAATACTAACTCTTGGAGTTGCTAGCATCTACTTGGCCAAGATAGCTACTAACAACGGAAAGCATGCAAGATCACAAATAACAAAGACATGATAGAATCAATAATCAATCTGAAATAGCATCTCAATATCCATCGGATCCCCGCAAACACAACATGCAGAATTACAAATAGATGATCTTACACAAGATCTAGATATGAAAGCACAAAGGAGGAGAACCAGCCATCTAGCTACTACATGGATCCGTAGTCCAAGGATGAACTACTCACGCATCACACCGGAGGCTTACATGCTGATGAAGAAGGCCTCCAAGGTGAATTCTCCTCTCCGGCAGGGTGCTGGGAAGAGCTTCAGATCCCTCCCGATCTAGGGATGGAGATGACGGCGGCTATAGACTCTTTCATGGATTTTTGATCGGGTACTTAGGGTTTTCGTCGCGAGGACATCTTATAGGCGGAAGGAGAGGCCGGGGCAGGCTGGGCTGGCCACACCACCCCCTGGCACGGGCCAAGCCTGGCCGCGCGGCCAGGTGGTGTGGCCGCCCTCTGGCCCTTCTCCGTCGCGTATTCTGGCATCTAATGACTTCCGGAAAAATAGGCACTTTGGCTTTTGTCCCGTCCAATTCCGAGAATATTCATTTTCTGACTTTCCTGGAACCAAAAACAGCAGAAAACAGGCAGCTGGACTGTGGCTCTTGTTAATAGGTTAGTCCAAGAAATCATATAAAAAGTACTCCAAAGTGTGGACAAAACACAAGAAAGTGGATAAAACCAAGCATGGAACATCAAAAATTATAGATACATTTGCAATGTATCAGGGACATTGGATGCCGAGCCAAGACTCCAAGCTAGTACCTTGGCTCCATAGTAGGCGGGGTGGCAAGGGTCGGGACCATGATCTCTGGACCGGGATTGCCCTCGTGTGTTGGACGCTCTGGTGTCACAGGAACGACGTGGTCTTCGAAGGGGCCAGCCCATCCCTTGGCGAGATCATCTGTAAGATCTCGGTTAAGGCCGAGCAGTGGAGGGCGGCAGGGCACTTTCGATACTGCCTGGAACAGGTAGATAGGTGGAGATGTCGCGAGTAATTAGCTAGAGTGTGAGTGCTACCTCTGAGGCAGCCTGGAGTTGCGCTTGTGGCGCCTGTGCCACAACGTGTTGTACAACCTGGCCTCTTGGTCTTTTCTTCTATGAAAAAGATACGTCTCTCAGGACGTATCCTTGAAAAAAGAACATGTACAACCATGTTGCATAGAAGAAAGTAGGAAGTACACAAAGACGAGACATGATTTCTTCCACAATTACCATTCAGAGAAGATAAATCGAGAAGGGTTGTTTGGTTCAGTGGCTATTTAATGGATGACAAGGGATATCCAATTTTTTTATGGTTATCCAGTGTTTGGTTTAGATGGTGGAAGGAATATGGATAACCACTTTTGGCTCAAAATAGTGGTTGAGCATATCCCACAAAAAAAGCTAGATGAGCTCAACCACTTTTGGATAGCTCCTCCGAAATGTTTTCTTGTTCGTTCACCCTTCCTCTCGAGAGAAAATAACCATCTTTTCTCATGGGGCTCGACAGGGAGTGGCAACAAGGGCGCCATAGCGTAGGCCTCCAGGAAGAGCGGGTGTTTGAATGTGCACGCAGGCGTAGGCCGCCGGGCAGAGTAGACAGACAGAGGGGACGCAAGCAGGCAGGTCGACACGGGGTCGACATGGGCAAAAGGTTGGTGAGCTGCCGACGGTGGTGGTCACTGCTAGGGAAGTGGTGAGGCGGATGAAGAAGATAAAGAAAAAGGGGGAACTGAAAAAAATACAGTTGAGCCCGTAGATTTTGACTAGCTATCCCTAACCATTTTTTTATCTCACTTTAGCCAAACAGAAAAAATGGCCACCATAACCAGACAGTTGGAGATATCCTCATCTCCTAAATGACATCCTCTAAACCAAACAGCACCTAACAAACGCACGCTATAAATCCTAATTCCTCAACCACCAAACAGAGGAAATGGGACACATCTTGCACCTCTTAGGAGGTGAGGGAGTCGAGCGCTAGGGTCGTGCTCGGTGCCAGCGCCAAGCTCGAAAGGATGCATCGTGGTCGTGCACCTGGAATCGATGCGTTCAGGTGTCTCGGTGTGGAACGCTGGCCGCCCTTGCGTCCTCCACGCAGGTCACTCGACGTCGGCCAGACACCAAGTGCCATCTGCTGGTTGTCCGTCCCCCGCGCGATGCTCCTGCCGACAATCATGGCCATTCGTTTCTCGTCGCAACAGCTGGCACTTGGTTGATCTGGGCTTGGTGTCTGGCGTTGATGGCTCAGGAATCTGGATCGATAGCAAGAAAAGAAGGAAAAACTGAGGAGTCTCGGGCGAGCGATCGTGAGCCCATCAAAATCCTTTTTTGTCTCTGGTATATTAGTGGTTGACTGGTCGGTAAATAGAGCAGACGGCCTCCCTATCTCATCCCATGCGTTTAGAACAAACTATCGTGGGAATCTTTAAGGGTATGTACAATACGTTGACGGCAGCCTTTTTTTATGTTTACCATGTTGGATTTTTGCTTAGTTTGAGAAAAGAGAAAAAAAAAGATTATCTTCCCTTAGCTAAGGAATGATCTCTTAAAAATAAGAGAAGACTGTTTTCTCCATTATACCATATGTTTAGCCAACCAATTTCTTACTAAAAAATACTTAATTCTCATTAATTACTAGAGATAATAATAAGAGATAATACATTGTACAAGTTATATATTGGGTCTTCTCTAAATGATCTGGAGAGGTAAAAGAAGGCAAGTCTTCCCTAGCATTGTATATGCCCTAACAAAGTAGCAACCTAGCTCCGCTATTCAAATAAAATATTGCTAGCCGTCCAAATATTGCTAGCCATCCACAATTCTCTCCCCGCGTGAGATTGGGTCGAGGCGACAGGCTATCAAAACGATCAAAACCACAAATATCGCTAGCCACCCTCAGTTTTCTCTAAGTCGCGCGATAAAGAGGGGGTTACAAAGTGGTGTGTGTGTGTTGATAGTTGCCAATGGCGTTTGGCGTGTAATTTCTTCAAGTGTGACACCACAGTTCCTGATTTAATAGTAAAGATCATCAAGCACTGAATCAGAAACCACTTCTGCCTAGTTTTTTGTTTAGATGCTACTCAACTGTAAAATTGACTAACTGCGATCCATCCCAGCAAGATTACTTAGGCTTACCAACTTCAAGATATTAAGGATCATGTGTGTGTGCGCGCGCGCGTCCATGCGGTCGTTGCCAGGCAGACCTCCCCAGTCCATGAATGAGATAGATGTCCATGGTTGTGGCAACAAGGAGCTCAACCAACAGTGCATAAAGCCATTTCTAAAACCAAAATATAGATTAATCTAAGGTAACAAATACACCCTTGTTTGTTCTCATCTCCAATTCCCACAAATACCCTTCCCCTTGAGTTTTCTCAGCCCCACAGGAAATCTATGTTTTCTTCAAACTTTCTGTTGTTCATCTTGGGATTTCGTTGACTTGAACTTAGTTACTTTTGTCCATGTGTTGATCCTGAATTTTACGCTTCTTATTCAAGGTTGAAGTCAGTATGCATACACAAGAATGATGAATCAGGAAAGAACTTTGAGAAGGTAACTGAAGTAATAGACTTGGAGCATTTGGTTCCCCCCTAAGAAATACCTCTTAAACTTGCTGCTTTGTTAATTGATCCTAACATAATACATTCTCAGGTTTAATTCCAGCTTATCTAGCACTTATAAATGCAAAAGATGCATTATTCATTGCACGCAAAGCGATAAAGGTTATAGATCACTCTACAAGCTACATCTCTCATGATTTTTTGTATGCTTTCTGTGAATAATAACGCTCTTTGGAAGGCCATAAATATCTTTGCCTTGCAGGCAAGGAAGCTGTATGAATCTGCCATTATTTATTCTTGAACCTGAAATTCTCAGAGCTGCATTGGCATTGGTTGATTTTTGCATGTTGGTGAAGGCCAGAACAAGGATGCATTTTTACTACTTGAGAGATACTGTATTTAAGATGATAGGCAGATGATGACCCACTCATTGAGCTGACTCATGTATTTGCAACAACAAACATGCTTTCACACTATCAATCTGCAGTAAGGTAATCACTCTTTCCTCTCTTGTTGATTTGAAATCGGAAGATTGTAGGATAAAATGAAATAAAGTTTAATGCTTGTTCTTGGAATCAGGTTTGGGTGTCATGTACAAAACGCAAATTACTAGATGGTCAGAGGCCTTCATATTAAAACTTAATCCTTCTATACCAACGCAGGTTAGGGAATAACTGAAGACAAGGATGCTGACATGAAGTTAATAGAAGAATGCTGGGATGAGGAAATGGTAGTATGGTACACAATTTTCTTGCTTTATTCAAATGCCATTTTACCTGAGGTCGTGCATATAATTCACTTGGTCGCATTCTACCCCTCACAAGCAATTAATAACTAGGGTTTCTTACTTTTTTCAGTGTTTCCTAATTAAAACCCGGGTCCCTTAAAACCCCAAAAGTTGAGTGTAATAAGTTGGTGTCACTTAGATTGGTTTAGATTATATGTTGTCCCACTAGAGCCATATGTAACAAAAACTGAACCATCATTTGTGCAATCTGAATGTTTGGTGAGTGTTATTAACTTTGTATCCCCCTAGTCAGAAGCTCTTGAAAGCCAGTCATTCTATTTCTATCCTTGCTACCCTCTTTGACACATGCCATTGCAGTTTGTGTGATGCGATCTTGCACACTTTGGTGGTATATCCATTCACCTTGTATGATCCACTTTATTCTTTTGTGCATCATTTTCAACCTATTATGTAAACTTTGCACATGTTGGGGATATGCTAAATGGGTATCACCATTGCATGTCTCTAATCTGGCTAACCCGGGTGGCCCACAGTTGGTAGCATAGCATATGGTCTACTAGGCGGCCCAGTTAGACGAATCTAGAAGGAAGGCCCATGCCGGATAAAGGAAGGCTACATGGGAGTCACCGACATACTCGGAGCCTTGGAGTACAAGACATGAAGACTAGTTAGTATTAGTGTAGGACTCTTTACCTTGTCCGACAAGGTCCTTTCCCTGTAACCCTAGTGAAAGAGCATGTGTGCCCCCATGTATGGTTTTGGTAATTAATGACAATTTTTATGGACTAATATGTGTATTTAAGTTGCACTTGTGGGAATTGTCCATTGGTATCGCTTGGAGTCTATGTTGGCTCCAAGGTGGAAGATATGATGAAGAAGATGCGTTGTGAAAGCTCAAAATGCGTCATCCCTAGAAGATCTCATGTTTGATGCTTGCCATCCTCAGTGATCATGGATCAATGAAGACAAGGTCAAAGTATGCTCAAGGCAAAGGTACTCTTGATAGGTTTTCTCTTTTGCCAGTCTCGTGTTGGTAATTGAGAGACCGGGTTTTAGGATAGATAGCCGTACTATCAAGAGGGGATCTCGAGTGAGTAACTAGATCATATCATTCGGAGAGAGCTCAAACCTTTGCATACTTGCATCATCGTATTTGGTTGTTATTTGGAATTATCCATGTGAGTTTATAGATCTTGTGGTAATCTTCATAACAAGCTCTTTTTCATTAAAATCGGATCTCCCTTTTATATCTTGTTGTGATTTTGATCTTGGCGGTTTTCCGGTTTCTCACCAAGTGAGGTATCTCACAATATAATACTTGATACATTCTCACTTGGTGATAACCAATATTTTCATCATTCTTTTCGTCCTCTTTCCAACGCAATTGGAATCAGGTCAATCGGAGTTACCAATCAAAAGTTATCGCCTTTGGAATATTTGCCTTATTTGCTTTTTAAAAGAAAAGGAAAAAGATATTTTCTAGGCCGTACGGTAATACCGGGCCCAGTACCGGATGCGTCTGAACCGGCCCGCTCCCCCTCTACCTCACCCGGTGGTCGCATCTGGTGCTACCGGCCTAGCCCGGTAGTATCGCCCGGGTGAGCCGGTACTACTGGCCGGCCCAGATCCGCCCGCTCAGCTCCCTGCCGCTCGCTCGGCCCAGCTCGCTCTGCATCCCACCGCCGTTCGCCTGGGCCGCATCGCCACGCTAGCCCGCTCCCGCGCCAGCTCACTCGCTCGCAAGCACGCTCCTGCCCGATCCCCTTCTGGCGCCCGCTCGCTTGCCCGCCCCTGGTTCCCTCGCTCGCTCTCTGTACCCCGCGTTGACCTCTCCAGGTCGCTCACTGCTGCTGCTGGTGGGCTGGGCAGTAGTACCAGCAGAATCTGGTACTACTGGCCCAACCAGGTCGAACTGACCCCAACGGGCAGATCCAGCCTCCCCTATAAATAGCTTTCTCCCTCTTTTTCTTGAGCTAGTTCTTCTCCCTCTTTTTTCAAGCTTTTGCCCTATTGCTTTGACTCATCTTTAGCTTGATTTCTTCACACCCCTCCAATGATTCTTGCCAATATTTGACGGAAAGAAAGAGGGGATCTAGATCTACAAATTGACCAAGCCATATCATCTCTTTGTGAGTGTATCTTTGGGATCTAGACCTTTGGGGCTTTTTATGTTTCCCTTTTGTGTTCTTCCTCTCTTGTTCCCTCAATTTCTTTAGTAGCCTTGTTGGAACTTGAGAATGAGGATTTTGGGCATCTTTGTGGTGTTCTTGCCATTTGCATTAGGTTCATCGGTTTGTGTTCTCTCCGGAGGATTTGTTTGGTGATATTCATTGAAGCTTGTCCCTCTTAGGTTTTTGGAACCCTAGATGGTTGTGTGGCCTTTGTGGCGTGTTCTTGGGGTCTTCAATTAAGTTGTGAAGCTCCCCCAAGATTGAGGCCTTGGTGGCGATTATTGGAAGCCTCCAATTAAGTTGTAGAGATAGCCCCAATCTTGTACGGGTTCGGTGACCACCCTCAAGTGTCCCATAGTGGAACGGGTGCTTGCCCGCGTGGTGGGTGCTCGGGGGAATAGGGTGAGGCCTTTGTGGCGTTGGTGGTCTTAGTACCACTCACCCCTCCAACGAGACATACTCCCTTGTTGGGAGGAACTCGGTAAAATATCGTCGTCCCCGCGTGCCTCGATTATCTCTATACCCGAGCTCTTTACTTATGTACTTTACATTATAATAGCCATCGTGCTTGAAGTTATCTATTGCTATCATATTGTTGCTTGTCTTGCTTAGCATAAGTTATTGGTGCATATAGGTGAATCTTAGTATATCTAGGCTTTATGCTTAACAAAAGAAAACGCTAGTTTTATTCCGCCATTGCTAAGCCCATCTCGTAGAGGTTTTAATCGCCTATTCACCCCCTCCCCTCTAGGCGACATCCGTGATCTTTCACCTAGGAGCTGGACATGTGGGAGCCTTTAGGACATAACACATACGATCCATAACACCCTCGCACAATGAATCAATCTCTATAATTTGGCGTATTGCTATCATAGTGATTTATAGCAGGAGTAGAATTTCACCACCGTTGTGGGACTTGAACCTGAGTAAGCTGTGTTACCTCGTACCCGCCAACTCGCCGTCTTCCCCCACGTCTCTAAACATGCTCTGTGAGAAACCCTCCATGGCGTACTCGTCGGCAATACCACGACAACACACTTACTCTTCTCCAATAAAATTCAATGGCAGAGTTCATTTTATGACACTCATCCTGCATTAATCTTCTACATGCGGTCCTTTGTAAAAAAGAGTCATCCATATAGTTTAACGGTCTTGAAAGTCAATCATTTCCTTTGTATCTTTCCATTGATTCCCTCTCTGACACTTGGCATTGCAATTCGTACACTGCGATCTTGCATACTGTTCTTCTTTGATATATGAGGTAATAGTACCGGTGGTACAAATAGTTGTCCTGTATGTGCAGAATCATACAACTAGTTATAAAATGTGTTGGCCCGGTACACGAACTTGCACGCAGAGTGCAAAATTGGTCCAAATGATCCCAGTGATGACATGTGGCTACTTGTTTTTACAATAAAATCCCTACACATTTTTGTGTGTAAACATGGCATCAGTGCTATCTTCCATACAGGGCCCACCTGTCAATAATTGATTGAGACAATAAATAAAACTTAACCTGTTGGGATTTGAACGCGCGACTTGGTAGCCCATTGCAGTAACCAAAACCGCTTAAGCTCATAATCATACTGTGCTTAATCTTTAGACCACATCCTTTTTATAAAAAAATGTTCCGCGCAGACGTGAAGAACTCGAGCAGCTGCTGCAGTCCCTCAAAGAGAACGGCACAAATCTGGATGCCGCATACAAATGCAAATCTGTGGATCAGGTCCCATAGAAATATTTTCCGTTTCAGCCCCATCCAAAGCTACATCAACTAATAAGTGAGTCACTTTGTTGCTTTTTTCCCCTATTTTCCCCATTTAAAAACGAAGGCAACTATCTTGAATCTTTTTAGTATCATCATGCACATTCCAGAGTTGAGACTAACCCTGGTTCCATCGCTTGCTTGCTTCAACGATCACACAGTTGCCGGACTCAGATTAAACGACACATTTTTAGGTCCACGAACACTCTGAACGCCCAGAAGACACACCTTTGCTTCAGCTTCAGGCACATCTTCACGCGACGCACATAGTCACTGTCGTCCACGTTACTCACTACAGAGCATTGAGAGTGGACGACCAAACTATATATATCGTCTGCCGCACCATGTCCAACATCCCGGAGGTGATCATCACAAAACTCGACCCACCTACGGGTTGTCTGTGGCACTGGTGTGCACGATTGCGCGGTGACACACCATGTTCCCGCCTTCGTTTCACAGACGACGTGACCGACAACTACTGGCGCTGGTGTGCATGACTCGGGGTGACACACCATGTTCCTGCCTTCGTGTCATAGACGACGTGACCGACAACTACTGGCATGACTTCATCGACACGCTGTTCGTGGCATCGCGGCGGTACATTGGCGACGTTCGACTCTAGCCGTGCGATGGATGTCCAAGTACGAGTCTGTGGATCTCGGCAAGGAGGACTAGGTCCAATGCTTCCTGCGTGTCACCATCGACCTTGGCATGCACAAGAAGTTCTCCTCTTCTAAGGTTATAGCTTTCGTGCTAGCTTCATCGATGTTACCCACCAAATAAAAAGCTTGTTCGGGTAGGCCGTCTAATTCTCCGGAAAGGATTAGTTAAAATCCCCTAATAGTTTCTGCAAGACCAACATACTTTCCTGGAGAACCGGTAAAAACTTCTGCCACAAAGAACGGTTGTGATAAGAAACGCTCTATTTTTCTTGCTCTTGCTACAGTTAAACGATCCTCTTCCAGCAGCTCACCATGGTTAAATTCACGGCCTTCCTGCACGCATTTGGCATATGGCATCCAGATTCGTGCCGTTGTGCCAGCAGCTGCTCGAGTCCTGCACGAGTGAGTTACAGCGTTTGCGCGGAATAATTACGTACAAATAAAAGGTGGTCTGCACATACAGCATTGATAAGGTTGATAAGGTCTGAGCTCTACTGGTTATGGTTACTGTAATGTATACGGCCGTGTGTTCAATTCCTCACATTGCCTCATTTTTAGTTATTCTTTCAATTGCTTCTGACAGGTGGGACCTGCATAGAAGACACACTTAAGACTGGTCATAGTAGTAGTATGATACTACTAGTATCATGTATGATACTATCTCCATAGTGCATGGTATCATATGATAGTATCATACTAGTACTATATTTAATAATTTATAGAATCTCAATGCAAAATTGTGTACGCAATTTATTTGTATGAGAATTTTCTAATTTTACGTGCTATGATACGGTATCTACCTATAATACTGTAACCATCTCTTTTTTCATTAATTGTTGTGCCACATCAGATTTTTGCCAACATTGCATGCATGATACTAGCTATGATACTCCTACTAGGATCATCCTAAGGCCATGTATAGGGACTTTATTGAAAAAAAAATAGGCACGTGTGGCCACCAGGATTATTTGGACCAATTTTGCAGCGCACGTGCAAGTTTGTGTATCAGTCCACCACATTTTACAACTAATTGTATGATTTTGCACATACATGACAACTATTCGGTGCTATTGCCTCTTGATATATTCATCAGGAGATATCATTTAGCACTCTAGAGGCAAAAAAAATAACGAGTGTGTTCTGACAATTAAGATTGTAGAGGCTTTGATATTTCATTAAGTGGGAGAAGTCATTGTTGGCACATATTCCATATCCGGTGGACTATATTATTGATCGTGTGATGGACTCAATTACAGCGGAAGCTATTGCGCTGCAAAAAGGACTCCAGTTTGTGAAAAATAAGGGTTGTTCTCTGGTGGTCATTGAAACAGACTCTCTTAAATTGGTTGAAGCATACAATGGAGTGATCGAGATTTAGAGTCCGTATACTGTCATCATTGCCGAATGTTTTCAAATAGCGGGGAAGATTGGAACGATATCAGTTCAACATTGCCTACGTGAAGCAAATGGGGTGGCGCATAACCAAGCTAGAGCTGCTTATGATTCAAATGTTTCGTTTATTTGGGATGGTGATCCACCTAGTTTTCTTTATCGCTTTGTAATGAACTATGTATCTTTGTTTTGAGGGGCTGCAAGTTTCAGACGCCCTCTTTTTCCTTACTAGGGTACCTAATAGGACTGAAAGGTTTTAATGAGACGGCTTGTATGTCTAATATATGAGATTTCAAAAAAAAAACTTCCATATCCTTGTGTAGCGGTCAGCTCATGCCCATCACTAGCTAGTTTCTCTATATCATCTTGCACTACTGAGATTGTTCTTTTCCTTTTATCATCTTTGCCCCCTGTAACATCATTTTTCATGTGACTGGAATGACAAGGTTTCATTGTGCTGGTTTCGGATACTTACTTAACTTTGCAATAACTGAAATTTAGATTTGCTTAGTCCATTTACCCCACACATAAGCCGCCACATACGTATATGCTTTTTAGTGGTAGGAAGATCTTGGCCAATGGCCGATGAGAATGTACTAAGAGCAACTCCAGCAGAGGCTGCAAATTTTGACACTGTAAAACGCGTATGCAGCGCGCGCGAATCTCCTCCGGCAGAGACGCTAAAACTTGCGCGCTAAATTTGCAGCCCGAACCCCTCGACGCGCTAAATTAGAGTGCGCGCAAACAAGATTTTGCAAAAAATATGACAGAAAATAGAACTAGAAATTAAAGTGAAAGTTACATAAAACATGAAAAAATACATAGTGCAAGAAAAATACTAGAAATTACTACTGCTACTAGAATATACTACTACGGTCTAGTCCGGAGAGGAGATCGATATGTAGTCATCGCCGGACGAGACCGGCGTTGACGACCAGTAGTCGTCCCAATGGGGATCGTCGTCGGAGATGGTCGTCGGCCCGACCATCTGCGCTTCGATGAAGGCGCGCCTTGTCCACCCGGCGGTCGTGGTGTTCTTGGTGCTTAGCTGCCCTCGCCGTCGTGGCCTTCTCGGCGCCGTGCTTGCGCTGCACCGCGACGTCTTTGGGGAAACACCGATGCCACTCCTGCCACAGGCGCTCGATGATGAGCAGACGGCGCTCCTCCTCCGTCACGAGGCGAGGCGGCGGCGCGAGCGCCTCGGCCTACTCGCGCGTCCAGACGTCGTGGAAGTTCATCGACGCACGCGGGCGGCTGAGCCGCCACGCCACGATGTTGTAGGCGCGGGCGGCCTCGTGCGCGGTGTCGAAGATGCCGAGGGCGATGCGCTCGTCGCCGGTCCAGATCTCGGCATAGAAGGTGTCGGTCGGACGCACGCGTACGCCGCGGTACCTGGAGCTCCCACGGCACGCCGGCATGACGGCGGTGGCGCGGGCGCGGCGGCAGAGAGGTGGGAGGAAGAGGAGGATTTCTGCGCGCTGTGAAGAGGAAATGACGGTCGCTTTCACGCGCCGCGCGGCATTGAACAAGCGGGCGTTGAACGGTGCGTCAAAAGAAGTGCACGAAAGCGGGCCCGCGCGCGGGAAGATACAACAGCTGTTGGAGGCGCGGCACGGGCTCTCGCACGGGAAAATTTCGGTTTTTAGCACACGGGCACGGTTTTAGCGCGTGTGTTGGAGTTGCTCTAAGTGGGTTTTAGCGCGTGTGTTGGAGTTGCTCTAAGTGTGAATGAGAGATTCTAGATCGTGACAAGTAACTCCACACTAAAAGCTCATTCTTGGACAAAACTTTCAACGCTTGTGCTTATTAAAGGAGATCAAAACCTGAGAGCAACCTTATTCTAAGAACCGTAAATGTCACATGCTTCTGAGGGCATTAGGATGTGACCACGTAAACCTGTGCATTATCTGTTGTAAGCTTGCAGGTTGGCAGAACTCGAAAAAACAACTAAAGACCCTTCTCCAGACAATCTTCAGTTGCTCCACTTGGTCAGGTCGGTCGCATTCCCACTTCGTGACAGAGGAAGCAACCGCAATCAAGTTTCTAGGATCCTGAGAGGAGATCAGAAGAATGACAGAATCATATTGGTTAACACTAGAGGTTTGGTGAGCCTGTTCTCTACTGCTAAATCAGCAGCAGGGGCAGTGTTTTTTAGTCCATAAATTCGAGTCAGTGTAGTCTTTCATCTTGCATTCTCATGTCGATTGGAGACATGCCTAACTATTTGGAATTGAAGAGAACTTATTATTTATTTACTATACAAAGATTGCTAACTTTCTTCGTCTCTTCATAATTTTGGTGCTTGGTAATCTGCCTAGAAGAAGAGAAATGGATTCGTGAAACATCAACCCAATCAACCCTTGAGATGACAGCAAAATGCTGCCCACCCAACAAAGCGTCCGATGAAGCAAAACATTAACTCAATTCTTCTTCCTGCCTCTTCAATGACTGGTCGCAATGGGTTACAGGTCTTCATTATGAAGAACTATGCAACTTACAATCATCATAATGAAGTCCTTCTGCTCCTGACTCCGGATACGTTGCAAAAATTGAACTGATTCATGTGAAACTCCAATGAACTGATCCATGTGAAACTCCGATGAAACCCAAACAAGAACTTGTGCGATCTCGCTCAACACGTTGGAGCCTTTGGAAACCTGCGACTTAATATCCGACAAAAGTAATGGAATGGGATACCAAAATTGGCATATGAATGGACTTTCTTTCAACTGTGAGAAAAAGGCGTGATTGGTAGCCCACGAGGAGCTGACCAGGCGGGATGCAAATTTGGGCTCAGGTTTCCTGTAGTAGTAGGTGGGCTTGCAAAATAGGTCCAGGGTACCAATCATGCCCAAAAGCTTCTCCCCCATGTTGGCAATTGGCATCACTGGCATCTCAGTTTGTGAAATTTATTTTGTCACCTTGATGTACATCGCATAAGCTTTGGATAGTTCACTAACACAAGAATTGTCAGAAACCAAACTAACGAGAGCAAAACAAGTGTAGTACGGGAGTTTTGACACAGACTGAGACTAACACTGACATTCCACAGAACATACAAAAATGATGATTCATTTACTAAATGAGAATGAGTTCTTAAATGAAGATTCAGTAGATGAATTGCTTCGCTAAAGCAAGATAATTAACAGTTGATGAAAGATTAAACATTGCCATTTGCCAAGCATAGAACTGTTGTTGTTCATTGCTTTTCTTTCTTATAGTTATCTTTGTGATTGCGGCCTTGAGTTATCAACATCTATCTGCTACAAGATTCATTATGGCCTTAGGTGCATGAAGAACTTAAGTGGCTCCTGGGAAGCAACATGACAAAACAGTATTTTTATTAATGGCACCTGGCGAGAAAACATCAAAGCGAAAATACTGAAGGATTTGGATACATATTTATCTCCAGTATTTCAGTTGCAAATGAGAATTGTACATATTCTATGAAAACAGTCTCGCAACAAAACCTGAATATATAGTTATCCTAGTTCTTCTTTGGGTATTCTCTTGCACCAAATATGGTTGATCCAACTCTGACATTTGTGCTGCCCATTTCAATCTGCACAAACACAAATACGTTATTAGACATTAGTTATTCAGATTTCGCATCTCCTAGTTCTTTCCTTATAATATGTTCCTTACCGCTTGCTCAAAATCAGCAGACATGCCCATTGACAGCTCACATTGCTCTTCCGGTATTCCAAGCTCATCGCAAACCTCCTTCCGACAACCAGTGAGTGCCTAAGAATTCAGAAAATATCATACATTAGCCCTACGAAGCAGAAGTCCAACTAACTTTGTGTCTCAGATTATAACCTTAAAATTCTCCGGAGTTGAGGAATAATCAAGCATCCCAATTGTCATCAAACCAGAAAATACAAGATTTGGGCAGCTTAATTTGACATGTTTTGCTAATCCTACACATCCTGAGGGATCTACTCCAAATTTGGCTGCAAAATAGCAACAGTGTGAGAAATACAGATCTTCACTCTGCAATGCTCAATGCTCAGACAAGAATCATATTCTGTCATGCAGAAAAATTGATCACTTACAAACACTTAAACAGTAGCTACAAATAACAATTTCAAACCTAAGGAAAACAGGCTTACACAGCAAGAAACTGCATACCAAGCCCAAAGTGTTCCCAACTATATTGAAAAGAGAATTGGAGTACTCACACTCTTCTCCACTTGTGTTGACTTGGACCAAGACCTTAAGAGGTTTTCTCCCCAAATCAGCTACCACCCGATCAAGACGATTGGCAATCTGAAAGAACAAATATTACCTTACCAATACAAGATCAAGAATCTGATCGGGCAACAAGACAAACGCAGTAACAGTGCAACTTTCTTTCCTAAAGCATAACTCCTAAGGCAGGCAATAAAATATTGTTCTGTGAAATATGATAAAAGTATACACATGGTTGTTCTTGATTGTACAACATGAAAGGACAACCTCTGAGAAATAACAAGTTCTATGAGGCTATGGTAGTAATTTTGACTTGACCAAGCAAAGGATGCCGATATGAGAAGGCAACCAAAATGATGCAACTACTCATGATTAAGTGCCTTAAATGATATTATTTCGTGAAACTAGGAAGAATTGCAGAGTACACCACAAGAAGAATATTAAATTGATCATATACCTTCTCATCATCTACGCTCTCAACCATGTAAAGATTTGGTACACCAGCTGCAGGTTAAGAAGAAAAGAAAAGGTTAGCTTAATAGAAAAACCTAAGCAACTGGTGGTCGATATTTCAGAGTTGGGAGCACTTCTCTCCAGCAGAATAGCCAACAAGAATACGTGCACTAACCTAAGAGAGCTTTGGCTTTGTTACTTTGCAGGTTCCCAATGAAATGCCACTCAATATCCTCAGGGAGCTGCAACAAGAAGAACACTTGCTTAGACAACTAAGCGATATGAACTACGAAGCACATCCAGTACGCAACTCCCACACCAAGCAAGTATATAGAAGTAGTAAACAAATTTGTTTGGCAAATTTTCTAAAATAGTCAAGAGTGGTCAACGGCCGATGGTTACTAAAGCAAATGGTCAAATCTTAGGCTCTTGATTGATCGTAGAAAAGAAGGTGACCAAAGAAAGGATGTTCCACATGCGCCCAGTCACCTCTACACGGGATATTTGGCATGATTAAAGTTTCCCATGTGCCGTCAAGCGAGCAGTTCATAGTGGATTTGGTCAAACATAAGAAAACTGCACTATGCTATTCCAGCATTAATCTGAAGCAGGAGAAAATAAACGAGCATGGACATTCAGACGGCTCTACAGATAAGATGTACACATAACACATCGCATAATTCATATGCATTCTGATGCGACGTGGCCCCCCTACCAACAGAATTATCACCATTTACAGCTACCGTTTTCAAACCTGAGTGTAAACTACAAATGGCAGTGGGGGAAAACTTCTTGAATGCATATCATTAGCCAATTACCACTGCGCAGTGTAAAATGCACAAGATTCGTTTGAGATGCACAGGGACACATTGAGAATGAACAACTACGATCCCCTAAGTGCAGTGTTAATTTTATATTGTACAGGTGACGGTAACTCCGGGATGAGTTCCATTAGGAACTTGTTTTCCATTCTTGTTCTAATCTGCAGTTCATTCACACAGGAGAAAGGGGAAGAGAAGTTTCAAGCATCTTTCGTTAACCTGGGGGGCCTTGTCGATGAGCTCCTGGACGTAGTTCTCGCCGAAGCAGCGGTGGCCGGCGTCGTACACGCCGCGGATGACGCCCACGGGCTTCGTCTTGCTCACCGCCACCACGCGCACGGACTCCGGCGCGCGCCCCGCCCGCGCCGCTGCCTGGTGCGCGCGCGACAGCACCGACCGGAGCGCCGCCGCCGCGCCCTCCACTGCCGCAACGGACGCCATCGCCGGCGCCGCTGATCCGCCGCCCTCCTCCGTGGCCGCTGCCGCCGTCGCCGTGGTTGGTGGGAGCCGCCTCCTGTCCTGTGTGTTAAAAGTAGTGTGGGTTGTGTGGTTAATTTATTTTCCCTGATCTACTTTTTCTGAGGAAATGAATGCTCGAGGCTGGAATTGTAAAGCAGTCGATCATTCTAGTTCAAGTTGAGAGAATTAGCAGCAAAGGAATATACATTATTTGTTTGTTTTTTGGGATTTTCTATCCAACAAATTATGTTTAAATCGTGGTACTAATGAAATTCGGTAAGAAGTTGGCATATTTTTTATGTGCTCTTACACTAGGGGTTTGTAGCAAGTGAAATTTAGGATTTTTCAGTTCTGTTAATACGCTTAAAAAAAGTTCGAGTGTCGTTACGTAAATCCTTGTTGTAGAATATGTGATCTTTTCCGGAGAAGTGACTTTAGCGAGTCACATCTATTGATGAGAAACGACGTTTGACATTAAGATGGATTACAATACTAATCAAACTTTCTCTATTCAGCTATTAATTCTTTTTTTCTTTCATGGCTATTTTCTGTAGTAGTAAATTTTACCATAAGTCTAGCAAATAAGTTCACAGCTTAGCAGCACTCTTATGGAGGTCTCTTAACACGTTTTGATATGAGCAGTTAAAATTTAAGAAACAACTATGACAATAGAGTGTTTCTTAGTTGGTGAGCAGTTAAAACTTAAGAAACAACTATGACAATGGAGTGTTTCTTAGTTGTTGTTTTTTTGAAGGGTTGCATTTAATGATTTTAGTCTTATGCATGTGTGTGATTGGTCTAGCCAAATTTTTTGCCTATGATACCGTGCAAGGGGTGTAGCTTAGCTAAACAACACTCTCTTTCTTTATTAAATGACATGCCACATAGACAAAGCACCTATGATACTGTGCTAAGAAACACCCATTGTGAAAGGCCTTATTTGCGGTACGCGGGTACCGATTTTAGTGATTTTCATTGGCGGTGTGGACGAAATGTGGCAATTTCAAGATGACGGGATGATCCCACTCAATGCGCCCCAACCACTGCAGAGCATCTCTAACAGCGTCCGTAAAACCGTAAACTGGAAATTTCGGTGGATTTACGGTTTACGGCCGGGTCGGGGCCTGCGAGCTAACAGAGCTCGTAAACGGTCCAGTCCGTAACGCTTTTTCTCAGACGCCCGATCTTGGCCCATCTGCGCAACTACTAATACCGTTCGTCGACGCGAGTTCTGGTACAAACCTGAACAGCTCCGCCGCGAAAACCGTTGTCGCACCCGCCGCCACCGCATTCCTCTTCCAACTCCGGCAAGAGATTCCGGCGCCTCCAAGGCCGGATTCGCGAAGATGGCGACCGTAGGACGTAGTTGCGGCCTCGGCGGTGGTCGCATGGGCGGTGGCGGAGACGGAGGTGGGGGAGGTGGGAGGCGCCCGCCATCGGGCTCACCGGCACCGTGCGGTGAAGAGGCCCGCGAGAATCTTGTACGGAGCATCGGCGCCAAGCAGCGTGCTGCGCGGCGGTTGACCAACTGTGGGCTCCGTCCCCTACCGTCGCTCGCTGCCTACGTCGACTTCCCCGACAACGCCGCCCCACTCCGCTGACGACCCCGGCGCGCGGCGAGTCTTCGCACACCCATCGGCTCCGCCGCCTCTTTTGGGCGCACGATGACGACGAGGAGCGTGATGCGCTTGTCGACGTCATCCGCCTCTCTGAGGCCACGCTACAGGAGGAGCTTCACCGCGAGCGCGAGGAGATGGAGGGCCCCATTGCCGCGGTGGAGGCGGGCGAGCGCGCGGACACAGTCGGCAGATCCATGAGCCGTGACCTCGACCCCAACCTCATGGACGTGGATGTCATCGTCCTCGACGACTAGGCGGCGTCCCCACGGCCACCGCACGCTAGCGAGCTCCATTTTTGGTCTGTCGGGTAGTTCTGCCGCGCATATGGCCCCTGGAGAGCTCGTCCACTAAATATTTGCGTTTTTTGGTTGTAATTTTGATTTGCAATAACTATGTATGTACTGATCAAAGCCCATAGCTTGAATCGTGGCCTAAATTTCCCAGGAGTTTTTGAATTTCAAATTTATAGTTTATCAGTTTGGTTACTGATCTGCGCCGCTATTAGAGATGCTCTTAGCTCCGCCAGTGTGCGGTGGCAGGCATCATGGTCTGCCAAAGCCTCTTCGGGCAACAACCCTTCCTCACACAGGGGGATGACACGAGGCAGCGACGAAAGTTGAGTGAATCTCAGCGATTTGTTGTACTCCTATTTTCTTTTTAGGAGAGTTCTCTATCTTAGACACGTGTCGTCTCACGTTGTATCTCGGTGGTCCCGTGTGAATGTGTAGAAGGATAAAGAGGGAGAGGGATTGGCAGAATATGATGGATGTATTATTAAGTCTCATGGACGAGTATATATAGGCGTACATGAACCATCTTGGAGGGCAAGACAAGATAGGAGATCTATCTTATCCTAGATTACCTAACTGTACACGTATACTCTAACATCCCCCCACGGTCGTAGCGGTAACGTCGTGAACAACTAGAACGTCGCGGACGGTCAGACTGGAGATAAACCGAAGTAGCATCCAGTAGGCTGACATCCCCCTGCAGTTCGAGCGGAAACGTCGTGGATGGTGTCGCAGCGCGGTAGCTTGGACTGTAGAGGAAGCTGATGATGCTCAAGTGAGGTGGTAGCCCTTGTGCCGATGTCGAGGGAAGTGTGAGGCGGTGTCATAGTCGAGGTAGCCGTGCGATGGGTCACCGTGGTCGATGTCGTGGTCGGGGATGCCGGTGTCGAGGTAGCCACACGTGAAGCCGCATGCGCATAGCGCACGAGGAGGATGACGGAGACGCGTCGAGGTAGTCGTCGAGGGTGTCGATGCCGAAGCCGATGCAGTCCGAGCCGTCGAGGACGAGGTGTGGCCATAGTTTTGTCAGAGCTAGGCCCACGTCGGGGACGAACACATACTCTAGTTTTGCCAGAACCTAGTATGCAAAGAAGAACTCGTCGGTGACGCAGTCGAGGCAGTCGTAGAGATATCGATGCCAAAGAAGACGTTGTCGAAGCCGATGAAAACGAGGTGCCGATCCAAGCTTGCCAGACTCGGGAACGCGTTGAGGACGAAGGCACTCCAGGTGTTACCATTACCAGGCGTGCGGGGGAAGGGCCATCATGAACTTGCCGCCATGTCAGAAAGACTAGCAGAGGAAGCCTTCAGAACGGTTGCGACACGCAGAGCGGCGAAGAGAGAGATGCCGGCGCTGCCCGCGGTTGTCGGAGTAGAGTAGCAGGTGGTGTAGTCGGGGATGAGGCGATGACGCTAGCGGCGAAGTTGTAGTGGACGAAGACGTAGAAGGCGGCGAAACCAGCAGCGACTTGGGTTAGTCATGCTGGATGCCTAGAGTGGCGATGGGGTAGTCGGCGGGACCTGCGACAGCGAGAGAGCGCCCTGCAGGTTACCTTGTGAAGTGCGGCGGCGGTGCTCGAAGTAGGCGAGTAAGACCCGGTGACGTGATGAAGACCATGTGCAGACGGTGGCGATCCACGCTGTAGGAGATGGCGCGGTGAAAGCCGAGGCCGTCGATGCACGAGGACGGCGAAGTAGACTGCGTGCATCCACGCTACGACTCTAGGGGCGGCATAGCTGCATGACGCAAGTCGGTGCAGCGGCTGGGAGACCACCAGCGACGTACACGCTAAGGAAGGCGCGTTGAAAGCCGGTAGCGTGGACCAAAGGTGGCGGCGCTGCGGCCTGACGGGGTCACACAACGGCAGCCCATAGCTCGATCGGTGGTAGGCGCGTGCTCGGGGACGTGCCTGGCGTAGATAGGCGCGAGATCAGTTGATCAGACCGACGGTGCACCGTATGCGCCATGGCGTGGACGACGCATAGATCGAAGTCGATGGTGACGTTGTCGGTGAAGTTCCGGACGATGACGACGAAGATGATCCGAGGGGGGCGGCCGCGATAGCCTTCCAACGGAAGGCGTAGCAGTCGTCCACGGTGCACGGCAGCCTGCCCTAAGGCCGCGACAGCCTGCCGAGACAGGCGCAACAGCGGAGGAGGCAGGCGCACGAGCATGGTGTAGATCCTCGATGCCGAAGGTCGGAGTAGAGGCGCGGCGATGACGGCGGCGGTGGGCGACTCAATCCAATCTAAGATCGGTAAACCAAAAAAGAAAACCGATCAAAAGATCGGAAAAAATACTTACAGGGCAGCCGATCACGGATCGGCGGACGAACCCTGCGTACGGGTTGCACGGCCCTTGGCGGAGATCATGGAGACCGACCTCCCCGGGGGCGGTGCAGCACGGAAGTGTGTGCGGCGACTAGCGTGGTGCCATGGGGACGGCGGCGCTAGGGTTTGGGGGCGGGGGAGCCAGCGGCGCCTGGGAGGAGGGGGGCGGCGGCTAGGGTAGGAGAATCGTGGTTAGGCTGATACCATGTAGAAGGATAAAGAGGGAGAGGGATTGGCGGAATATGATGGATGTATTATTGAGCCCTAATTTTTTTTGAACGGATAAGGCCCAGAAGGGCCGAGAAGCTGCATTAAATCCAAGCGGTTACATACCCTGTTACAAACAGGACCTTGAAAGATAAGACAATAACAGACCAGTCCTGAACATAAGCAAAAAGGACCCTAAAGTAAGCAGGGGAAAAGCAATCAAGTCCTTGGTCACCGCCGATGACACAACTCGCACTATGCCCGCCGTCAGCACCGCCGGGTAACTTGCCACTTGGGGTGAGGACGATGCCCTGCGTCGTAGATGAGCTAGAGAAGGGCCTCTAGAAACAGAGGTTGAAGATGTGCCTCCAAGGCACGTGGAAGTAGAAGAGGGCCGCCCTTCGGCCAGAACTAGCAGGGGCAACGCGCACATCACCGATGTAAGCCCCTAGCTGAAGATATCCTCGACGAAAGCGCCACTCTGATGGCGTCCAGAATGGCCAACACCGGACCATCTTCGATTTGCACTTCGCAGCTTCGGATCGGAGCCGTCCAGGTCTAGCCAGCAGAGCGTGCAAATCTTCCTCTCCCTCGCCTCCACGGCAGGCCAAGAGGAAGAAACCCGCTCCACTAGCCTAGATCTGACGACGCACACGCTTATTAAAGGAGCTTGACCGTGCCGCCTCCTCCATCGTCCTCCTCCTTGAAGGCTCGATGCAGAGAGGGAAGGTCAACCCGGTGGTGGAGCGTGGATCCACCAGAACGGAGATGCTCCCGAGATCGGTTTTATTGGCGGAGATCCCTGAAGAGCTCCAAACACTCGCCGACCATAGCCCATGACAGAGCCATGTCGCAAGGAGGAACAACTCCAGGCCGCGCCGGAGCCAACCGACAAGCCACGACGACCTACTCCCAGACTCCACTAAGGGGAAACCACAAACTATCCTAAACCTATCTACATAAGGGGCCGGTTTCCCTTCCCACCCCTCCTCCGGCCGGCGAGGCCGCCGCAGAAGAGGGGGAGACGAGCCGGAGGTGCTCGGTGGAGAGACTCTCAACGGGAGGGTTGGGAGAGGGAGTGAGAGCAGTGTGGGGTTCAGCTAGCTAAGCTAACATATGGACAGTCATTGAGCCCTAATGGACGAGTATATATAGACGTACAGGGATCATCTTGAAGAGCAAGACAAGACACGAGATCTATCTCTATCCTAGATTACCTAACCATATACGTATACTCTAATAGAATACGTGGTCATTCGAAAGTAGTAACAACATTTGTTTACTCAAGATAGTGAAAGGTGGAACGAGAGAAAAAGGGACGTGAAAAAACAAATTGCAGGGAAACTAGAGAAGATCCATCGTCATATCCTGCCGCCAAGACCAGTGCCGCCCGCCTTCACCCATCGATCAGCTTCGACTTTAATAGTTTGATGATGGATAAGTTGGCAGCTGCCGAGCGCCCTCTTGTGCTGAAAATTTCTTCAATTTCTCTCCGTTAGAACTCAGAATGAATTGAGAGTAAAACTTGTGATCTACTGATTCTAGGTATATATATAGGAGTTGGTGTCTTTTGGAGGCATCCTTAAAAAGAGACACGACTGTTGCATATGACGGTAACTAGGAGGCTTGGACGTGCCTGTTGATCTAACATGTGTCTGTTCCTAATCAAAAGTCATTTATATAGAAGAGACACGTCCTTACGGATAGACATGTCCGTACGACGCTTTGGGCATAAAAAAACTGCCTAGAGGAGTTGTTTTTTCGCGAAAACGCAAAAGGCTTTGCATTTCGGTTCATTGATAGAAAAATAGAGTTATGTACAACATATACACAAGCTCAAGAGAGCCTCCACCCGTACAACTCAACCCACTAGGCCTACTAGGCTGCTGGCAGCAGGCCGCGAAGGCCAGTCGCCCCAGCCGCAGCCCAATCCCGAGCCTCAGAGTGAATCGTACCGAGAAGGGCACCCAAGTTTGGTGACGCGTTGTCGAAGACCACCGCATTGCGCTGTTCCCAGATCCACCAGGTCGTCAACATGATTAGCGAAGATGTCCCTTTTCGTAGAGCGCGCGGCGTGGATAACGAAGCCCGCTGCCACCAATCCACGAAGTCTCCTTCTCCATCCAGTGGTGTGGCCGTGGATAGAACCCAAGACAAAACCTCATGCCAGATTTCCTTGGAGAAGGGGCAAACCACCAAGAGGTGAGTCATGGTTTCAACCGTCTGGTCACATAGGGGGCAGCACGGAGGGTGAGCAAGTCCCCGTCTCGCAAGCCGCTCAGCCGTCCAGCAGCGGTCCTGGCAGGCCAGCCACATGAAGAACTTGACCCTGGGTGGAGCCCAGGTGTGCCAGTTCAGTTGCCAAGACCTCGATGTGGTAGATCCTTGGAAGAGGAATTCGTAGCAAGATTTGGCAGAGTACTGGCATTCGAAGTCCAGCGCCAGAGCAGGGTGTTGGGCTCGGCGGCCAACTCAAAGTGTCGTACTTGAATCCAAAGTTGCACGTACTGCCATAGGGCAAGCGGACTCAGCATGCCCTGAATGTCAGCAATCCATCTGCGCTCTATGAGTGCCTCTCTCACTGTCCTGCGCGTCCTAGCACGTTTGGGGATAAGTGCGAAGAGTGCCGGCGCCATCTCCTTGATGGTTCGCCCGTCGAGCCAGCGGTCTAGCCAGAAAAGCGCCGTGGTCCCATCCCTGACCCTCATCGTGGTGGAGGCGTCGAACACCTACAGCTCCGTCTCCGAAAAGTGCACATCTAGGCCACGCCAAGGCCTCATCGGATCCATCCGCATCCTCCAGATCCAGCGAGTGCGCAGACTGATCGCAGTGCGAGCAAGGTCGGGGACCCCTAGGCCTCCAAGGTGCTTCGGCCTGCACACCCTCTCCCAGTTGACATGGAAGTGTCCACCGTTGGCCTCGGCCCTACTAGCCCAGAGGAAGCTCCTCGCTATCTTCTGGATCTGTTTGACCATCCACTTGTTCAAGCCAAGCACGATAATCTGATGGAGGGGGGCGCCATGAGGACCGACTTAACCAGCGTCAGGCGCCCAGCCTTTGCCTTCATGGCGGCTCTCCAGGTCGGAAGCCTATTCACAATGCTATCCACCAGTGGTTGGAGTGCTCCGTGGATACCCGTCACAGCGACAGGGGTATCCCCAGGTACTTGACCGGGAATGGCGCGAGCCGACATCCCACGGTCGCTGCAGCCTGCAAGGCCTCCTCATCGGAGCAAGCGATCGGGGCTATAGAGAATTTGTCGTAGTTTGTGCGAAGTCTCGAGACTTCTTTGAAGAGCGCAAGGAGAGCGTGCACGGTGCGCAACTCTGTCTCATCCGGGTGACAAAGATCACTACGTCATCTGCGTAAAGGGAGACTGTCATCACCAGCTCGCGGGGGCGACCCACTTCAGCATGCCGAACTCTAGGGCTCTGGCCAGCACTCTGTTGGGTGTGTTGATGAACAACACGAACAACATCGATGATAGTGGGTCCCCTAGCCTCAGGCCCCGACGGTGCCAGATCGGGGGCCCGACTCGCCATTGAGAATCACCCGTGAACTCGCCGTCGAAACCAGGATGGCCACTAGCTCGCAAAACCGGCGACCGAATCCAGCCTTCTGCGGCACCTCAAACAGCAACGCCTAGGAGACGGAGTCCAATGCTTTAGCTATATCTAGTTTGAGCATGACTCCCGGCTCCTTAAGCCTATGCAGCAGGCGCACGGTCTGCTGAACCAGTATGAAGTTATCATGTATCCAGCGCTTCTTGATGAAGGCGCACTGGTTTGGCTCAACCATGGCCCCAAGCTTGGGGGCAACCTCGATGCCAACACCTTCGCCCCAAGCTTGGCAAAGATGTGTATAAGGCTAATCGGCCTAAAGTCACCAAGGGCAGCCGCATCACTGCTCTTGGGTAGCAGTATAACCAGAGCCTGGTTGAGGCCCTAGAATCCGCGCCCGTTCATGTCGTACAACTTGGTGAAGGCTGCCATGAAGTCGGCCCTGACAACCCCCTAGCAACGCTGGAGGAACTCTGATGTTAACCCGTCAGGTCCCGATGCTTTGCCATGAGGTAGTTGCTTAACCACATCCCATACCTCCTCCTCGGAGAATGGGGCATCGAGGTCAGCCAGGTCCTCATGGTGGTACTCGAGGAAGTCGAGGTTGAGTGAGTGCAAACGCGCCATGTCTGTACCCATGAGGCCCTGAAAGTGGTTGTATGAGGCATCAACCATGGCAGTTGATGACCCACAAGTATAGGGGGTGTATCGTAGTATTTTCGATAAGTAAGAGTGTCGAACCCAACGAGGAGAAGAAGGTGTTGACGAGTGGCTTGGAGCAGGAATTCTCTGTAAATACTTAGCAAACGGATTTCTAGGGGTTTTTGATAATGCAGATAAATAAAGTGCGAGTAAATAAAAGACAATAATAATAGATGCAGCAAGTGGCCCAATCCTTTCTTTAGCAAAGCACAAGCCAGTTGTATTACTTAAGATGACCAAACGTTCTCAGGGACACATGGGAATACTGTCAAGTGCTTTCGCTTCATATAGTTGATTAATCTTGTTTAGTTTGATAAGTGTTGTGTGGGTGAACCTATGCTAATGTACTGACCTTCCTAGGAATAATACATACTTGTGATTATACCCCTTGCAAGCATCCGTAAGTACAAGAAAGTAATTAAGATAAAAACCTAACCACAACTTTAAACTCTGAGATCCTACACTCCCTTGTGCAAAGGTTTCCTGACGGGGGTTCAGGTTTCTGTCACTCCGGCAACCCCTACAATTAGTAGCCAATTACACAATGCATTCCCCTAGGCCCTTAAAGGTGAAGTATCATGTAGTCGACGTTCACATGACACCACTAGAAGAATAACACCACAACTTAATTATCAAACCATTGAATCTTTCTCAACACAATTCCACTACTAACAACATGACTTCTCCCATGTCCTCAAGAACTAAACAAACTACTCACAAGACATCATATGGATCAAGATTAGAGATGAAATAACGAGAAGTAACAATCTAAAAATAAAAATAATTCAATGGTTCCACTTAATAGCATCAACTACAACAAGTAATCAACACCGGGAAAGTTTCCCCTAAGAACAATGCAGGATTCAACCCAATTGTTACAGCGGTACAAAGTGGTGATGATGGTGCTGGTGGAGATGATGATGATGATGATCCCGATGAAGTCCAGCTTGATGACGGTGTTGATGGCGACGATCTCCCCTCTCCGGGAAGGAATTTCCCTGACAGATTTCTGTCTGCCGGAGAGCGCTTTCTCTCTCTGCAGTTTTCCGCCCCGTAGAGGCGGCGGAATCTTTCTATGTCGCTCCCCGAGTCTTAGGGTTCCATGGGGGAATATATAAGCCAAAGAGCAGAGCCAGAGTTGGGCCAGGGTGGCCACACCACCTGGTGGTGCGGCCAAGGCTGGCCCGCGCCAGGGGTGGTGTGGACCCCCTATGGCCCATCTCCGCTCCCCTTCTGGCATCCTTCGTCTTCTTGAAAAATAGGATTTTCCATATATTTTCTGGGATTTTCTGATCTTCGCGAATTTCGTCTCCAAACAGTGCCTTTTCCATCAGAATCCTGACTTCAGCGGTCCATCCTCCAAAAGTCATCAACCATGCAAAAACAGATGAAATAACATAAGTATCATCTCTCAATATGAAATATATCAATGAATAACAGTAAATTATGATATAGAATAGTGATGCAAAATGGACGTATCAGCAGCGTGATCCACCACAATCATGCCATCAACCCTTAGGCTGCGAATCACACTATTCTGACAGCGGTACAAAGCATGCTGGGGGAAGAACGTCGTGTTGGCATCCCCCTCCCCTAGCTATCTGATCTTGGCCCTCTAGCGCGCCATCGCGCGCTCCAAAGAGGCAAGCCCCAGATAGGTGCACTTCAGCATTACACGAAAGGCATGCTCATCCGGTGAAAGCTGTCTGGTCTCCATAGCCACATCCAGGTGGTAGACAATGACCCGAGCTATCATAAGCCGCAGCTTGACCGATCCCACTTTCTTGTCAGCCCAGCTCATCAGCTGCCTAGTGGTGCGCTTGAGCTTGGCCACAAGCCTTCGAAAGGGGTCGGGGTCACCATCAATAGTCGTCCAAGCGGACTCCACCACCTCATCGAAACCATGCAGTTTCAGCCAGAACTGCTCAAACTAGAACCGCCCTCGCCCGGTTGCCACCCAGGTGTAGTCCAGGAGCAGGGGACAGTGGTCAGAGATCACCGTCGAGAGACAGCGCAAGGAGCAGCTACCGTACAACTCCTCCTAGTCCGACGAACAGAGCACCCTGTCTAGGTGGACCAGCGTGGGGGTCTCACGCTCATTGGACCAGGTGTACCTCCTACCATACAGATAGATCTCTTTCAAGACGTAGTCGTTCAGGAATCGTCGAAAGCGTCCCATCATACGATGGTGAAGGTTATCATTATTCTTGTCCTCATACCGGTAGATCATGTTGAAGTCTCCACACAACGCCTAGGGTCCTAGGCGCACCCTCCTGATCTTCCGGAGTTCGGAGAGGAAGGCGACCTTGGCAGCCTTGTCCTGTGGCCCATAGATGCAGGTGAGCCACCACGGTGTGCCACCCGCCAGCGTGACCCTGGCAGTTATGTTGTTTGCATCTACATGTGCGCTATCCAGCTACACCAACCTACTCTTCCAAGCCAAAATAATACCCCCTCGGGTTCCGGACACCGTCAAGCAGAAGTAAGCGTCAAAATCCATGCCTAGGGTTTCCATTACAATAACGGGTGATACAACATCCAGCTTACTCTCTTGCAAACACACGATGAACATGTTTGTCATAGCGACAACGCTCCTCACACCCGTACGACGTGCATGGTCATTGAGACCATGCACGTTGGACACCAAGATCATTGGGTCGTACATCATCGGAATGGTGTAACACCCGAAAGCGACCTAATGGTCACACCGCCACCAAGTGGCCACCCAATAACACCCCTGGTGGGGGCGTCGCGCATCCTCTGATCGCTGAGCGTGTCCATCCATAGAGCTTGCCCACCGCCTCTATCATCTCGTCCGTGAGAGGTTGATGGCCCAAATTATATCGAGATCGTTTGGGAACACCAAGAGGAAGGTAAGATGAGCACAACAACAAGTTTTCCCTCAGTACGAAACCAAGGTTATCAATCCAGTAGGAGCAAGGAAACACCCCAAAGGTGTAGCTAGCTGAACGTTGGCAGGACGCACTACCGGTGCCAGCAGCAACATGGAGACCTACACAACACAACCACAGAACTCTGTCCCCAACTTGCGATGAGGTTGTCAATCTCACCGGTTTTGCTAAAAACAAAGGATTAAACGTATTGAATGGAAGGAAGTAAAAGTTTGTAGAAAGTAAACACAAAGCAGTAAACAGTTTATAGATTGTATGTAAAAGAAAGGACAGGGATCCATAGTTCACTAGAGGTGGCTCTCCTTAAGATAGATAACATGCTGGGTGAACAAATTACAGCGGGGCAATTGACAAACATCGAGAAAGCAATACATGCATATACTAATCATCTTGACTCCTTTGGAACTTGATTGGGCATTACAACATTATACATAGACCGCCATCCAACTGCATCTATGACTAATAATCCACCTTCAGGTTATCATCCGAACCCCCTCCAGTATTAAGTTGCAAGCAACAGATTATTGCTTTACGAACTGCGTGTAAAGTAAACAATATGATTATTCTATGAACAAAGGATTGTTGTTTTCTCCCTAGTAGCAACATCACATCTAGTACCTTAGAGATTTCTGTCACTTCCCCAGATTACCTTAGAGATTTCTGTCACAAATAGTTTAAAACAACATATATGAAGTTATGCATCAATCAACTAGTATTGGGACAATGCACATAGTACTAAGAATGGCCACTATGCTCTCAAAGTAGGTGCATAAAGGTAGAAGGTGGAGACTCAACATAAAAGTAAGAGAAAGGCCTTCATATAAGGAAGTAGGGATTCAAGTCTCATAAATAGCTTCCAAAAATTATGGTACTTATAGCTTTCAGCTCTCATTGCCCCTATCATAAGCATCTTGAAGGTGATTAAGGTTAAAGTGACACAACTAAGAGGATATGCTTGACAAGTTATAAACCGAAATCTCATGCCCCTTACATACGAAGACCGAACCTCATGCTACTCAACTTTAGTCACAAGTAAGCTCTTGTCATTTTAAGTACATATGTATCATAAAAAACCGCCAACGGGGTACCCCTTACACATGATACAAGAGCTATCCCATAATCAAAATGAGAAGGCAAGCAGACAATGAGCATCTCAGCGATCTTTTTATTTGCTATTTGCATAGGTTTTTATTGAGGATGCTTCATAGAGTGCTCATTATGGTGATGCTGCAAGTTTCCACCATGATTAGGCATGACTTAAGCTAGCGGCCGAGGCGTTTCTCTAACACACATACAAACTCCATGATCTTACAAGTTCCACTTTTATTTCACACCGCCGGGATCCATAAGCAAAAAAACATGATAACAACGGGGTACAAAGTATAAGTGCAATATTGAAAGCGTTCCCCATGATACATGGTTCTGCTAATTTCAACTTATAAAGCGCACGCATATACGCAACAAAGAAGGACCCAATGGTTCAGGTTTTATTAGATGCAAAAAACTAAAGTGTGCCATCAAGTTCGTGAGAGCTTTAATCACTAGTTTTCTCATAACAAGTTTAATTTGGAAGGTAAACAAAAGCATGAATATACTTGGAATAGCATAAGCTAGTAGGTAGGTATGGTGGACTCTTTGGAATAACTTGGTTTAGGGAGTTGGATGCATGAGTGGAACTCATACTTGGTTGTGGAGGCTAGCAAAAGATTGGGAGCGACAAACTAAGAGAGCAATAATGGCCATAATCATGCAGAGCGACAAAACATCATTGATCAAAACATAAAGTGATACTACAAGTTGAAAACTAAAGGATCATAAAGGCTATGGTGACTTGAGATAGTCATAACATGGTGTGAGCATGTGCCAAGTCAACTCAAATAAAGCATCAAAGGAGAATACCACTATAATATGCTTTAATATGCTATCAAGATTCAAGTGTTTCAACACTTGGTGAGTAAAATCACATGAAGATTTTGATCGATTATACCACAATAGGTATATATCCAGAATGTCCTATGCTCTAAATGTTATGAGCATATACCAGAATGATTTATAAGATGATCATTGGACAATAGTAAAGATATTTTTATGAGCTTTGGAAGAACTAAGAATATATTATGTATAAGTGACAAATAGTTAAAGGTAGTTCATTGTAAAGTGTTACATTGATACTAGTTTTGTCACAAGATACAAATTAAATTTATCTCAATTTAGACTATGGTTGGCACAATGTAATGGAAAATATGTTCCATGATGGATTTGAATGAGTTCCAAAGTTGAGACATTGTGACGGATACTACAACAAAAGGCTAAGTATATGACTGCTATAGTAGCAGCAAAGGAGGGCATTTGTGTTAAGTAGTTTGTTATCAAACTAGGTGTGGTTCAAAGTGGGCTAATACTATGAAGATATATTGTATGACAATAATATCAACATATTTTAAACCCGAACAAACTAAAGGTCTCACCAAAGGACCAAATTTATACAATGCCATCTCATTCGAGAATGAGTGATGCGTAGAGACGCAAAGACATGCAGATACACACGGACCTGAAACTGTCAGATCTGGAGATTATGTTAACCACTAGCAATTGCGTATATGCAACACCAGAAAGCCATAGGTATTCAATACGCAAATTTTTTCAAACTAGATTATTGACTCTAGTGCAAGTGGGAGACTGAAGGGAATATGCCTGAGAGGCAATAATAAAGTGGTTATTATCTTATTCCATGTTTATGATAAATGTTTATTTTGAATGCTATAATTGTATTAATTGGAAACGTTAATACATGTGTGTTTAATAAACAAAATACAAAGTTCCTAGTAATGCCTCTCATATAAACTAGCTCGTTTATTAACAAGATGATCAAGGTTTCCTGATCATGGACATTGGATGTTGTTAATAACAAGGTCACAACATTGGTGGAATGATGTGATGAACATTCATCCAAAGTATAGCATTACGATCAAATTCATTATGTTTATATTGCTATAACATCATACGAAGTAATCTTAGTCCTTAGACCATGAGATCATGTTAATTGCTAACACCGGAAGAGTATCTTGATAACATCAAACGTCACACCGTAACAGGGTGACTATATAGGTGGGTACAGTGCTACGAAGGTGTTATGTTGAGGCTCATGGACCAAGAGTGGGATTTTTCCATCCCGATGACGGATAGATATACTCTGGGCCCTCTCGGTGATATCACATTGAAATAGCTTGCAAGCAAGTGATGTGATCACTAGAATGTTATATCACAGGAACGAGAAAAGAGTGCATGTCGGTAACGAGATCAAACTAGGTATTTGGATACCAATGATCGAATCTCGGACATGTAATATATCACGAGACAAAGGGATTTAGTTACTAGCGTTGAAGGTTCTCACGATCACAGAAGTCATCGTTGAATGTGTAGGAGTCAGTATGGATCTCCAGGTCCCGCTTCTGATTATTGATCTGAGAGGGGTCTCGATCATGTCTGCATTATTCGCGAACCGTAGGGTGACACACTTAAGGGATACCGACACCATGTGGAGCAAATATGTTTCAGATAAATATTTAAGAAAGCGCTGGAATTATTTCAATAGACACTGAAACTGTTTCGGGTGAAATTGCTGAAATTGGTTCTGCATGTAATATTGAAATGTTGCAGGGGGTTTTATGTGAATGTTTGTTAATTAAAGTAATTAACAAAATTCTGAATAAAAATAATAAAATAGTTTTATTAAATGAGAGAGCATCAAATTTGGAGAAATTTAATGCATTTAAAGTGGAAACTTTAAAAGAGAATGTGAAGGGGCATTTTAATGTGGAGGGGTTACCACCACATGAATGGGGGAGGTGAGGAGTCACCCCCCATGGGGCGCCGGCCATGGGGAGGGGTACCCCCTCCTCATATAAAAGGCCCCCCTCACTCCCCTTCTTCCACACACCTCCTCGTGAAGGATCTCTCTCCCCCTCTAGTTATTCCCCATGGTCTCGGATTAGCGAGATACATGTTCCCGGTGGCTTTATATGGAAAGGAGTTGCTGTTTCCGCTGCTTTGCTGGAGCGAGGGACGGAGGTTGTCGGGGTACCGGACGTGTGTGCGATCACGGATGCACTGCTGCTTTGTGGTGCTGGACTTGGTTGTGCTGGACTTGCTGGAGCTGGATCTGAAAGACGTGCTGGAGCCGGACCTGCTGGACTTCATCACGATCTTGAGATCGAAAAGTGTACGACTACATCATCCACGAGTTCCAACTCGTTAACAAAACTCGTTGTCTTTGAGGGTAAGTTCTCCATGGATGTATATCCACCCGTTGCTCTGTATCTAGTAGATAGATCTTGGCGTATAGTTCACATCGTAGGAAATTTTTTGTTTTCTATGCTGCAAACCCAACAGTGGTATCAGAGCCTGATCTATGTGTAGGTGCTTTGCACGGGTAGTACACATATGTTTATATGTGGGCGATGATGATCATGTTATTGCTTCTTTCATGTATTTTGGATATTGGTGGCATAGTGGGATGAAGCGGCCCGGACCAACCTTACATGTCATCGTACATAAGACCGGTGCCACAACTAACATGCAACTAGTTTTGCATAAGTGGCTGGCGGGTGTCTGTCTCTCCTACTATAATAAATATCTAATTTACAACGAGTTGCTAATAACTTGGTTATCCTCGTTGTGGTTCCATGTTCGTAGGTAAGAACGGTTCTATCTTAGAAATCCCTAAGCCACGTAAAATTTGCAATTGATAAATTTGAGGCGTCTAGTTTAGAACGTTGCTGGGCTAGTGTCTTGATATGGTAATGTTGTAAGTTGATACTCTTACAACATACTTGACGTGTAAGTTCCATAGACCTTGGCCTTACACACAAATGAATGACAGAGATCATACCACGATGCAAATGATAGAGATCAAATGCATGGACCATATCATCTCACTTTACACATTAGATGTTTGCATCTTATATTGCTAGTTTGGCGTTTTAGTAGCATTTTAAGATGATCCCTCATTTATATATCAATATAAAAATGTGTTCTTCCTTAAGTATGCACCGTTCTATGGATCGTGTTTTGGGACATCACGTGATGATCGGGTGTACTCGACTCTACGCTTTCATACAACGGGTGTAAGACAGTTTTACACACGCGAGTACTAAGGTTCTTACTTGGCGAGCCTAGCATGTACAGACATGGCCTCGGAACACGGACCGAAAGGTTAAGCATGAGTCATATAGTTGATATGATGCCCATATTGATGCTCGCCTTTGAAGCTACACCGACTCACGTGATGATCGGACTTGGTGTAGTGGATTTGGTTCTTGTAATCACCAAAAAGGCACGAGTGATGTCGTTTTTGAGTGGGAGTTCATTTTTAATTTGGATTAGTCGAACTCAATTTGTCATAAACTAAATCGAAGTGAATTTGCATAATTTGTTGTAGTCATTGGCGTCTATTCACTACCTTATGCTTAGTTTTAATTGAGATAATAGAACTATATAATTCTGGATATTTACTTTACGAACTAGTATCATATTGTTTTGAATGTCAATTTAAAGTTTAAAAGTCCTATTGCAAACTTTTAGCAAACTCTATTTACTCCGTGAAGTTTAATAAGTAGTATTAAATCAAGAGTAAGAATTCCAATGTTAGTATCTAAAGTATCATGTTTGCCTCCATGATTCTTGATATTCAAAAGTTGTTTTAATATCGAGGTTATCTAGGAGCTAAAAGAATTGTTTCAGAAACCATCATGTGTGCAAGATATTGTGATATCTGAAACAAAGTTTTTGGTTGCATTATGATAGTGTGTAATTTAACAAAATACATGTTCTCATATTGTATGAGAATTTGTGAAGGATGGAGATGCTAGGCATCCGAATCTCCCAAAAAGGTTTTGGGAACTAAAATTATACTCGTCATTCTTCCTTATAGGCTATAGTAGCTTGATCATGAAAGTTGTCATGATAAGGATGAATAGAAGATGTAAGTAAAATGTTTACTACACTAATAGATTACTAAAGAATGGATTTTTGAAAGAATACCAAATATTTGATGATGGTGATCCACTTCAAAGTGCAAGTCCAAAGGTATTAGTATTTGACTATATACGCTTTGTATTATGTGCCATGTGAATGACACCACTATTGATGTTGATAGATTCTTTTAAAAGGAAAAGGAATTGCTGAAAGAGAATCTATAAAATATTTAGCAGAAAAGAAAAAGTTGGAAATGTCCAGATTAGGTATATAGAAGATATACATGTTATGGTTGTATTCCTTGCTTGTTTAACAATGTGGTTCTTAGGTATTGGATATCGAATTGGTTGGTATGAAGTGTCATACAGGACAAAGCAATTCATGAACTGCAATGGCCTAAGTAACTAGCAAGAGAATAAGTGATGATGTTCATCGAAAACAAATAAAGTGTTATGTGTTTTTTTGTTGTCATCAAACCTAGCCTTCAAGATTTGTTTAAATAATTGTTATTTTGTTCCGGTATTATGAGAACAATGGTTGTTAAAATAATTACCATATTCCATAAAGGATGGATGAACTTTTACAAGTCTAGTGGGAGAAATCACATCCATAAATATTATTGCTAAAATGTCGCAAAAGAAATGATTAAAAGACCACTTATGAAGTGACATCGCTATTTTAAATTATATTGGAAAGAAAACATGAAGAAACTCCATGTTGATGGATTTTTTGGAGTCTTTGATTTTGATCAATTGATGCATGTGAGACTTTCCTCGAGATAATTGAAACTCTGTCCATAGGCCAGAGAGGAACGGATGACTAGCTTATTGGAAATTGTGCATGCTGATGTGCATAGTCCATTATGTGTAGCCATATGCGATAGATCTTTTTTGCTTCATATGCTTTCTCCGAAAATTTGAGTGAATATATCTGTATATTTACTTAATAAGGAAGAAGTATGAAACATTTGAAAATTGTTCAAAGACTTTCAAGATGAAGTGGAAAATCATTGTAACAAGAAAATAAAGAGTTTATGATTCGATCATAAAGGAAGATATTTGAGTTACATATTTAGCAAAACACTTAAGATTTGAGGAATTGTTCCATGATTTATGTTTCCCGATAAACCATAGGAGTATGGCATATTTGAGAGATGAAATCAAACCATGTTTGACATGGTAAGATCAAAGGTGTCATTTATAAAACTTCCATTATGTTTTAAGGATTAAAGATTTAGAGACTACAGCTTTTACACTGAAAAGAGCACCATCGTGATCCGTTGAAATGACACCATATGAGTTATGGTTTGGGATAAAACCCGAATTGTCTTTTCTTAAATTTTGCATGCTATGCATAAGTAAAATGTTTACAACCAAAGTCGGATAAGCACGTCTTTGTAGGTTATCCCAAAGAATTTTTTGGGAATTTCTCCATAACACCGAGGACAAAAGAGTTTGTTACTTGGAACGTCAAGTTTCTTGAGAAGGAATTTTTCACGAAAAGTTAAGTGGGAGGACAATAGAACTTTGATAAGGTTGTTGAACCTTAGCTATATGTGCTAAGTAGCGCAGCGCCGGAAAGTGTCCCGGTGGCGGCCACAATGCTCATGGCTCCCGTGATTACAAAGGTTATGATCTCGGAGATTAGAGTTCCTATTGAACCGTGTGGGTCGATAAGAATCAAATAGTGTGATTTGATAAGCAAGTCGTTATTGTTTTGACAATGATGAACCGACTACATGCAAATAAGCGATGATGGGCCCTGACTCCATAAAATGACTAGAAGTCATAGAATCCGTGATAGTATCCATACACGAGAAATCAAGTTTCTGAACTTGGAAGACCCTCCGGAAAGGCGTGAAGCCTATCGGTCGTGTTTGGATCTATAAAGAAATAGACATGGATGTTTAACATCTATGAAATAGTCGACATGTCAGAAAGAAGTTTACGGCAATTTTTAAGGAGTTGACTATGACAAGATTTGATCTTTCATAGCGATATTTAGTCTTGACGGATTAATGTAGCAACCACTACATATAATTTGGTATATGGTAGTTGAATAAACAAAACAAGGTTCTTCTAATAGAACAGTTACCTAGGACGTGTACATGACATGGTCCGAAGGGTTTTGTTAATTCAAAGGGTGCTAAAAGGGCATGCAAACTTCAATAGTTGAAGTGAGCATAGCAGAGTTGGAATCTTCACCATGATGAAACTGATAAAAGAGTTTAAATTCATCGGAGATGATGAAGATGCTCGCATTTGCAAGAAATTAAGTGGGAGCGTTGAGACATATTTCTAATACATTATGTAGAGGGCATATTGTTGATTGAAAATGATGTATCTTGTATTGACACAAGTTAAGAATTTCATTAAAATAAGATTTCGATGAAAGACTTGGGCAAAACCAAAATATTTGGCATCAATATCTATATGGATAGATTGAGGCGCTAATATGGTTGTGCCAGACATACATATATGAGATATTGAAAGGGTTCAATATGAAAACAACAAGAAAGGTTCTTGCTGCTGATACGTCCATTTTGCATCACTATTCTATGTCTTAATTCACTATTATTCATTGGTATATTTCGTATTGAGAGGTGATACTTATGTTACTTCATCTGTTTTTGCATGGTTGATGACTTTTGGATCATGGACCGCTGTAGTCAGGATTCTGATGGAAAAGGTGCTGTTTGGAGGCAAAATTCGCGAAGATCAGAAAATCCAGGAAAATATACGGAAAATCCTATTTTTCCAGAAGACTAAGGATGTCAGAAGACGGAGTGGAGATGGGCCATAGGGGGCCCACACCACGCCTTGGTGCAGGCAGCCCTAGGCCATGCCAGGAGGTGGTGTGGCCACCCTGGCCCACTCCAGCCTCTCTCCTCTGGCGTATATCATCCTCCCGAAACCCTAAGACTCGGGGAGCAACCCAGAAAGATTCCGCCGCCTCTGCGAGGCAGAAAACACCGAGAGAGAAAGATCTCTCCGGCAGACAGATTTCTGCTGGGGGGATTCCTTCCCGGAGAGGGGAGATCATCGCCATCAACACCACCATCAATCTGGACTTCATCGGGATCATCATCATCACCACCATCATCAACATCAGCACCCTCATCACCATCTCCATATTGCTGTAACAATTGAGTTGAATCTTGCATAGTTCATAGGGGAAACTTTCCCGGTGTTGATTACTCTTTGTAGTTGATGCTATTGAGTGAACCATTGAATTATTCTTTATGTTCAGATTGTTATACATCATTATTCCATCTCTGATCATTATCCATATGATGTCTTGTGAGTAGTTTGTTTTGTTCTTGAGGACATGGGAGAAGTCATGTTGTTAGTAGTGGAGTTGCGTTGAGAAAGATTCAATAGATTGTTATTTAAGTTGTGGTGTACTTCTTCTAGTGGTGTCATGTGAACGTCGACTACATGACACTTCACATATATGGGCCTAGGGGGATGCATTGTGTATTTGGCTACTAATCATAGGGGTTGCCAGAGTGACAGAAACCTGAACCCCCGTTAGGAAACCATTGCAGAAGGGACGTAAGGGTCTTAGAGTTTAAAGTTGTGGTTAGGTTTCTACCTTAATTACTTTCTTGTACTTACGGATGTTTGCAAGGGGTATAATCACAAGTATGTATTAGTCTTGGATGGGGCGGTACATTAGCACATGTTCACCCACACAACACTTAGCAAGCTAGAGAAGATTAATCAACTATATGAAGCGAAAGCACTTGACAGTCTTCCCATGTGTCCTCGAGAACGTTTGGTCATCTTAAGTAATACAACCGGCTTGTCCTTTGCTGCATAAAGGATTGGGCCACTTGCTGCATTTATTCCTACTGTCTTTTATTTACTCGTACTTTGTTTACTTGCTTTATTCAAAACCCCTAAAAATCCGTTTGCTAAGTATTTGCAGAGAATTCCTGATCCATACCACTAGCCAGCACCTTCTGCTCCTCGTTGGGTTCGACACTCTTACTTATCGAAAATACTGCGATACACCCCCTATACTTGTGGGTCATCAAGACTATTTTCTGGCGCCGTTGCCGGGGAGTGAAGCGCTATTGGAGAGTGGAACTGGTAAAGGAAACTTCTACTGTGAGTATTGTTTACTTCTGCTAGTTGCTTTATTTTCGCTATGGATAATTCGCTGAGTTTCTTATTTGGTGATGCTACTACCACTGCTAAGGTAGTAGATAAGCCACCACCTGCTGAGAATGATGTTTTCAAAATACCTACAAGAATTATTGATCGTATTATGGATAACTATTACGTTGGGGATGGAACTGTCCATCCCGGTGATCATTTACTCTTTATACACGAATTATGCGGGTTGTTCAAGTGTGCAGGTATTACTACAGATCAAGTTAAGAAGAAGTTATTCTCATTATCACTAAAAGGAAGAGCTGAGGAATGGTATAAGCTGCTAAAGAATGGTCAAGCTCTGGAATGGGAGGAAATAGTACCTCTCTTTTATTCAAAGTTTTATCCTCCTAGTGAGATTCATAAAGATCGGAATCAAATATACAACTTTTGGCCTCTTGATGGAGAGAGTACAACTCAAGCTTGGGGGAGATTGAAGTTACTAATGCTCAAATGTTCCATTCATGAGCTCCCCAACAATATTATTATCAATAACTTTTATGCAAGGCTTTCTCTTCATGATAAATATTTATTGGATGCTTCTTGTGCTGGATCATTCACTCGCATGGAAGAAGAAGCTAAATGGGATCTTCTGGACTGTATTCAAGAAAATGCTGAAGCTTGGGAGAATGACAAAGGTAGAAAGTCAGGTATAAATTATGATTAGGAATGCATTGAATCTTTTATGGGAACTGATGACTTTTTCAAAATATTAGTAATGCTTATGGTCTAGACTCTCAAGCTATTGCTTCTTATTTTAAGGCTTTTGCTTCTTACATTGAAGGGGCTAAAAAGAAGTGGAATAAGTATCATGAACCTTATAAAGATGTTGCTAAGAGTGTTCCTGCAAGAAATACTGAAGTTTATACTACTAATCATGTATTACCTAAACCTTACATTGAGAAAATGCCTTTCCCAGTTAAGATACAGGAACATTCTATGATAGCTAGTATGGTTAATGAAAGTACAAGTAAGGCTGTTGAACCTGATAAACAAATGGTTGATGAACCTATAATAGCAAGTGTTAAAGACTTTGTCACTAAGTATGAGAAAGATGGACACACTATCCTTTGTAAGGATACCTCTAATATTGTTTCACATAGTAGTGTTATGAGAGCTAGTATTCCTGTGTTTTCTGTTAAAATAAGTGATCATTGCTATGATGGTACTTGTGATAGCTATATTTTTAAGTTTATGCATGATACTGAAAGTTACTATGAGAGAGGGAAAAGTATTCTTATGCATCTCAATAATATCAAGTTTCCTCGTTTTATGCTGAAAGTTTTTATGTTGCACTTCTTTTGCCTTATGCAAGTTGCCTCTGGTTTCAACAACTTGTTTTTTTACAAAATTCCCTTGCATAGGAAGTGGATTAGACTTAAATGTGTGTATTTTTCCTTCTTAATGCTCTCTTTCACCTCAATTCATATTCCTATGTGAGCATCTTCAAAATTATCATGCCCATCTTAATGGCTATAAAGAAAGAGCTCTTTGGGAGACAACCCAATTTATTTTTGCTTTTAGCTTGTTTTTGTTTCTTTGAGTCTTGGAAGTTATTACTTCAGTAATAACCGCTCCTTATCCGTTTTGTTTGGTTTTTGTGTCAAGATCAACCTCTAATGAGAGAGAAGTAAGAGTTGGGGAAGTTGCTGTCCCGAAACAAATTTTTGTGCTTCACCGTAAAAATTCATGAGAGATCTCTGTATGTCGGATTGAGCTGTAATGTTTTGTGCTTCTGCCCCAGGTTGTTATTTAACTTTCGTTAGCTTTGCACTTTTTGATTTGAGCACCAGAAGATTTTCGAAAAAATTGATCTTTACCTGCTGGTCTGTTTTGACAGGTTTTGCCACTCTTGCATTTGCTTCTTTATTCGATTTCCTTTTTGAATTCTTTTTGGGTCTTCAAAAGGAGTTACTACAGTAGCTTATGTTTTGTTGGTTTTCAGTTGAAGTTGGACTCAAAAGGTTTTATCACTTCATATATACTAATGTTGCAAATGAGAATTGTGTGAAGTTTTGTGTGAAAGAAATTTCCAGGAAGTGGAGACAATGGTGTAATAAGGAAGAGAAGGGTTTTATGACTCAAGTAATAAGTGTATGAAGATAAAGATATTGATTTTATTCAAGTGGTGACTCCGAAAGAATCTACTAGATACCAAATTCAGAGACCTGCAGAGTCTGTTTTCAAATAGGCAATAGTTCTGGTAAGAAAAGTTCCACGAAAATACTATCCAACTATATTTTTGCAGTTTTCAGTCAATAAGGAATGTTACGAAGCGAAAAAAGGATGGAACCAGAGCCAGGGTGGCCCACACCACCCTGTGGCGCGGGCCCACCCCTGGCCGCGCCACCAGGTGGTGAGTCCACCCCGGACTCCGCCTCTGACTCGTTTTCTCCCAGTAACTTCCTTTTGATATGAAACTTCGTAATATATACCCCCTGGATCTTCCGAGGTTCGTATATCGTGTTTTCGTCGTGTTTTTGTTTCGATCTGTTTTTGCCAGGACATACTCTTTGAAGGCTTAGAAGCACAATGGTGTCTGCCAAGGATAAAGGGAAGGAGCCCATGGAGGAAGATCTCCAAGACCCCAAGAAGGGGCTGGTACCTTTAGTATCTTGCCCTGCATCAGCGGAAGCCCTACGAGTCACTAAGGAGTTCTGCGATAAGTATCGAGACCTGTAGAGGAAGGTGGACATGCTTCAATGGGAGAATAATAGGCTTCGCAAGATGCTGGAAGATTTCCTGACGACAACTAAGAAAATATTACCACCACCTAATGAGTAATTCGTCATCAGGTTTGGCATCCCCTTGGTTTGTTCCAAGCTTGGGGGAGTGCCGCGGTATCATATCACTATCTTCTATCTTTTTACCTTTTTTAGTAGAGTCATATCATGAATAGAGGAGTTATTATGTAGGATGGTTTGCATTATGGAAGTGTCCCCTCTCTCGTTAGATATGTATCCCTTGGTGTGAATTGCCGTTATGGAATATTAATGAGAAGTTCTATCATTCACTCTTTTGCATAGCTTATATTAGTTTTGAATTCGTGGTTATATGATTGATCTTGTTGTTAGTATTGGTATCACTTTGGGATCATTGAGTTAATTTAGTTGGTTTTGGCAAACCTTGCTCAGTCAGTAGCAACACTATTTTCGAGAGTTGAAAGAAAAGAAAAAAGTACCTTTAAAGAAATATAATTTCATCTTCTTTCTTTCTTGATTTGCTCATAATTTTAGTATTCTCTAGTTAAGATCTTTTGTGCTTCCAAGGAAGATTGCATGTTTGTCTTTATCACTTGTATGTTTGTTTGTTTCCTTCAACTCTTATACTTGCTACCCAGCCTTGCTAGCCAAAAACCTGTACTGAGAGGGAATTCTTCTCGTGCATCCACTCCTTTAAACCAAAACCTTTGCCATTTGTGTCCACCATGCCTACCTAGTAGCATTATTGCTATTCCAAGTAAATTCTTGTTTTATCTACCTCCCAAATTAAACTTGTTATGTGAAAATTAGTGATTAAAGCTCTCACGAACTTGATGGCACACTTTACTTTCTTGCACTTAATAAACTTGAACCATTGTGCTCACCTATGTTGCGTATATGCTTGCGCTTTGTAAGTTGTTAATTAGCAGAACCATGCTGTCATGGGGAATGCTTTCAACATTGCACTGGTACTTTGTACCTAGTTGATATCATGTTCTTTTGTCTATGGATGTCGTCGGTGTGAAATTAAAGGGGAGCTTGTAAGTGCATGGAGTTATGCATGTGTGTTAGAGAAATGCCTGGGCCGCTGGTCTAATCCATGCTGACATGGTGGAAACCTACAGTGTAACCATAACGAGTATCTATGAAGCATTCTTCTTATAAAAAAGAGATAGAGATTGAGAAAAAAGAGAAAAAGAAAAAAGACATATATGAAAAGAGGAAAGAGAGAAAAAAGCACCATATTCCCATGGTAAATAAGAAGATTGCTGAGATACTTATTGTCTGCTTGCCTTGTCATTTTGATATGGGGATTCTTCCGTATCATCGGGCAAGGGGTACCCCATTGGCGGTTCTCAATGATACACAAATGCTTACGATGACAAGAACTTACCGGTGACTAAACTTGAGTAGCATGAGGAGCGACCCTCGTATTCAAGGGACATGAGATTCTCAACTTACAACTTGTCAATGCATATCCTCATATTTTATTACTTTAACCTTAATCATCTAAAGATGCCTATGTAGGGGCAATGAGAGCTGAAAGCTAGTAAGTATCATAATTTTTGGGAGCTCTTTATGAGACTTGCAATCCCTGTTACCCTCTTTGAAGGGCCTTTCTTTTACTTTTTAGTTGAGTCAGTAAACCTATTCCCTTCTATCTCAGCAAGTATTTTGAGTTGATGTGTTTCATCCATTCATATGATGATTTATTCAATCATGTCTTATGTTCCTTGTTTTACACATTGCTCTTATCTTGATGTTTACTACTTTGAAAGCTATCATTGAAAACCAGTTATTTGTGAACTCTAGAAAATTATCAACTATTCTTCGAGCAAGAGCTAAGTTTGCCATTACCAATTATGATTCACTTTATGTATCTTTATTGTGTTTCCTTTACTCATTGCAAGTTGAGTTATATAATAGTGAGTTGTCTTCTATTATGATCTATGCTTTTGATGAATGTGATGCTTCTTGTCCGTATTCTTTTATCGACTCTTCACTCCATAAACCCGAGGCCATGTTTATTGAGATCAGTTTCGCTTGAGGACAAGCGAAGTCTAAGCTTGGGGGGAGTTGATACATCCATTTTGCATCACTATTCTATGTCTTAATTCACTATTATTCATTGATATATTTCGTATTGAGAGGTGATACTTATGTTATTTCATCTGTTTTTGCATGGTTGATGACTTTTGGAGCATGGACCGCCGCAATATGGATTCTGATGGAAAAAGTGCTGTTTGGAGGCAAAATTCACGAAGATCATAAAATCCGGGAAAATATACGGAAAATCGTATTTTTCCAGAAGACTAAGGATGCCAGAAGACATAGTGGAGATGGGCCACAAGGGGCCCACACCACCCCCTGGCGCGGGCAGCCCTAGGCCGCGCCAGGAGGTGGTGTGGCCACCTTGGCCCACTCCAGCCTCTCTCCTCTGGCGTATATCATCCTGCCGAAATCCTAAGACTCGGGGAGCGACCATAGAAAGATTCCGCCGCCTCTGCGGGGCGGAAAACACCGAGAGAGAAAGATCTCTCCGACAGACATATTTTTGCCGGGAGAATTCCTTCCCGGAGAGGGGAGATCGTCGCCATCAACACCACCATCAAGATGGACTTCATCGAGATCATCATCATCATCACCACCATCATCACCATCAGCACCCTCATCACCATCTCCATATTGCTATAACAATTGAGTTGAATCTTGCATAGTTCATAGGGGAAACTTTCCCGGTGTTGATTACTCTTTATAGTTGATGCTATTTAGTGAACAGTTGAATTATTGTTTATGTTCAGATTGTTACACATCATTATCCCATATCTGATCATGATCCATATGATGTCTTGTGAGTAGTTCGTTTTGTTCTTGAGGACATGGGAGAAGTCATGTTGTTAGTAGTGGAGTTGCGTTGAGAAAGATTCAATAGATTGTTATTTAAGTTGTGGTGTACTTCTTCTAGTGGTGTCATGTGAACGTCGACTACATGACACTTCACCTATATGGGCCTAGGGGAATGCATTGTGTATTTGGCTACCAATCATAGGGGTTGCCAGAGTGACAGAAATCTGAACCCCCGTTAGGAAACCATTGCACAAGGGACGTAAGGGTCTTTGGTTAGGTTTCTACCTTAATTACTTTCTTGTACTTACGGATGTTTGCAAGGGGTATAATCACAAGTATGTATTATTATTGGATGGGGCGATACATTAGCACAGGTTCACCCACACAACACTTAGCAAGCTAGAGAAGATTAGTCAACTATATGAAGCGAAAGCACTTGACAGTCTTCCCATGTGTCCTCGAGAACGTTTGGTCATCTTAAGTAATACAACCGGCTTGTCCTTTGCTGCATAAAGGATTGGGACACTTGCTGCATTTATTCCTACTGTCTTTTATTTACTTGTACTTTGTTTCCTTGCTTTATCAAAAAACCCTAAAAATCTGTTTGCTAAGTATTTTCAGAGAATTCCTAATCCATACCACTAGCCAGCACCTTCTGCTCCTCGTTAGGTTCGGCACTCTTACTTATTGAAAATACTACGATACACCCCCTATACTTGTGGTCGACCATCACTAATGCTAAGCCACCAATCTTGCAAAGCAATGCACCACAACACCCGACCCCTCCTCTGGTCGACTATCACTAATGCTAAGCTACTGTAGCACCACCTTCTCCTTGTCTTTTGTCCTTGGAAACAGAGAAAGAGAGATATGGCATCATCCAAATCTTGGATATCTTGTGCAATAGAAAACACCACCCCTTCCTCCACCCAGTGCTTGAATCAGCAGCCCCATCACCCCTCACTCCACCTCCCTTATTTCCCAACCACTGGGCAACACCTCTCTCCCATGTCCAAAATGGGCATTTCACATCCCCATCTCCCTCCTCGAGATAAATAGGCCACCGGCCAGTACAGGCCCGTCTCGGGCTCTCATTTGCCCCCCTACCGCTCCCACTCTCCTCCCCCGAGAACCACTCCCTCACCCCTGCTCTGAGCTGCTCGAGAAGAAGAGGGAAAGAAGCTTCGGCCTTCTCCCCAAATTGAGCTAAGCTCACTCTCCTCTATTCCTCTCCCGCTGCATGTTGCGTTTTGAGAACCTCCTCGCCGTACTGACTTCTCCATGCCCTATTTATCCCCCTGCACCAACCAACAGAGGCCTCCCTGGCGATCCCGAAGCTGGCGCCACCGTGACCTCTGCGCGAGCTTGGTTCCAGCGTCGAACCAGGCCTTACCGCCCCTCTCCGGAGTCGTCGTCGTCAACTGCTTCGCCAAACACTCCTCCCGGCGCCTTCCTGCCGCTCTGGTGAGCTCCCCCACGCCACTCGAACCCAGCTAGGGTTTCCTCCCCGCCGGCCCCGTCGAGAGGAAGGAGACGGCGCGCAGCCGTCGATCTCCCTTAGATCGAATGGTTGACGCCGCCAGATACCGCTTCAACACCCTCCACCGCTGACTGGCGGGCCCTGCCCGTCTGGTTCGAATCCGCCCCTCCCGCGCGCTGGCTAGTGGGCCGAATCCACTCTCTCGGCCCAGTTCCGCCTGGGATCTGGCCCGCGGCGCCCCTGCCCTTTTTCCTTTTCTTTAATTATTCTCTAGAATCTGTTAAATAGTTGGTTGGTTTAAATCGAAATAAAAATGGAAACTACACAATTTTGTCCAAATAAAATTTTGAATAGGTTCATGTGTGTTTTGTGCAACATGCAGAACTGGTCTTTTGCCAAAAATAATTTTTATTATCGATTGGCAATTAATCTACTAAAGTGTGTATTTTGCACTAAATAATTTTCTCTGGGAGTTTTACATGCTCATTTGGGATGAATCAAAACTCTCTTGGAAGATAATTACTATACCATTCAATTAGCATAGGCCTCATGCTAGGGTGAATAGTAGTTTGTCTATTGTAAAAATAACAAAAACATCACAGTTATGACTTTAGAAAATTCCCGAGGCCAAATTTTAACTTGCTTTGAACTGATTCCAATTCCCAGGAAATTGGTACATCAGGACATGCCAAAAACCAGGAGCTCACCATTTATTGGGCTTCTGATGAAATTTAATGAATTAAACATTTATGTCCTTAGTGTTTTCACTAGATAAATCACTTCAGTAGCTCTGCAACTCCAAAAATAGTGATTCCAGTTGGTATTGGGAGGAATTTGCAATATCTACACATTGCCCTTTACCTCATATCAAAAGCCTTTGTAGATTAAATCTGGTGAAAAGGACAATTTGTCTACAGACCTTCCTTTGGGAATTCCTGAGGGCATTCTGGTAAATATTTTGGCATGATTCCAACACTCAGCAAACAAGTACATCAAGCCCTACCCAACCGTCCAAGGAAATAATTTTTGGATCTCCAGAACATTTCTGGTGAATTATTGCCTAAAACTAGAGTTTTTCCCACTAGAATTTTCATTATAAATCAATGGAAATTGATAATTTGGTGAAACCACTTTTGTAGGTTTCATATTATAACCACCTACCTGATGGAATCATTTGAATACAATGATATCATCCAGAACCTAGCCTTGATCTAAAACCCCTCTCTCAAATAGTTCCTAGACAACAAATCACCAAGGCAAATCCACAAAGGAAATAAAAGTATTCCCGAATTCTATGACCTTAATCTATCAAAACCTACTGAACTTAATGTTGTGTTGTATGTTTGTTTGCTGTATTGCAAAGATGCTTGTATGCCTTGTGCTGATTATGCTCTTGCTTGTTTGCATGTGTGCTCCCTGACGATGATAGTTGCGATTATATCGGAGAGCAGAAGAAGATGATTATTATGGTATATTACTGGGTATTCTAAGAAGAAGTCCAGGGACATATTTCCATATTGCTGATCATCAGGCAAGCCACCTTCTTGCTCATAAGCCTCGTCCTACTGTTTTACTTATGCATGCTTTATCTACTGTTTATGAAAATTGCACTGTTTTACTATATGTTGATGTATATATGGTAGTGGTTTGGCTCCTCCGAACTATTACCCTTTTCGTACTACTAAGTACAACCTCTCGATGATACCTACTTGTCCCTAGTATGGTAGATGGTGTAACACACCATACCCCTTTGGAGACCCTGATTTAGCCGAAGCAAAGCTATAGGATGGGAAGACCCCGAAATTTTTTTACCAAATGTTTTATGATAAAACCTTGGAGAGGTGGGACCTCCCAAGAGTTGTTGAGAAAGAAAAAGGTTTTAGTTTTACAAAATGCTGAAGGAAAGCAGGAGGAAAAAGGTTTACAAAAATGCACCCGGTTCTTTGCAGTTTTGCTAGAACAATTAACCCTATGCAACCACATTACTCTGGAATGGGACATGGCTGGATTTGATGGTTGTTTATTCTGGTATAAGCTGCCCCATAACTACTACAGGGGATCGGGGATCCCTGGAGGGTGGGCCTTCTCCGATAAAGGTCCATGTGGGGCATTGACCTTGAGAAGGAACGAAGGGTCTGCTAGCGTCCACGCATTACTATGAGCCCGGTTGGTCCTTGGTACCCGACGTCCCGGTTTTGAGGGGAATAACACTCATAGGGTAGGCACTTATATTGGAGTGGGCATCGGGAGAGTCTTGATTGGTTACTCGACCCACGATCGGTGTAGATCAGGGTAGTGTACCCAGATGGTGTGGGTAAAGTGTACAAACTCTGCAGAGAGTAAATCTATTCGAATAGCCGTGTCCGCGGTCATCGACGGTTGGGAAGGTTGCTGTAGAGCGGTGCTGGTTTTGTTTTCAAAAAGGATTTCTGAAACGAAATGGCTTTGGAAATGTTTTGACCATGGGATGGTCGGAGAGGATCCCATTTTTGACCATGGGATGGTCAGAAAGGGATGGAAGGAGTTTGGTCATGGGATGACCGTAAAGGAGGAACAAATTGGTGACCAAGTCCTAGGGTTTTCTAAAACTTTTCAAAAAGGTTTCCAAAATGTTTACAAAGTTTTCAACAAAGATATGTAGATGTTATATCTACAAGAGAAACTAATTGAGAAAATAACCCCTCTTGGAGCCCTCCTACTACCACAGCCTTAATGCATATCCTCTTGTTATTATTGTTATCTTAAGGTGGTTTGCGAGTACATTCAAAGTACTCACTAGCATTGTCCCTGGCTATTAACATGGTTAGATATCGAGAAGAAGGTGAAGTGGACGACTATGCGAGCTAGGACGTTCTCCCAGTCAGTTGCTTGTAGGTTAAGTCATGGATCGAGCTCTACGCTTGATAAAGTTCCACTGATGTTTATTGATGTAGCCATAACGGCATTCATGTAAGTCTTGTAAATTTGGTAGGTCTCGGATGTTGTAATGATACTTGTCGGTTATGTGCCACGACTAACTGATCATGGGATCGTGGTTGTATACATAATAGGGATTCTCGGAGGATTAATCCGAGGGCCCCACAAGAGAGATCTTTCTCTCTCGGTGTTTTCCGCCCCGTAGAGGCGGCAGAATATTTTTGTGGTTGCTCCCTGAGTCTTAGGGTTTCGGGAGGATAATATACGCCAGAGGGGAGAGCCTGGAGTGGGCTAGGGTGGCCACACCACCTGGTGGCGCGGCCTAGGGTGGCCCGCGCTAGGGGGTGGTGTGGGCCCCTTGTGGCCCATCTCCACTTCCCCTTCTGGCAATCTTCGTCTTTTGGAAAAATAGGATTTTCTATGTATTTAAACCCAGATTTTCTGATCTTCGCGAATTTTGCCTCCAAACAACACCTTTCCATCAAAATCCTGACTGCAGCGGTCCATGCTCCAAAAGCCATGAACCATGCAAACACAGATGAAATAACATAAGTATCATGTCTTAATATGAAATATATCAATGAATAACTGTAAATTATGATATAGAATAGTGATGCAAAATGGACGTATCAACTCCCCCAAGCTTAGACTTCGCTTGTCCCCAAGCTAAAACTAAGCTCAATAAACATGACCTCAGGTTTATGGAGCGAAGAGTCGACAAAAGAATACGGACAAGAAGCATCACATTCATCAATACATAAATCATAATAGAAGATAACTCATTATTATATAACTTAACTTGCAATAAGTAGAGGAAACACAATAAAGATACATAAAGTAAATCATGATTGATAATGGCAAACTTAGCTATTTGTCGAAGAATAGTTCACAATTTGCAGGAGTTCACAAATAACTGGTTTTCAATGATAGCTTTCAAAGTGGTAGACACTAAGATAAGAGCAATGTGCAAAACAAGGAACATAAGAGACATGATTGAATAAGTCATCATATGAATGAATGAAACACTACAACTCAAAATACTTGTTGAGGTAGAAGGGAATAGGTTTACTGACTCAACTAAAAAGTAAAAGATAGGCCCTTCATAGAGGGAAGCAGGGATTTCAAGTTTCATAAAGAGCTTCCAAAAATTATGGTACTTATTAGCTTTCAGCTCTCATTGCCCCTATCATAGGCATCTTTAGGTGATTAAGGTTAAAGTGATCAAATATGAGGATATGCTTGACAAGTTGCAAGTTGAAAATCTCATGTCCCTTGAATACGAGGGCTGCTCCTCATGCTACTCAAGTTTAGTTACCGGTAAGTTCTTGTCATAGTAAGTACATGTGTATCATAGAGAACCGCCAATAGGGTACCCCTTCCCCGATGATACGGAAGAATCCCCATATCAAAATGACAAGGCAAGCAGACAACAAGCATCTCAGCAATCTTCTTATTTACCATGGGAATATGGTGCTTTTTCTCTCTTTCCTCTTTTCTCATATCTTTTTTTTCTCTTTTTCTCAATCTCTATCTCTTTTTTGTTTATAAGAAGAACGCTTCATAGATGCTCATTATGGTTACGCTGCAGGTTTCCACCATGATTAGGCATGGATTAGACCGGCGGCCCAGGCGTTTCTCTAACACATATACATAACTCCATGGACTTACAAGCTCCCCTTTCATTTCACACCGACGACATCCATAGACAAAAGAACATGATATCAACTAGGTACAAAGTACCGATGCAATGTTGAAAGCGTTCCCCATGACAGCATGGTTCTGCTACTTTACAACTTACAAAGCGCAAGCATATATGCAACATAGATGGGCACAATGGTTCAAGTTTATTAAATGCAAGAAAGTAAAGTGTGCCATTAAGATCGTGAGAGCTTTAATCACTAATTTTCACATAAGAAGTTTAATTTGGAAGGTAGATAAAAACATGAATTTACTTGGAATAGCAATAATGCTAATAGGTAGGTATGGTGGACACAAATGGCATAGGTTTCGGTTTAGGATTGGATGCACGAGAAGCATTCCCTCTCAGTACAGGTTTTTGGCTAGCAAGGCTGGGTAGCAAGCATCAGAGTTGAAGGACACAAACATACAAGTGATAAAAGCAAACATGCAATCTTCCTTGGAAGCACAAAAGATCTTAACTAGAGAATACTAAACTTATGAGCAGATCAAGAAAGAAAGATGATGAAATTATATTTCTTTAAGAGTACTTTTACCTTTTTCATTCAATTCTCAAAATAGTGTTGCCACTGACTGAGCCAGGGTTGCCAAAACCAACTAAATTAACTCAATGATCCCAAAGTGATACCAATAAAAATGATAAGATCAATCATATAACCATGAATTGAAAACTAAAATAAGATATACAAAAGAGTGAATGATAGAACTTCTCGTTAATAATCCATAACGGCAACTCACACCAAGGGATACATAGATATCTAACGAGAGGGGGGACACCTCCACAATGCAAACCATCCTACATGATAACTTCTCTATTCATGATATGACTCTACTAAAAAGGTAAAAAGATAGAAGATAGTGATGTGATACCACAGCACTCCCCCAAGCTTGGAACAAACCAAGGGGATGCCAAAACCTGATGACGAATTACTCCTTCGGTGGTGGTGGTATTCTCTCGTCATCGTCCGACTTCCAAGGTAAGGGCTCCCCATCAACAAAAGACATCATGGTCTCCTTGCAGCAGCACTTATGCGTTTAAACCTAACCTCATACTAATAGTTTTGATTTTGAACACCATAGAGCTATGCTTGCAGTTGGTTGGTTGTTTGGTGGAGTGAGAGAATTTCATCCTTAAGATCAGCAGTCTCCTTTTGGTGCTCGGCGATGAGTTCGGAACAAACCTTATGGATGATATCCACTTCACCTTATGCCATCTTCTTGTACCTAAAGACTTATTGCTCAAGTGCTTCCATCCTGTCCTCCAGACTTCCTTCACTTTTGGGGCCTTGAACCTCTTTTATCCGTACCTCCCCATCTTCAAGCAACAACTCCTTGGGATGAATCTTCAACTCTCGCATGGATGGGTTGATGATGTCTGCTGAGGAATCTTCCTTGGCTGATCCATAGGAAGAGATTGTTGCTCCAAATCTGGGACTCTACCTGTCAGAAATAGATCGAAATAAAAACACAATGAGAACATGATATACGAACCTCTGGGGATCTGGGGGATTATATATTACGGAGTTTTACAACAAAAGGAAGGTACTGGGAGAAAACGGGTCGGAGACAGAGTCTGGGGCGACCACACCACCTGCTGGCGCGGCCAGGGGGGCCCGCGCCAGGGGGTCGTCTGAGCCACCCTGGTTCCGTTTCCGTCCCTCTTTCGCTTCATAGCTTTCCTTGTTGGATAAAAACTGCAAAAATATAACTGGATAGAATTTCTGCGGAACTTTTCTTACCAGAACTGTTACCTATTCGAAAACGGACTCTACACGTCTCTGAATTTAGCATTTGGTAGATTCTTCTAGATTCACCACTTGAATAACATCAATATCTTCATCTTCATACTCATATTTCCCGAGTCATGAAACCTCTCTTTCTTATTACACCATTTTCTCCGATAACATGGACATTTCTTCACACAATTCTCATTAGCAACATTAGTGTAAGCGCGGTAATAAACCTTTTAAGTCCAATTTCAACTGAAATCCATCAAATCATAAGCTATCGCAGGAACTCCTTCCGAAAACCCAAAAAAAAATTCAAAAAGGAAATCGATTTAAAGAAGCAAATGCAAGAGTGGCAAAATCTATCAAAACAGACCAGCAGGCAAAGATAATTTTTTTAGGAAATCTTCTGTTGCTCAAATCAAAAAGTTCAAAACTAACAAAAGTTAAAAAACAACCTGGGGCAGAAGCACAAAAAATGACAGCTCAATCTGATAGACAGAGATCTCTCACGAATTTTTACGGTGAAGCACAAAAATCTGTTTCGGGACAGCAACTTCCCCAAATCTTACTTCTCTCTCATTAGAGGTTGAGCTTTACACAAAAACCAAACAAAAAGGATAGGGAGAGGTTATTACCGAAGTAATAACTTCCAAGACTCAAAGAAACAAAAACAAACTGAAAGCAAGAATATATTGGGTTGTCTCCCAAAAAGCTCTTTCTTTATAGCCATTAAGATGAGCATGATAATTTCAATGGTGCTCACATAAGATATGAATTGAAGTAAAAGAGAGCATCAAGAAGCAAAATACACATGTTTAAGTCTAACCCACTTCCTATGCAAGGGAATTTTGTAAACAAACAAGTTGTTGAAACCAGAGGCTACAAGCATAGGAAGGCAAAACAAGTGCAACATAAAGACTTTAAGCATAAAACGAGGAAACTTGATATTATTGAGGTGCATAAGAACAGTCTTCCCTCTCTCATAATAACTTTCAGTATCATGCATAAATTTAATGATATACCTATCACAAGAATCATTGTAGCAATGATCACTTATCCTAACAGAAAACACAAGGACACTAGCTCTCATAACACTACTTTGTGAAACAATATTAGGGATATCCTTACAAAGGATAATGTGTCCATCTTCTTCATATTTAGTGACAAAATCTTTCACATTTTCTATTATAGGTTCATCATCCATTTGTTTATCAGGTTCAACAGCTTTATTTGTACTTTCATTAACCATACTAGCTATCACAGAATGTTCCTTTATCTTAACTAGAAAAGGCATTTTCTCAATATAAGGTTCATGTAAAACATGATTAGCAGTATAAACTTCAGTATTTCTTGCAGGAACACACTTAGCAACATCTCTATATGGTTCATGATACTTGTTCCATCCCTTTTTCGGAATGTCAATATAAGAAGCAAAAGCCTTAAAACAATTAGTAAAAACTTGAGAATCAAGACCATAAGCATTACTAATATTTTGAAAGTCATCAGTTCCCATAAAAGATTCAATGCATTCATAATCATAATTTATACCTGACTTTCTTCCTTTGTCATTCTCCCATGCTTCAGCATTGTCTTGAATACGGTCTAGAAGATCCCATTTAGCTTCTTCTTCCATGCGTGTAAATGATCCAGCACAAGAAGCATCCAATAAATCCTTATCATGAAGAGAAAGCCTTGCATAAAAGTTATTGATAATAATATTGTTGGGGAGCTCATGAATAGGACATTTGAGCATTAGTAACTTCAATCTCCCCCAAGCTTGAGCCGTACTCTCTCCATCAAGAGGCCAAAAATTGTATATTTGATTCCGATCTTTATGAATCTCACTAGGAGGATAAAACTTTGAATAAAAGAGAGGTACTATTTCCTCCCATTCAAGAGCTTGACCATTCTCCAGTAGCTTATACCATTCTTCTGCTCTTCCTTTCAGTGATAATGAGAATAACTTCTTCTTGACTTGATCAGTTGTAATGCCTGCACACTTAAACAACCCGCATAATTCTTGTATAAAGAGCAAATGATCACCAGGATGGACAGTTCCATCTCCAACATAATAGTTATCCATAACACGATCAATAATTCTTGTAGGTATTTTAAAAGTATCATTCTCAGCAGGTGGTGGTTCATCTACTACCTTAGCAGTTCTAGTAGCATTACGAAATAAGAAACTCAGCGAATTATCCATATTGAAATAAAGCAACTAATAGAAGTAAACAATACTCACAGTAGAAGTTTCCTTTACCAGTTCCACTCTCCAATAGTGCTTCACTCCCCGGCAACGGCACCAGAAAATAGTCTTGATGACCCACAAGTATAGGGGGTGTATCGCAGTATTTTCAATAAGTAAGAGTGTCGTACCCAACGGGGAGCAGAAGGTGTTGGCGAATGGCTTGGAGCAGGTAAATACTTAGCAAATGGATTTTTAAGGATTTTTGATAATGCAGGTAAATAAAGTATGAGTAAATAAAAGATAATAAGAATAAATGCTGCAAGTGGCCCAATCCTTTCTTTAGCAAAGGACAAGCCGGTAGTATTACTTAAGATGACCAAATGTTCTCGAGGACACATGGGAATATCGTCAAGTGCTTTCGCTTCATATAGTTGATTAATCTTCTTTAGTTTGCTAAATGTTGTGTGGGTGAACCTGTGCTAATGTACCTAACTTCCTTGGACTAATACATACTTGTGATTATACCCCTTGCAAGCATCCGCAAGTATAAGAAATTAATTAAGGTAGAAACCTAACCACAACTTTAAACTCTAAGACCCTGACGTCCCATGTGCAAAGGTTTCCTAACGGGGGTTCAGGTTTCTGTCACTCCGGCAACCCCTACGGTTAGTAGCCAAATACACAATGCATTCCCCTAGGCCCTTATAGGTGAAGTGTCATGTAGTCGACATTCACATGACACCACTAGAAGAAATACACCACAACTTAAATATCAAACCATTGAATCTTTCTCAACACAATTCCACTACTAACAACATGACTTCTCCCATGTACTCAAGAACTAAACAAACTACTCACAAGACATCATATGGATCATGATCAGAGATGAAATAATGATGTGTAACAATCTGAACATAAACGATAATTCAATGGTTCACTCAACAACATCAACTACAAGGAGTAATCAACACCGGTAAAGTTTTGATGACCCACAAGTATAGGGGGTGTATCGCAGTATTTTCGATAAGTAAGAGTGTCGAACCCAACGAGGAGTAGAAGGTGCTGGCTAGTGGTATGGATGAGGAATTCTTTGTAAATACTTAGCAAACGGATTTTTAGGGGTTTTTGATATAGCAAGTAAACAAAGTACGAGTAAACAAAAGACAGTAGGAATAAATGCAGCAAGTGGCCCAATCCTTTATGCAGCAATGGACAAGCCGGGTGTATTACTTAAGATGACCAAATATGCTCGAGGACACATGGGAAGATTGTCAAGTGCTTTCACTTCATATAGTTGATTAATCTTCTTTAGCTTGCTAAGTGTTGTGTGGGTGAACCTGTGCTAATGTACCGACCTTCCTAGGACTAATACATACTTGTGATTATACCCCTTGCAAACATCCATAAGTACAAGAAAGTAATTAAGGTAGAAACCTAACCACAACTTTAAACTCTAAGACCCTTACGTCCCTTATGCAATGGTTTCCTAACGGGGGTTCAGGTTTCTATCACTCTGGCAACCCCTACAATTAGTAGCCAAATACATAATGCATTCCCCTAGGCCCATATAGGTGAAGTGTCATGTAATCCACGTTCACATGACACCACTAGAAGAAGTACACCACAACTTAAATATCAAACTATTGAATCTTTCTCAACACAACTCCACTACTAACAACATGACTTCTCCCATGTCCTCAAGAACAAAACGAACTACTCACAAGACATCATATGGATCATGATTAGAGATGGAATAATGATGTATAACAATCTGAACATAAACAATAATAAAACGGTTCACTCAATAGCATCAACTACAAAGAGTAATCAACACCGGGAAAGTTTCCCCTATGAACTATGCAAGATTCAACTCAATTGTTAGAGCAATATGGAGATGGTGATGATGGTGCTGATGGTGATGATGGTGGTGATGATGATGATGATCCCGATGAAGTCCAGCTTGATGGTGGTGTTGATGGCGATAATCTCCCCTCTCCGAGAAGGAATTCCCCCGGCAGAATTCTGTCTGCCAGAGAGATCTTTCTCCCTCGGTGTTTTCCGCCCTGCAGAGGTGGCGGAATCTTTCTGTGGTCGCTCCCCGAGTCTTAGGGTTTTGGGAGGATAATATATGCTAGAGGGGAGTGCCAGGGGTAGACCAGGGCGGCCACACCACCTGGTGGCGCAGCCTAGGCTGGCCCGCGCCAGGGGGGTGGTGTGGGCCCCCTGTGGCCCATCTCCAGCCCCCCTTCTGGATTCCTTCGTCTTTTGGAAAAATAGGATTTTCCGTATATTTTCCCGAATTTTCTGATCTTCGCGAATTTTGCCTCCAAACAGCACCTTTTCCATCAGAATCCTGACTGCAGTGGTCCATGCTCCAAAAGTCATCAACCATGCAAAAACAGATGAAATAACATAAGTATCACCTCTCAATACGAAATATATCAATGAATAACAGTGAATTATGACATAGAATAGTGATGCAAAATGGACGTATCAACTCCCCCCAAGCTTAGACTTCGCTTGTCCCCAAGCGAAACTGAGCTCAATAAACATGACCTCAGGTTTATGGAGTGAAGAGTCAATAAAATAATACGGACAAGAAGCATCACATTCATCAATACATAGATCACAATAGAAGACAACTCACTATTATATAACTCAACTTGCAATTAGTAAAGGAAACACAATAAAGATACATAAAGTAAATCATAATTGGTAATGGCAAACTTAGCTCTTGGTCGAAGAATAGTTGATAATTTGCTGGAGTTCACAAATAACTGGTTTTCAAAGATAGCTTTCAAAGTAGTAAACATCAAGATAAGAGCAATGTGCAAAACAAGGAACATAAGAAACATGATTGAATAAATCATCATATGAATGAATGAAACACAACAACTCAAAATACTTGCTGAGATAGAAGGGAATAGGTTTACTGACTCAACTACAAAGTAAAAAGAAAGGCCCTTCGCAGAGGGAAGCAGGGATTGCAAGTGTCATAAAGAGCTCCCAAAAATTATGATACTTACTAGCTTTCAGCTCTCATTGCCCCTATCATAGGCATCTTTAGGTGATTAAGGTTAAAGTGATCAAATACGAGGATATGCATTGATAAGTTGTAAATTGAGAATCTCATGTCCCTTGAATACGAGGGTTGCTCCTCATGCTACTCAAGTTTAGTCACCGGTAAGTTCTTGTCATCGTAAGCAAATGTGTATCATAGAGAACCGCCAACAGGGTACCCCTTGCCTGATGATACGGAAGAATCCCCATATCAAAATGACAAGGCAAGCAGACAACAAACATCTCAGCAATCTTCTTATTTACCATGGGAATATGGTGCTTTTTTCTCTCTTACCTCTTTTCATAATCTCTTTTTTCTTTTTCTCTTTTTTTCAATATCGGACTTTTTTTATTAGAAGAATGCTTCATAGATGCTCGTTATGGTTACGCTGCTGGTTTCCACCATGTTAGCATGGATTAGACCAACGGCCCAGGCATTTCTCTAACACACATGCATAACTCCATGAACTTACAAGCTCCCCTTTCATTTCACACCGACGACATCCATAGACAAAAGAACATGATATCAACTAGGTACAAAGTACCAGTGCAATGTTGAAAGCGTTCCCCATGACAGCATGGTTCTGCTAATTCACAACTCACAAAGCGCAAGCATATACGCAACATACATGGGCAAAATGGTTCAAGTTTATTAGATGCGAGAAAGTAAAGTGTGCCATCAAGTTCGTGAGAGCTTTAGTCACTAATTTTCACATAACAAATTTAATTTGGGAGGTAGATAAAACAAGAATTTACTTCGAATAGCAATAATGCTAATAGGTAGGTATGGTGGACACAAATGGCGTGGGTTTTGGTTTAAAGGAGTGGATGCACAAGAATAATTCCCTCTCAGTACAGGTTTTTGGCTAGCAAGGCTGGGTAGAAAGTACAAGAGTTGAAGGAAACAAACAAATATATAATGATAAAGACAAAGATGCAATCTTCCTTGGAAGCACAAAAGATCTTAACTAGAGAATACTAGACCTATGAGAAAATCAAGAAAGAAAGATGATGAAATTATATTTCTTTAGAGTACTTCTATCTTTTTCATTCAACTCTCAAAAATAGTGTGGGACTGACCGAGCCAGGTTTGCCAAAACCAACTAAATTAACTCAATGATCCCAAAGTGCTACCAATACTAACAACAAGATCAATCATATAACCACGAATTGAAAAATAATATAAGCTATGCAAAAGAGTAAATGTAGAACTTCTCATTAATAATCCATAACGGCAACTCACACCAAGGGATACATATCTAACGAGAGTGGGGACACTTCCATAATGCAAACTGTAACATCCCAATTTCAGGAACCCTGATTAGTTGTCTAGAATGCAAAAATCAGGGGGAACAAAAACTTTTTCTTGTTTAATGCTGAAGTGTTTGCTTGTTGTTTGGATATGCTTAAGCATGTGAATGTGTATTAGATGATATACTCCTTACCTCACGATCAGTTGAGAAAATCTATCTAACAAAACTATCCTGGCTCATTCTAACCTATTCTCAAATGCTCTGGCATTTCAAAACCTGAGGCAAGATGCTTATGAAACCAAAACTATTTTAGTAGCTTCTATTGATAAAACTACCGAGAGCTAGATAACATAATCTCCTTATGTTTTCAAGACAGAACCTTCTACTATTCTTATTTCTATATTTAACAAAACCCTTTATGAAGCTTTTGAACTCTACTCTTGGTAGAGATACCCAAGACTCTCATCTTATTCAAACTCTAACCCTTTTCAAATGGCCCAACCTTACCTCAAGTCAGACTTGATGGTAACCCTAGTAATATGTTTGCTAGTTTTAAGATGAGATGCCTTGATCTGTTGTCTGATGAATTGCCTTGGTCTACTGCTTGATTTGTCTGCTTAGGAGATAGTATGGGTTACTCTAGGAGCTCATCACTAGGATCAATATGTCTCCAAATCCTCCCACCCTAAGCAAGAATTCAATCTGGATCTGACCCCAAACTGCTAAGTGGTCATCTAAAACCCTTAACCAGATCAATTCGGAAGTGATCCCTTCTAGAAGCTTCCAAGTCAATGAAGACCAGAATCAAGCAAGGATCCTTTCTAATCCATCTACACTTCAACTTCATCCACTTGGGGCTGCTTTGGTACCTTGAAATCAATCTAGAACATCCTCCCTCTTATTCTAGTCAAGATCCCCAAATCTGCCAAATTTGGCTAAGGGTGGAAAACTATTTCCAACATCACCTTTTTGGATATCTCCCTTTCTAAACCCTTGTGCATTTTCGGTAATGCACTTGAACCATCTTGTTAACCATCCTAAGAACGACCAAGGCCCACTATTTCCCTTGGTTAGATCATCCTCCAACCCACTTGTACTTGATGGTTTTGCAGGCAAGAAAATAACTACTCCTGCAAATCTAGTCAATATGCCTACTTTGACAGAAGCTCACACCACCATCCAACCTTCTATAGACCAAATATTTACATGGTTGTGTTCTACTTATATAGGTCTATCATTAACTACTTTTCTTGTTCCAAGTGGAACTTTGTGCTGCTTAAAACCCACAAGGTTTTGAAGGCTAGTTGATAATCTGCTTTGGCAGGCTTATTTTATTCAAAGTTTGCAAGTCTGTCTTGGTGAGATCAAGCAGGATCAAGCTCAAACCTCTATATCATGTTTATGTACATAACTTGGTCTATCCATCCCTCTACCCCATGCCCCAAGGGGAGATCTGAGCTCCAAGATCTAACCTGGTTTAGGTAGTATGAAATTAACCTCACCCTAGATCCTTAATCTAGGGTATTCCACCAAAATCAACTTGGATTATCCAATCCCAATGTTGCAAATGCTTGATACACCTTGTCTACACCATCTACCTTGATCAGCAAGATTTATCAAATATTACCCATAACTATTTTGGCTCCAAATCTATTTAATCTCCTTAAATAGTCAAATCCCCAAAACTCCTCTCATAAAGGAAAGTTTGGTTTTTGCCAAAACACTTCCCGAACTTTTGGATCAATTGAGGTCCATATATCACAACCCATCTTCCCACCTCAAAAATAAATATTTTTGAGTTTCTTTATTATTTCTTTTTGCCCTTTTTCTTAAATGGCAGAAACAAGAAATAATCCTTTAAAAATACTTTCCAACCTCAATAAATCCTAATAAAATTCCTCAAGGTGTGATATTGTGTCTAGGGCCATCTCACATTAAAATCCAACAAAGTCCAATGTAAAAATATCAAATGAGCTCTAAATCTCCATTTCTGCAGTTTTTGAGTAAATGGATTTTAGTGGACTTTAATTCCTCTGATAAATCCCAAATAATTCTTGGAGGTGTATCTTGACCTCATCTACCTACCAGTATCATCTCCCCACCCTGTCCAATACAGATTTTGGAAATTACTTCACACACCTCCAAGTGATCAAAGTTGCCAAATCAATCAAGCATTGATCCAAAACCAAACCCAAACACCACCAATATTGCAAAACAATGCACCATAGCACCCAGCACTCACCCTGGTCGTGTGCACTATAGCTAAGCTACTATAGCAACCCCTCTCCCTTGTCCCATGTGCTTGAGAGAGAAAGAGAGAGAGAGAGACAAACAAGTGGGACCAAGTTTGCAGCAGCCTCCACCACTCTCTCCCTATCTCCCTGCCGACCAGATGACCCTCTTACCCCTCCTCACCGCCCCCTGAGCCAATCCCAGGCCAGCCACACTCCTCTCCCATGTCCAAAGAGGACCCTTACCCCATCAACCTCTCGCCCTCGGTATAAATCGGCCAGAGGCCACCCCAGCTCCCCACAATAGGCTCATTTGCCCCCTCTGCTCCCTCTTACCACCTAGACACCCCACTCCCTCTCCACTGCTCTGCCCTGCTCGAGGGAGAGAGGAAGCAAAGCTTCGGCCCTCCCCCATCTAGCGAGCAAGGGACTCCTCCTGTTGCCTCTCCCCCTCTGCATGTTCGCTCCCAGGACCCCCATGTCCCCCTGCATCTAACCCTCCCCTCTGTTTTGCCCAGGATCCTCTCCACCATCGCTGCCGGTGAGCTTCCGAGAGCACCCCCGCGGGCGTCTTTGCGCGAGTCTGTTCCCGGCATCAAACCACCCCTTGCCGCCCCTCTGTGAGCTCGTCGCCAACCACCGCATCTCCATGGACCCTCCCCGGCTCCTCTCCGCCGTCAGGTGAGCCACCCCGATCCCTCCCCCTCTCAGCTAGGGTTCCTCGCCACGATGCTTCTTTCCGCGGAGACGATGGCCGAGCGACGTCGATCTCGTTTAGATCGAGCGGCCGAGATCTTCCCGTACCCCTCTCGTCGACGCTGGTAGGCGGGTCCTGCCCCGCGGGTTTGAACTACCGCCTCCCGCTGGCGCAGCCCTCCCGGGTGGGCCGCTTGTCCCCTGGACGGCCTAGGTTCCCTCCAGATCCGGGCCCATGTCAATCCTTTTTCTTTTTCCTTTTTATAACATACTAGATCTCACTTCTGCATTGTAGTTTAAATCGATTTAAAAATGGAAAATGAAGTATTTTGCCTAAATGGAATTTTTACCATGTTCATGTGTGTTCTGTGCAACATGCAGAACTGGTCTTGTACCAAAAATAATTTTCATTATTTACTGGTAATTAATCTACAAAAAGATATCTTTTACACTAAATAAATTCCCCTGGGAATTGTACATATCCATTTGGGATGAACCCAAGTCCTCCTAGAAGATAATTTCTATATCCTTCAATTAGCATAAACCTCATGCCAAGGTGAACAATAGTTTGGCTTTAATAAAAATAACAAAAACAGATACTTTCTGCCTTTAGAAAAATCCCTAGGTAAATATACAACATATTTTGGGTTGATTACACATCCGAGTGATGTGGTACATCAATACCTATCAAAATCCAAGAGCTCAAGAATTATTGAATTTCTGAGGATTTAGAATGCATTAAACATTTTTGTATATAGTTTTATCACTAGATAAATCACTCCAGTAGTTCTATAACACCAAAAGGGTTGATTCCAATTTCTACATAAAGGTGTTATAAATACCTACCAGATGTCCTTGGTTTCATATCAATAGCTGTTGTAGATTTAATCTGGTGAAAAAGACAAATTTTCTACAGAGCTGCCTTTGGGATTCCAACTCTGAGTGAACAAGTACTTTAAGGCCTACCTAACCATCCAAGGAAATAATTTATGGAGCTCCAGAACTTTTCTGGTGAATTATTTCCTAATACTAGAGCCTTTAGCACTAGAATATTCATAAGTATTTCAAGAAAAGTAATAAAATAGTGAAACCACTTTTGTTGGTTTCATCTTATCAATACCTATCTGTTGGTATCATGTTTTTACAAGGGTACCCTACAGAATATGGTCTTGTCCAAAAATCCATCTCTTAGGTAGTTTCTAGACTATAAATCCTAAGGGGTATTCATTCCTTTCTCCAGGGCCATCTCAATCTCCTAAAACCAATCCTCTCAAAACCATCTGAATCGTAATTCTGTATTATTCAATTGCTTGCTGTTTTGTTTTGGTGCTTGTATGCCTTGTGTTGATTGTGGCTTGGCTTGCTTGCATGTGATGTCGGGACGATGATAGTTGCGATGAAATCGGAGAGCAGAAGAAGTGGTATTGATTATTAGTATGGGTATCCTTGGTTATCTAAAGAAGAAGTCCAGGGACCTACTGCCACATTGCTGATCATCAGGCAAGCCACCTTCTTGCTCATAAGCCTTGTCCTACTGTTTTACTTATGCATGTTTTATCAACTGTTTATTAAAACTTCACAGTTTTGCTATATATTGATGTATATATATATATGGTAGTGGTTTGGCTCCTATGAACTATTACACTCTGGTACTACCAAGTACAACCCTCGTGATGATACCTACTTGTCCCTAGTAGAATAGATGGTGCATATCCACCATATCCCTTTGGAGACCCTGTTCTAGCCAAAGAAAAGCTAGAGGATGGGAAGACCCCGGAAAAAGTTTTACTAAATGTTTTATGATAAAACCTTGGTGAGGTGGGACCTCCCAAGAGATATTGAAAAAAAAGAAGGTTTTGTTTTACAAAATGCTGAAGGAAAGATGGAGGAAAAAGGTTTACAAAAATGTACCTGGTTTTTGCAGTTTTGCTAGAACAATTAACCCGTGCAACCACATTACTCTGGTATGGGACAGGGCTTGATTTGATGTTTGTCTATTCTGGTATAGGTCCATGCGGGACATCAACCTAGAGAAGGAATGAAGGGTCGGCAGGCCTCCACGCGTTACTATGAGCCCCTCATTGAAAGTGTGCAGTGGGACGTGCAATAAGCGCTCCGGTTGGTCCTCGCCCGACGTCCCGGTTTTGAGGGGATTAACACTCATAGGGTAGGCACTTATATTGGAGTGGGCATTCGGAGAGTCTTGATCGGTTACTCGACCCACGATCGGTGAAGATCAGGGTAGTGTACCCGGATGGTGTGGGTAAAGTGTACAACCTCTTCAGAGTGTAAATCTATTCGAATAGCCGTGTCCATGGTCATGGACGGTTGGGAAGGTTGCTGTAGAGCGGTGCTAGTTTTGTTTTCAAAAAGGATTTCGGAAAGGAAATGACTTTGAACTGTTTTAACCATGGGATGATCGGGAAGGATACCGTCTTTAACCATGGGATGGTCAGAGAGGTATGAAGGAGTTTGGTCGAGGGACGACCTAAAAAATGGGAACAAATGGGTGACCCAGTCCTAAAGTCTTCCAAAACTTTTCCAAAAAAAAGTTTTTCCAAAATGTTACAAAAGTTTTCAACAAAGATATGTAGATGCTATATCTGCAAGGGAAACTATTTGAGAAAAGAACCTCTCTTGGAGCCCTCCTACTACCACAGCCAAAATGCATATCCTCCTGTTGTTATTAATATATTAAGGTGGTTTGCGAGTACATTCAAGGTACTCACTGGCATTGTCCCTGGCTATTAACTTGGCCAGATCTCAAGAAGAAGATGAGGATGGCGACTATTCGAGCTAGGGCGTTCTCCCAGTCAGTTTCCTGTAGGTTAAGGCATGGCTCGGGCTCTGTCCTTGATGAAGTTCCACTGTTGACTGATACATTGCAAATGTATCTATAATTTTTGATGTTCCATGCTTGGTTTTATCCACTTTCTTGTGTTTTGTTCCAACTTTGGAGTACTTTTATTATGATTTCTTGGACTAACCTATTAACAAGAGCTACCGTGCCAACTGCCGTTTTCTGTTGTTTTTGGTTCCAGAAAAGTCAGAAAATGAATATTCTTGGAATTGGACGGGACAAAAGCCAAAGTGCCTATTTTTCCGGAAGGGATCAAGTGCCAGAATACGAGACGGAGAAGGGCTGGGGGCCGGCCACACCACCTGGCCGTGCAGCCAGGCCTGGCCCGCGCCAGGGGGTGGTCTGACCGCCCCCAGCACCCCCTCGGCCTCTCCTTCCGCCTATAAGTTGCCCTTAGGACAAAAACCCTAAGTACCCGATCAAAAATCCACGAAAGAATCTGTAGCCGCCGTCGTCTCTGTCCCTAGATCGGGGGGATCTGAAGCTCTTCCCGGCACCCTGTCGGAGAGGGGAATTCACCCTGGAGGCCTTCTTCATCACCATGCAAGCCTCCGGTGTGATGCGTGAGTAGTTCATCCTTGGACTACGGATCCATGTAGTAGTAGCTAGATGGCTGGTTTCTCCTCCTTTGTGCTTTCATGTTTAGATCTTGTGAGCTCCGTTCATGATCAAGATCATCTATTTGTAATTCATACATGTTGTGTTTGTGGGGATCCGATGGATATTGAGATGCTATTTCAGATTGATTATAGATCCTATCATGTCTTTGTTATTTGAGATCTTGCATGCTTTCCGTTGTTAATAGCTATCTTGGCCAAGTAGATGCTACCAACTCCAAGAGTTAGTATTTATGCTCGATAGTGGGTTCATGCCTCTGGTAATCTGGGGAAGTGACAGAAATCTCTAAGGTACTAGATGTGCTGTTGCTACTAGGGAGAAAACAACGATCCTTTGTTCATAGAACAATTGTATTGTTTACTTTACATGCAGTTCGTAAAGCAATAATCTGTTGCTTGCAACTTAATACTGGAGGGGGTTCAGATGATAACCTGAAGGTGGATTATTAGTCATAGATGCAGTTGGATGGCAGTCTATGTATTATGTTGTAATGCCCAATCAAGTCTCAAAGGAGTCAAGATGATTAGTATATGCATGTATTGCTTTCTCGGTGTTTGTCAATTGCCCCATTGTAATTTGTTCACCCAGCATGTTATCTATCTAAGGAGAGCCACCTCTAGTGAACTATGGATCCCGGTCCTTTACTTTACATACAATCTATAAACCGTTTCTGCTTTGTGTTTTCTTTCTGCAAACTTTTACTTCTTTCCATTCGATACGTTTAATCCTTTGATTTCCGCAAAACACGGTGAGATTGACAACCCTATCGCAAGTTGGGGACAAAGTTCTGTGGTTGTGTTGTGCAGGTCTCCACGTTGATACTAGCACCGGTAGTGCGCCCAGCCAAAGCTCAGCTAGTAACACCTTTGATGTGTTTCCTTGCTCCTACTGGTTCGATTAAACCTTGGTTTCATAACTGAGGGAAACTTGTTGCTGTGCTCATCATACCTTCCTCTTGGGGTTCCCAACGAGCTCTACATCAACACCGCCATCAAGCATTTTTCTAGGCACCGTGCATTGAGCCATCAAGCATTTTTCTAGCACCGTTGCCGGGGAACGAAGAAGAAGAAACTCCCACGTCAACTACACACCATTAAAGATTTTTCTGGCGCCGTTGCCGGGGAGTCAAGGACATCTTCACAAGGGGAGTCCCTCATAACCAATCTCTTTACTTTGTTGTTTTTGTTTTTCTTAGTTTCTTTTTGCTTTGTTTGCTTGTTTTGTTCTTCAAAAAACACAAAAAAATTAGTTTTACTTGTTTGCTTTCTTATTTGAAAACACACAAAAAATTAGTTCCTATCTTGAATTGCCACTATCTCTAGCCTTGATCCAATCACTATGTCACCCGAGGAAATGATTCTCACTTTTAAACAAGGAATTGAGGAAAGTTTTAAGAAAGCTTGGTCTAGAATCTCTGATCTACATGAAAAGACTGAGCCTAAAATGATTCAAGGATTGTTCCTTAGCAGTTTTTACCTTGGGATTGCTCTTTGCTATAGATATGCTTTAGATGCTATTGCGGGAGTATATTTCCTCCAAAGTAATGAGGATGATGCCATTAATGCTATAAAGAAATTAATCCTCACTTACAACTTGCCTAGCCAAACTGATACTTCTTTCGCAAAAATATTTGCTAGGTTGGACACTCTTGAGGCTAGCACTACTAGATTAGAAGGGTGCTATAATACGCTTAGGGAGCAACATGATTATGTTCCAATAAACTCTGAACCATCAAAGTGGTTCCCTATAGTAAAGATTGAGATAAACACTGAAACTTTTCAAGCTCGCTGTGATATCATGTCTGAATTTTGTCTTATGCCCAAAGCTATTTATGAATCTCTGAATCTTTGGGGGCTCGTTGAAGGAGGAAAAGAAATATCTCTCACCAATAATACTACCATATTACCTCTTGGAATAGCTGAAGGAGTGTTTACAAAGATCCTTGGGAAAATGATTTCTATTGATTATCTTGTTATTGAATGTGCAGGAAAAGGACAAATTACACTTGGAAGGTCCCTATTAGGACTCCTTGGAGCAATAATAGATGTGGGAAAGGGGACCATGCACCTCTCTTCTCCACCAAACAATCATATTTTCCCCAATGGTAAGGGCAAGAAAGTTGGCCTTAATGCTTCTTCATTTGAGAACACTTGATTCTTTCTTTGGTTCTTATGCCTAACTTAAAGGCGTTAAGTACTTGTTGGGAGATAACCCAAGAGTTTTAATTGAGTCTTTAAAGTTATTACCTCTGTAATAACCTCTCCTTATCCTTTTTATTTGCTTTTTGTGCCAAGACTAACCTCTAATGAGAGTGAAGTAATGATTGGGAAAGTTGCTGTCCCGAAACAGATTTCTGTGCTTCACCGTAAACATTTCTGAGAGAGCTCTGTACGTCGGATTGAGCTGTAATATTTTGTGCTTCTTCCCGAGGTTGTTATCTAACTTCCGTTAGTTCAACATTGTTTGATTTGAGCAACAGAAGGTCTTCTAAAAAATCCGTCTTTACCTGCTGGTCTGTTTTGACAGATTTCTGCCATTTTCTGCATTTGCTTCTTGTTAGTTTCTTCTTGAGTTCCTTTGGGGAGTTGAGCTTTTTAAGGGAAGCGCTACAGTAGCTAGTGTTCTAATGGAAGTTTATTTGGTGTTAGAACTGAACCTTGAGACTTATTTATCTAAAGTGAACTAATGTTGCTAATGAGATTGTGTGAAGTTTTGTATGAAGGAAAAATTTCAGGTGTATGGAAGGAATGAGTAACGAGATAAAGGATGGACTAAAGCTCAAGCTTGGGGATGCCACGCATGTCACCCCAAGAAATATCCAAGAAGTACAAGCATCAAAGCTTGGGGATGCCCAAGGCATCCCCTTCTTCATCAATAAAAATTCCAGGTTTCTTCCAAACGCTTCATTTTTATTGTTTCGTGCACAGTTATGTTTCTCTTGGAGCGTCTTATTTTTCGTTTTTGTTTTGGTTTTTAGTTTGCTTGGTTTGTTTAGTTTTCTGAATAAGTTGGTTGGACCCCCTCTTTCACACTTTGGTTTACAAATAGTTTGGTTTGGTTTGGAAAAGAGTAGGAAAGTATATGCTTATGTGGTAAAAAGAGCTCGTTTTTTACTGTGGCCTATGCTTTGTCATGCCATGCTCGATATTGTTTTGGATTTATGCTTAGTATTCTTTGCTGTAGCATGACTTGTTATAAACAATTGAGATTGCTTAATGTGCCTTGGATGAATCATGCGTTGTTTTAGCATATTAAAGCATAGTATAGTGGTATTCTCCTTTGATGCTTTATTTGGGTTGACTTGGCACATGCTCACACCATGTTATGACTATCTCAAGTCACCATAGCCTTTATGATCCTTTAGTTTTCAACTTGTAGTATCACTTTATGCTTTGATCTATGATGTTTTGTCGCTCTGCATGCTTATGGCCATTATTGCTCTCTTAGTTTGTCGCTCCCGGTCTTTTGCTAGCCTCCACAACCAAGTATGAGTTCCACTCATGCATCCAACTCCCTAAACCAAGTTTTTCCAAAGTGTCCACCATACCTACCTACTAGCTTATGCTATTCCAAGTATATTCATGCTTTTGTTTACCTTTCACTTGTTATGAGAAAACTAGTGATTAAAGCTCTCACGAACTTGATGGCACACTTTACTTTATTGCCTCTAATAAACTTGAACTATTGGGTCCTTCTTTGTCGCGTATATGCTTGCGCTTTATAAGTTGAAATTAGCAGAACCATGTACCATGGGGAACGCTTTCAACATTGCACTTGTACTTTGTACCCTGTTGATATTATGTTCTTTTGCTTACGGATCCCAGCGGTGTGAAATAAAAGTGGAACTTGTAAGATCATGGAGTTTGTATATGTGTTAGAGAAACGCCTGGGCCGCTAGCCTAAGCCATGCCTAATCATGGTGGAAACTTGCAGCATCACCATAGTGAGCACTCTATGAAGCATCCTCACTAAAAACCTATGCAAATAGCAAATAAAAAGATCGCTGAGATGCTCATTGTCTGCTTGCCTTGTCATTTTGATTATGGGAAAGCTACCGTATCATGTGCAAGGGGTACCCCGTTGGCGGTTCTTAATGATACACATATACTTATAATGACAAGAGCTTACTCGTGACTGAAGTTGAGTAGCATGAGGATCAGTCTTCGTAAGTAAGGGGCATGAGATTTCGGTTTATAACTTGTCAAGCATATCCTTTTAGTTGTGTCACTTTAACCTTAATCACCTTCAAGGTGCTTATGATAGGGGCAATGAGAGCTGAAAGCTATAAGTACCATAATTTTTGGAAGCTCTTTATGAGACTTGAATCCCTACTTCCTTTTACAAAAGGCCTTTGTTCCACCATTATATTGAGTCTCCACCTTCTAACTTGATGTTTGAGAGCATAGTGGCCATTCTTAGTTCTATGTGCATTGTCCCAAGACTAGTTGATTGATGCATAACTTGTTATTTCTTGTTTGAAACTATTGTATCTAGTCACTCTTATGAACTTTGAAGGTGTCATATGCATTTATATTTGCTACTCTATTGAGGGACAAGCTGAATACTTTTATGCTATGTTTTCTTTATGTGAAACAAACAAACGTCTTGCAAAGCATTGTTATTCATGAATCTTTTGTTTGTGCCTTTTCATGTTGTATCATAGTTTCTTTGCTTATTGCTAGAAGTTTGTCTTTCATGTTATGATTGAAGTACTATGATCCTAGCTTTGAGTTTTGCAAATACTTTGATCAAGTTTTGATGGTGCATGTCACCTCAAAAATTATTTCTTTTTATCACTTACCTACTCGAGGACGAGCAGGAGTTAAGCTTGGGGATGTTGATACATCGCAAATGTATCTATAATTTTTGATGTTCCATGCTTGGATTTATCCACTTTCTTGTGTTTTGTTCCAACTTTGGAGTACTTTTATTATGATTTCTTGGACTAACCTATTAACAAGAGCCACAATGCCAGCTACCTGTTTTCTGTTGTTTTTGGTTCCAGAAAAGTTAGAAAATGAATATTCTCAGAATTGGATGGGACAAAAGCCAAAGTGCCTATTTTTCCGGAAGGGATCAAGTGCCAGAATACGAGACGGAGAAGGGCTGGGGGCCGGCCACACCACCTGGCCGTGCAGCCAGGCCTGGCCCGCGCCAGGGGGTGGTCTGACCGCCCCCAGCACCCCCTCGGCCTCTCCTTCCGCCTATAAGTTGCCCTTAGGACAAAAACCCTAAGTACCCGATCAAAAATCCACGAAAGAATCTGTAGCCGCCGTCGTCTCTGTCCCTAGATCGGGGGGATCTGAAGCTCTTCCCGGCACCCTGTCGGAGAGGGGAATTCACCCTGGAGGCCTTCTTCATCACCATGCAAGCCTCCGGTGTGATGCGTGAGTAGTTCATCCTTGGACTACGGATCCATGTAGTAGTAGCTAGATGGCTGGTTTCTCCTCCTTTGTGCTTTCATGTTTAGATCTTGTGAGCTCCGTTCATGATCAAGATCATCTATTTGTAATTCATACATGTTGTGTTTGCAGGGATTCGATGGCTAATGAGATGCTATTTCAGATTGATTATTGATTCTATCATGTCTTTGTTATTTGAGATCTTGCATGCTTTCCGTTGTTAGTAGCTATTTTGGCCAAGTAGATGCTAGCAACTCCAAGAGTTAGTATTTATGCTCGATAGTGGGTTCATGCCTCTGGTAATCTGGGGAAGTGACAGAAATCTCTAAGGTACTAGATGTGCTGTTGCTACTAGGGAGAAAACAACAATCCTTTGTTCATAGAACAATTGTATTGTTTACTTTACACGCAGTTCGTAAAGCAATAATCTGTTGCTTGCAACTTAATACTGGAGGGGGTTCGGATGATAACCGGAAGGTGGATTATTAGTCATATGTAACACCCTCGAATCGTCCCTATGCAAGTTTTAGCCCTTTCCGCCAAACCCGCATAGAAACGATTCAAGGACCCCCACCAGGCACTTTCGTGCGGGTGGAAAACGAAGTAACACCATTACACAACAGTCCTCGATGGGACCCACAGAACAGATATATATATACAACAACGACTCCATGAGTCAAGATTACAAATATACAATACAAAGATCCAAATCACCTTGAAAACAATAGAGCGCCCGACTACTGACAAGATGCAAATGGGGCTAAGAGCCCTGAAGAATAACCAATGGCGTCCATAACCCTGCCCAGGCCAAGCCGGAAGGGTAACCCTGCTAACGACGTCGATCTCAAACCTGCTAAAACAAAAGGGGTGCCGACAAAGGGCAAAGGAAAAAGAAGAGCGTCAGTACTGAGGCCAGTGCATGGCGAGGCTAGAATTCGGCGGCTCTCGCCTACATAGGTATGGTGGGCTGAAGCGGCAGCGCAGCGGCACTAAACAACCTATAGAGACTCAATACATCTGGCGGTTATCAGAGAGGGATAAGAAAGACCTATTCGGATTCAACCTGAAGCTAACACCGAACAAACCCATCCTGGTATTTCCCCCTCGAGACCAAACGAGGAAGTCGGACCTAGGAACTCACACAGTTGGCAATTTTACTCATTCCATTATAGTTGCAGCAATTACTAATCAGATATAGATAGCATGAGTCATCCTGATAGCATAAGTAGTGGGTAGTTTTAATTAACCATTCCGTTGTAGTGGGAACATTTACTAGTCAGATATAATTATCCTGAGGAATCCCAAAACCCAGCAGTTGTTGGCACTTTTATCACATTCTATTGGAGTTGCAATACTTACTAGGCAGGTATAATATAACATAGATCACCACAGATCCACCAGTTGTTGGCATTTTTATTATCCATTCCGTTATACTTGAGCTGATTCCTAGTCACATATTAAGTCAAATTTATAGCACTACTTTAGTTATGCTTGTCTATGATCGAGATACTGTGCTCCAAGTCGTCCATAACCGCGGACACGGCTTTCAGAAAGTTTTACCCTGCAGGGGTGCACAAATAGCAACACACACTCGATCAACCTCGGAAAAACCAACTCAAAACCCAACGAGGCATTCACGACAAAGCGATCACAGGATTCAGAAATATTTCAGGGGGGCACCCCACTAAGCTACTCGCAACAAAGTTGGCCGTCTCCGGAACGGACCTAGGGTTTGTGTGGACGGTTGTAAACGACTGGGAACCCGAAAATGTGACTGGGCTTGTCGATACCGCAAAAACGTGTCACGATCCTAAACAGTACAGGTGCTCCACACACAATCGTAAATAAAGCAGTAACATGGCATAAGTACAGGATAGTAATAAAGCCCCAAACTACTTTGTGGCCCTAAGAAATAGAAATGAATCAAGCTCTGGGATCAGGGGGGTCCATAAGGCCTCCCGGATGTGGATAGTGCGAATAGTCAAGGAACAGGTATCAAGTACTCGGGGTCCTATGGGACACAAGTGAGCGTGGAAGAACCAAATAACATCTATTGCCCACCGATGCCTCTGCATTAGTTATATCTAGCAATTTAATAGTTGTATTTAAAGTCATGATCATCTCCACCAATAAGCATCTCCACCATTAACATCTGCTAGCATTTCAACAACTGTGGTACTTGACAACACGAGATCGCACCTGAGCAAGCAACTACGACTCGCAAGGCCAGCTATCTACCAACCACGGGTAATAGGAGGTGTCCAAGGCAATATGGAGGCTGTATGGGATATAAATGGGGTACGGAAACTAAAGCATCACGATACGGATATCAATAGATCAACTGGAGGAAATAAAGACTATAAATGCAAAATAGGTAGAAGGGGGATAGATGCTCCCCTGGGAAACACTGCCGAAAGATCATATCCGGAGAACTTGTCGATACTCGCATCAACTCATCATCCTAATCCGCGAAGAAGCAAACACTAGAAGAAACACAGGATGCAATATTTAATACTACAGCAGAAGATCCAGCATGCTTATGATATGATGCATGGCGTGGCACAGATGCGGTGCAATTAGGCAATATTAAGCGGAACCGGGGTCACGACAAATAATTATATGGTTCAAGTTATTTAGCTACCCCGCAATTTAAATCTTGTCTTAACAATACAAAACATGGCATCGGTTCGATACTCAAATTTAAATGGAGGCGGTATAATACAAGTATAGCCCGCGCATGCGGTCCATATTTAATTATGAGGTGACTCGACTACATACCCCGAACATAAGAATATGTATGCAACATGAACAACTTAATATGCAACAAGCATGTGTTATTTATTATAAAATAGGGGTCTCGGAAAAGGGGATCACATTGGGGTTCGGCGATCTTGGTGTTTACCGGGGGTCGAGGGTTCGGGTTCGGTCTGGGACTCCGGGTGGAAGATCTTGAGGGTCCACGTCGAAGGAGGTCTCAGGGTTTTCGAACTCCACCTCCACCATCGGTCGTGGCGTCGGTCGGCGAAACGGAAGTAGATCCTGGCGTCCATGGCACATCATCGAACCGATGGAGATCTTGGTGTTCAGGGTCTCGGCATCCCCGGATACCGGTTTGGAGAGCCTTGTGGTCTTCGGAAAAGAGGCCTTGATGTACCGGTCCGGTGTCGACTTTCGGGTACCGCGGGTTCTCGGCGTGGTTCCTCGGGTTCAAGCACCGGTGGTCTTGCATAGTCCATCGGGTCCGTGTAGGAGATATCCGGGATCTACGACGGAATTCTAGGGTTACACGCGCAACACCTCAATCGGTAGCATACCACTTAACCAACGGGAACCGAGCAGCAAGAAGACATCAACAGCAAAACTCAAACACTAACACTGGCAGGACACAAAACTTGACGGACATGGTGAGTTGCAGAGAGGAGGGACTCACAGAGCCACCGAGACGACCTTGCCCTGGGACGATCTCAAGCAGGGGCGACTTAATGGCGGCCAAAACTGGTTGCTGCGGCGGCTTGCTGTCGAGGAAGAGAGCGAGCCGGGGAGGAGGCCTGGTCGTGGCGGCGGCCGGGCACGGTGGAGGTTGCGGGCGAGAAGGAGCCAGGGAGGCCCGGCAGTGCTGCTCGCCGGTAGGGCCCGGGGAAGGACGCCGAGGGGCGAGGAGGGCTGCCGGAGGGATCCAGGTGGCGGCGCGGAACCTGGAGGTACAGGCCGAGGAGAGGGGCAGCCACGCACGAGGCGGCGACAAGGACGGATGTGGCCGGCTCGGGCGGCGACCCGTCGGTGAGGGGAGCGGCGTGGAGGCCGAGGAGGGGAGCCCGCGAGGCGGCGGCGCGGACCGGACCGTGCTCCGGCGAGGCGGGGCGCAGGCGACCGGGCTCGGGGCAGAACGACGGCGTTCACGCGGTGGGGAAGGAGACGGCGGCGGGATCTGGGGAGGAGCGAGGGCCGGTGAGGTCGAGGCGGGTGGAGGCGACGCAGGTGTGGCCGAAGCCGGGAGGGGGTGAGGCGTCGGTGCTCGAGGAAGGCGGTGGTGGAGAGGGGACGCCGGCGGCGCCGTCTACAGAAGGAAGGGAGAGGAGGATCGGGGCGGATCGCGGTAGGTGGGGGGTTCGGGGCACGAGAGGGGTGCGGGGCGAGCGGAGTGGCGGGGCCCGCGGTGGACCAGGTGGCGACGGGATTGGGTGGGGTTGGAGAGTGGTTCGGGCTGGAGGCGAGGTGGGGCCCGGGGTCAGGCTGGCGGGGCGTGTCAGCTGACTGGGATGGGTGGAACGTGTGGTGGGGTGGTCGTGTCCACTGGGTGGACCGGGTCGATGGGGGTAGGGGTGTGTGTGTTGTGTTTGCTGTGTGGTGTGCGCTGGCAGCGGTGGTGCTGGGTAGGATAGGTGGGGTGGGGTAGGTAGGGGTTGGTGGTGGCCGGCCGGGTTTTCGGGCCTGGCGGGCTGCCTCCCAAAAATAATTTAAGTTTTTATTTATTTTCTAAAAGGCTTTTGTAGTTCGTTTTTAGAAAAAACAAAATAAGCCGGAGAAGCCCGGTTTTAAAATTTGAAACGAAGACGGGGATATTCAGAAAACAAAACTAGGCTTTTCGAAAATAGTTTTATGCAAACGATGCAATATGACATGACGATGCTCAAATGCAATGTGGCATGATGACATGAGCATGCGGTCATGATGAGGCAATGCACAAAAACACCGTGATTTTATAGTAGTGGTTTTCACGGGGCGCCGCATCATAGATGCAGTTGGATGGCGGTCTATGTATTATGTTATAATGCCCAATAAAGTCTCAAAGGAGTCAAGATGATTAGTATATGCATGTATTGCTTTCTCGGTGTTTGTCAATTGCCCCGCTATAATTTGTTCACCCAGCATGATATCTATCTAAGGAGAGCGACCTCTAGTGAACTATGGATCCCGGTCCTTTACTTTACATACAATCTATAAACTATATCTGCTTTGTGTTTTCTTTCTGCAAACTTTTACTTCTTTCCATTCGATACGTTTAATCCTTTGTTTTCCGCAAAACACAGTGAGATTGACAACCTAATCGCAAGTTGGGGACAAAGTTCTGTGGTTGTGTTGTGCAGGTCTCCACGTTGCTACTAGCACCGGTAGTGCGCCCTGCCAAAGCTCAGCTAGTAACACCTTTGAGGTATTTCCTTGCTCCTACTAGTTCGATTAAACCTTGGTTTCATAACTGAGGGAAACTTGCTGCTGTGCTCATCATACCTTCCTCTTGGGGTTCCCAACATGCTCTACATCAACACCGCCATCAAGCATTTTTCTGGGCGCCGTGCATTGAGCCATCATTGACTAATGATGTAGCCATAACGGCATTTATGTAAGTCTTGTCATTCGGTATATGCTCGGATGTTGTAATGATACTTGTTGGTTATGTGCCACGACTAACTGATCAGGGGATCGTGGTTGTATGCATAACAGGGATTCTTAGAGGATTAATCCGGGGGCCCCACAGACTTGGTATCAGAGCCATCCTGACTGTAGGAGAACCTTAGTTAACATGGTCGCTAGATAGGAACCTTATTTTGGAAAACCCCGACTTTCGAAAACTAGTTTCTCAGTGAGTTTCAAACAGTTCTACTCCCTCTCTTACTCTGAGTAAATGCTTTCGAAAATGGTTTCCTCCAACTCTCCTCCAAACTTCAAACCTACGGATTTTAAGTAACTAGGATCTAGAACTCGGTGAAGACAACGAGAACAAGATGAAGATAAGAAACTACCAGCAAACACAAGGAGACTACAAGATTGCCCTACCAGCAGAATCCTCACAATCAGAAGACATCGGGTGTCGCCCTATCAAGAAGCGTCCAAGATACAATGAAGGCTTCATCTGCAAGATAGTGACTCCGACCTGAAGAAAGACGATATCTAGGGTCAATAGTCTTAAGAATAGGATTCCCCTACACCGCGAGTAGTTAACTCCTTGGTCCCCAACGTTGACCGTGTTTGCTTGCCTAAGTGCATCATGTGTTGCTTGATGTGTGTTGTTTGCCGAGGACATTGCGATTCTCCCGCTCTGTTCGCCTTGTTTGTATGCTCTGGTTTGCTTTGACCTCCTTAAAAATGTGGCCCGAGGAGCGCTAACCCACCTAGTAAACCAGGAAACCCCTGCGTTAGATGTCTGTTATGAGACCCAGACTAACCTCGAGAGTAAATGAGAGGAAAATCATCGGAAGAACTAGGAGTTCGACATCATCAAGTCAGAATCAACTCGAATATTTCACCTCAGCATGATGACATACCTCGTCAAACTCACCTCGCAAGACTCGTCTATGGCACCACACTCCTTTATTCCTCAGTCTACTACAGCAAAAATCCCGTTGAAGCCGGAAGTCAACCACCGACGGATCCTCAATATCCACCAGAAACCACCCGATAAGTCAACCAAGACAAGGAGTGAAGACCTAACCACACTAACCTTTAGTGCGGACCGCCTCAGGAGACTACCTACTATAGTCGACCCTCCTCAAAATGATGGAAGTTCCTCCCGAGAAGTCAGAAGTACCCTAGAATCCGGATGCTAAGGAAGTGAAGAAAACGAGTCCACTCGGCCATCAAGCAGAAGCAAGCCAGAAATTCAAGTGAAGACCACTTACCCGACGCTGACGACCTCAACCCTAACTGAATACTGGCAAGAAGAGTCGTAACCGCTAACTTACCTTGAGCTAACCCCCCCTAAAGGCTTCGCTAGGAAACTAGCACCGCCAAGGTTGATAAAGTAGGGCATCGCTCGAAGATCCCAGCTCAAGATTCCGGTAAGGCATATCCTCCCGCTAACAGCAAGACACCCTTCCAAGACAGGAGATCCAAACCCTTCTCGATGAACCTTAGTGAAGCTCAAAGGTGGCGTCTTTCTAACTCAATCCCCGAAACACTGTCAACCAGAAGATACTTCAGAAAATCTCTCCGGATCCAAAGTCTTCCTGCCAAACAACAACACGTGAGTAATCCGAAGAGAAACTAACTGAAGATTCTACAAAGTCCCTCCGCTACTTCAGCTGAAGACCCACCTGAAGGACCGCCGAACCGCTAACCCCTAGGTTCCATAATGCTTAGAAGGCGTGAGACTCCAACAACTCCACTAGGCTAAGTATGAATAATATTAGTATATAAGCGTCGGACGTCTTCAGAAGAATTCCATCTCTAGGAAAAAGAGCGACGACAGTCTTCAAAACATACATCCACGACTCCAAGAAGAAAGGACTATGTCAACTCTTCGATATATCCCAGTTTAATCCTAAGGGGGAAAGACTGCATCTTTCCCACAAAAATAGAGTAACCCTTCGCTGAAGCAAACTCAGGAGTCCCGGCCCAAAAATCGTGAGTTAGGATATGCTACGACCCTAAGGAAGAGTTGTGAATCCTTAGAGAGAGGTACCCCCAGCCATAGATTCTACCCTCTAGCGAGCACTCCGGAAAGCTCAGCATCGAGATGGTCTGCCCAGTCTAAGCCCTCGAGATATAGAGTCTGAAAGGAAAAGACGGTCATCCCTCGCAATCAGGACTAGACTCTGCTCAACTCTCCGTGTATCCTAGAAGACTAAAGCTCAACTTCATCGGTGTAGTAACCACTTTCAAGGACAGAGTCCGTAAGATAGCACGCTTGAAACCAGTAGCGCTACTCTTGACTCAAAATCCCCTAACCCTACTCTCCTGTATATCGGGAGGAGATTCTTTTAAGGGGGAAAGATCTGTAACATCCCAATTTCAGCAACCCTAATTAGTTGTCCAGAATGCAAAAATCAGGGGGAACAAAAAAAATTTCTTGTTTAATGCTGAAGTGTTTGCTTGTTGTTTGGATATGCTTATGCATGTGAATGTGTATTAGATGATATACTCCTTACCTAATGATCAGTTGACAAAAGCTATCTAACAAAATTATCCTGGTTCATTCTATCCTATTCTCAAATGCTCTGGCATTTCAAAACCTAAGCCAAGATGCTTATGAAACCAAAACTATTTTAGTAGCTTCTATTGATAAAACTACGGAGAGCTATATAACATAATCTCCTTATGTTTTCAAGACAGAACCTTCTACAATTCTTATTTCTATATTTAACAAAACCCTTTATGAAGCTTTTGAACTCTACTCTTAGTAGAGATACCCAAGACTCTCATCTTATTCAAACTCCAACCATTTTCAAATTTCCCAACCTTACCTCAAGTCAGACTTGATGGTAACCCTAGTAATAGGTTTGCTAGTTTATAAGATGAGTTGCCTTGATCTGCTGTCTGATGAATTGCCTTGGTCTATTGCTTGATTTGTCTGCTTAGGAGATAGTATGGGTTACTCTAGGAGCTCATCACTAGGATCAAGATATCTCCAAATCCTTCCACCCTAAGCAAGAATTCAATCTGGATCTGACCCCTAGCTGCTAAGTGGTCATCTAAAACCCTTAACCAGATCAATTCGGAAGTGATCCCTTCTAGAAGCTTCCAAGTCAATGAAGACCAGAATCAAGCAAGGATCCTTTCTACTCCATCTACACTTCAACTTCATCCACTTGAGGCTGCTTTGGTACCTTGAAATCAATCTAGAACATCCTCCCTCTTATTCTAGTCAAGATCCCCAAATCTGCCAAATTTGGCTAAGGGTGGAAAACTATTTCCAACATCACCTTTTTGGATGTCTCCCTTTCTAAACCCTTGTGCATTTTCGGTAATGCACTTGAAACATCTTGTTAACCATCCTAAGGACTACCAATTCCCACTCTTGCCCTTGGTTAGATCATCCTCCAACCCACTTGTACTTGATGGTTTTGCAGGCAAGAAAATAACTACTCCTGCAAATCTAGTCAATATGCCTACTTTGACAGAAGCTCACACCACCATCCAACCTTATGTGGACCAAATATTTACATGGTTGCGTTCTACTCATATAGGTATATCATTACCTACTTTAATTTTTCCAAGTGGAACTTTGTGCTGCTTAAACCCACAAGGTTTTGAAGGCTAGTTGATAATCTGCTTTGGTAGGCTTATTTTATTCAAAGTTTGAAAGCCTGTATTGGTGAGATCAAGCAGGATCAAGCTCAAACCTCTATACCATGTTGATGTACATAACTTGTTCTATCCATCCCTCTACCCCATGCCCCAAGGGGAGATCTGAGCTCTAAGATCTAACCTGGTTTAGGTAGTATGAAATTAACCTCACCCTAGATCCTTAATCTAGGGTATTCCACCAAAATCAACTTGGATTCTCCAATACCAAGGTTGCAAATGCTTGATACACCTTTTCTACACCATCTACCTTGATCATCAAGATTTATCTAATATTACCCATAATTATTTTGGCTCCAAATCTATTTAATCTCCTTAAATAGTCAAATCCCCAAAACTCCTCTCATAAATGAAAGTTTGGTTTTTGCCAAAACACTTCCCCAACTTTTGGATCAATTGAGATCCATATATCACACCCCATCTTCCCACCTCAAAAATAAATATTTTTGAGTTTCTTTATTATTTCTTTTTGCCCTTTTTCTTAAATGGCAGAAACAAGAAATAATCCTTTAAAAATACTTTCCCACCTCAATAAATCCTAATAAAATTCCTCAAGGTGTGATATGGTATCTAGGGCCGTCTCACATCAAAATCCAACAAATTCCAATGTAAAATATCAAATGAGCTCCAATACTCCATTTCTGCAGTTTTTGAGTAAATGGATTTTAGTGGACTTTAAGTCCTCTGATAAATCCCAAATAATTCTTGGAGGTGTATCTTGACCTCATCTACCTACCAGTATCATCTCCCCACCCTGTCCAATACAGATTTTGGAAATTACTTCACCAACCTCCGAGTGATCAAAGTTGCCAAATCAATCAAGCATTGATCCAAAACCAAACCCAAACCCCACCAATATTGCAAAACAATGCACCATAGCACCTAGCACTCACCCTGGTCGTGTGCACTGTAGCTAAGCTACTGTAGCAACCCCTCTCCCTTGTCCCATGTGCTTGAGAGAGAAAGAGAGAGAGAGAGAGACAAACAAGTGGGACCAAGTTTGCAGCAGCCTCCACCACTCTCTCCCTATCTCCCTGCCGACCAGATAACCCTCTTACCCCTCCTCACCGCCCCCTGAGCCAATCCCAGGCTAGCCCCACTCCTCCCCCATGTCCAAAGAGGAGCCTTACCGCATCAACCTCTGCTCCCTCTTACCACCCTAGACACCCCACTCCCTCTCCACTGCTCTGCCCTGCTCAAGGGAGAGAGGAAGCAAAGCTTCGGCCCTCCCCCGTCTACCGAGCAAGGGACTCCTCCTACTAGCTCTCCCCCTCTGCATGTTCGCTCCCAGGACCCCCGTGTCCCCTGCATCTAACCCTCCCCTCTGTTTTTCCCAGGATCCTCTCCACCGTCGCTGTCGGTGAGCTTCCGAGAGCACCCCCACGGGCGTCCTTGCGCGAGTCAGTTCCCACGTCAAACCACCACTTCTCGCCCCTCTCTGAGCTCGTCGCCAACCACCGCATCTCCCTGGACCCTCCCTGGCTCCTCTCCGCCATCAAGTGAGCCTCCCCGATCCCTCCCCCTCTCAGCTAGGGTTCCCCGCCGCGACGCTTCTTTCCGCGGAGACGATGGCCGAGCGTCGTCGATCTCGTTTAGATCGAGTGGCCGAGATCTTCCCGTACCCCCCTCGTCGTCCCTCTGTTGCTGGCAGGCGCGTCCCGCCCCAAGGGTTTGAACTACCGCCTCCTCCCGGCGTAGCCCGCCCGGGTGGGCCGCTTCTCCCCTGGACGGCCCAGCTCCCCTCCAGATCTGGGCCCATGTCAATCCTTTTTCTTTTTCCTTTTTATAACATACTAGATCTCACTTCTGAAGTGTAGTTTAAATCGGTTTAAAAATGGAAAATGAAGTATTTTGCCTAAATGGAATTTTTACCATGTTTAGGTGTGTTATGTGCAACAGGCAGAACTAGTCTTGTGCCAAAAATAATTTCCATTATTTACTGGCAATTAATCTACAAAAAGGTATCTTTTACACTAAATAAATTCCTCTGGAAACTGTACATATCCATTTGGGATGAACCCAAGTCCTACTGGAAGATAATTTCTATACCCTGCAATTAGCATAAACCTCATGCCAAGGTGAATAGTAGTTTGGCTTTAGTAAAAATAAAAAAAACAGATACTTTCTGGCTTTAGAAAAATCCCTAGGTAAATATACAACATATTTTGGGTTGATTCCACATCCGAGTGATGTGGTACATTAATATCTGTTAAAATCCAGGAGCTCAAGAATTATTGAATTTCTGAGGATTTAGAATGCATTAAACATTTTTGTATATAGTGTTATCACTAGATAAATCACTCCAGTAGCTCTATAACTCCAAAAAGGTTGATTCCAATTTCTACAGAAAGGTAATATAAATACCTACCAGGTGTCCATGGTTTCATATCAATAGCTGTTGTAGATTTAATCTGGTGAAAAAGACAAATTTCCTACAGAGCTGCCTTTGGGATTTTCCTGAGCCCATTATGTTAATTATTTTGGAGTGATTCCAACTCTCGGTGAACAAGTACTTTAAGGCCTACCTAACCATCCAAGGAAATAATTTTTGGAGCTTCAGAACTTTTCTGGTGAATTATTTCCTAATACTAGAGCCTTTAGCACTAGAATATTCATAAGTATTTCAAGAAAAGTAATATTGTTTACTTATGCATCTTTTATCAACTGTTTATTAAAACTGCACTGTTTTGCTATATATTGATGTATATATATATATGGTAGTGGTTTGGCTCCTCCGAATTATTACACTCTGGTACTACCAAATACAACCCTCGTGATGATACCTACTTGTCCATAGTAGAATAGATGGTGCATATCCACCATATCCCTTTGGAGACCCTGTTTTAGCCAAAGAAAAGCTAGAGGATGGGAAGACCCCAGAAAAAGTTTTACCAAATGTTTTATCATAAAACCTTGGTGAGGTGGCACCTCCCAAGAGATATTGAAAAAAGAAGAAGGTTTTGTTTTACAAAATGCTGAAGGAAAGATGGAGGAAAAAGGGTTACAAAAACACACCTGGTTCTTTGCAGTTTTTCTAGAACAATTAATCCATGCAACCACATTACTCTGGTATGGGACAGGGCTGGATTTGATGTTTGTCTATTCTGGTATAAGCTGCATCGCAAAAACTACAGGGGATCGGGGATCCCTGGAGGGTGGGCCTTCTCCTATATAGGTCCATGCGGGACATCGACCTGGAGAAGGAATGAAGGGTCGGTAGGCCTCCACGCGTTACTATGAGCCCCTCATTGAAAGTGTGCAGTGGGATGTGCAATAAGCGCTCCGGTTGATCCTCGCCCGACGTCCCGGTTTTGAGGGGATTAACACTCATAGGGTAGGCACTTATATTGGAGTGGGCATCCGGAGAGTCTTGATCGGTTACTCGACCCACGATCGGTGAAGATCAGGGTAGTGTACCCGGATGGTGTGGGTAAAGTGTACAACCTCTTCAGAGTGTAAATCTATTCGAATAGCCGTGTCCATGGTCATGGACGGTTGGGAAGGTTTCTGTAGAGCGGTGCTAGTTTTGTTTTCAAAAAGTATTTCGGAAAAGAAATGACTTTGAAATGTTTTGACCATGGGATGATCGGGAAGGATACCGTCTTTAACCATGGGATGGTCAGAGAGGTATGGAAGGAGTTTGGTCGAGGGACGACCTGAAAAATGGAAACGAATGGGTGACCTAGTCGTAAAGTCTTCCAAAACTTTTCAAAAAAAAAAGTTTTTCCAAAATGTTACAAAAGTTTTCAACAAAGATATGTAGATGCTATATCTGCAAGAGAAACTATTTGAGAAAAGAACCTCTCTTGGAGCCCTCCTACTACCACAGCCAAAATGCATATCCTCCTGTTGTTATTAATATATTAAGGTGGTTTGCGAGTACATTCAAGGTACTCACTGGCATTGTCCCTAGCTATTAACTTGGCCAGATCTGAAGAAGAAGATGAGGATGGCGACTATTCGAGCTAGGACGTTCTCCCAATCAGTTTCCTGTAGGTTAAGGCATGGCTCGGGCTCTGCGCTTGATGAAGTTCCGATGTTGACTAATGATGTAGCCATATCGGCATTTATGTAAGTCTTGTAATTCGGTATATTCTCGGATGTTGTAATGATACTTCTCGGTTATGTGCCACGACTAACTGATCATGGGATCGTGGTTGTATGCATAACAGGGATTCTCAGAGGATTAATCCGGGGGCCCCATAGACTTGGTATCAGAGCCATCCTGACTGTAGGAGAACCTTAGTTAACATGGTCGCTAGACAGGAACCTTATTTTGGAAAACCCTGACTTTCGAAAAATAGTTTCTCTGAGTTTCAAACAGTTCTACTTCTTCTCTTACTCTGAGTAAATGCTTTCGGAAATGGTTTCTGTGGCATCCCGCTAAAACCACTACTAGAAAATCACGGTGTTTTTGTGCATTGCATCATCATGATCGCATGCTCATGTCATCATGCCACATTGCATTTGAGCATCGTCATCATCTTGCATGGTTTGTTTAAAAACAATTTTCGAAAAGCCTGGTTTTGTTTTCTAAACGCCTCGTCTTTATTTTAAATTAAAACCCGGGTCTCGGGAATATTTCGTTCTGTCTAAAAACAGGTTCTAAAAGTCTTGTTGTGTTAAATAAAATAATTATATTATTTTCAGGGGGCAGCCTGCCAGGCCCGAAAGCCCGGCCGGCCACCCCCAAACCCTAACTAAAACGCCCTACACTAACCCTAATCCCCACAGCCACCTAACCCACACATCCACAACTCCCTCCCCCACCGCCAACTCCCGCGTCGCGATCGCCTCGTGCACGTTTCCCAACCCACCTGGTCGCCGTGGCCTCCCTGCGCACGCTGCCTGACCCAGCTTGGCCCACCTGGCCCCGCACGCACCCCACCGCATGCACCACACCTCCTCTGCACCCCGCTCGCCACCTGCTTCCACCACCACGCACAACCACCCACACCGCATGCCTACCCCGAGTCGCCCCGCTCCCCAGGGCCACCAACCCCGCGGTACATGCTCCGCTCGCGCGGAACCCACCCCACCCGCAACGCGACGTGGCCTTGCTTCCACCCTGCGTCCACCCCGCGTACACATAGCCGGCCCCACCCTGGGACCCCGCTCCCCACGCGCGATGCCCTCCCCTACCTCTGCCTCTCTCCCGCAGATCCTCCGCTAGGGGTGTGTCCTCGCCCTGTCGCCGTAAGTTTCTGACGCTGGCGCCTCCTTCCATCTCCGGCCGGCAGCGGCCATGGCCCCGCCTCGAGATCCTACGCGACGACGACATGCGCCTTCCTGCTGCGTCCCGGCCGGCGAGCCTCTCCTCCCTGCCACGCTGCAGCGTCGCCACCTCGCCGCACCACCGACCGCATGACCCCGCGCTTCGTCGGAACTTGTCGCCGAGCCCGACCGCTCTCCGCTTCCGCCTTGCAGGCGCCGGAGCTTCGCCTGGACCTCGCGACGCCAGCACTTCGGCCGCCGTCGCCTCCCTCTCCTCGCGTGACCGCCCTTCCCCAACCCCGCGGCCCGCCACCTCCTCTCGCGACTCCCCCAAGCCCTGCGCCACCTCGTCCCGCAGACGCCCGCATCGGGTGCCGTCTGTCGCCGCTGCCACCCCACGCCCTCCTCTCGCCTCTTCTCCCGAGCCGAGCCGCGTTCGCCACCGGGCCCCCTCCTCGCCGTTGGTCGCATCGACGCCGCCCTGCGCCCGGCCCGCATAGTCCAAGCCCCGGCTCTGCATGCCCTTCCTCTCCGTCTGCACCCCTCTTGCAGCACCCGCGCCAAGCCTCCGTCGCCAGGTCCTCCCTTGCAAGCTCTCCTCCGACCCAATCTCGCCGACACGCACGGCTACGTCCGCCAGCGGATGTCTTCGGGCGCTTGTGCTTGCCTCTCGTTGTCTGCTGCTGCAAGTTCGAGTGTTGCCTATGCGTCACTGCAAGTGACCTCCTACGCGCATGGTTTGTGCATGTTTTGTCTTGCAGGTGTTGTTTGGTATCGAGAAACTTCGCTCGCTTCAGTGTACGCGGGCACGTCTGTGTGCTTCTGTTGGCAGCCAAGTCTGGGTTTGTGTGCCTCTAAGCTCGGCTTCCTCTGGTTGCTGCCCAAGATCGTCCTCGTTCATGTCAAAACCGACACCGCCAAGATCTTCTATCTCGAGCCATCGTCAAGAACTCCATTCGCCCACATGTACCATGTGACACCAAGATATAGGCGCCACATCCAAAGATCTTCCTCACAGAAAATCAAGACCCTGGAGTTGAAGTCCTGAACCAAGATCTCCTTCCCGTACCTGATGACGGAAGTCTCCTGCATGGATGCCAAGTTCGCCGAGAACCCGGACGCCAAGGTCGCCGACACGGATACGCCAAGTACTTCCTCGCGGACGCCAAGGCCCGAACCTGAAGACCGCCAAGATCGCCACCGAAGGACGCCAAGTTCTTCACCCCAAACGCCAAGACCGACCCGATATGAGGACCCGACAAGATCTTCATGATGACAAGAGCGACACCAACCAGGGCGAATCCGATGTGCCCCGATGCCAAACCAAGTCCTTCGACCTCTGATCCCCGTCAAACCCTGAGACCGAACCCCGGACCCCCAGAACCCAAGATCTTCCGAACCTAGATGTGTGAACCTTTTCCCAAGCCCTATTTTATAAATGCTATATATAAAACTTGTTGCATATTAAATTGTTCATGCATGCATACTTGTCTGTGGTTTGGGGGCATTATGCCGATTCACCTCATAATTAAATATGGAGTGTTTATGCGGGATATCTTTGTCTTATTCCAGACTCCATTTAAATTGGTGTAGCGAACCGATGCCATGGTATTCCCTGTTAATACAACATTTAAATTGCGGGGTAGTTAAATAACTTGAACCGTGTAATTAATTGTCGGAACCCCGGTTCCGCTTAATACTGCCTAATTGCACCGCATCTACATCATATCATAATCATGCCGGATCTTCTGCTGTAGTATTAAATATTGCATCCGATGTTTCTTTTAGTGCTTTGCTTCTTCGCGGATTAGACCGATGAGTTGATGCGAGTATCGAAAAGTTCTCCGGATATGATCCTTCGGTAGTGTTTCCCAGGTGAGCATCTCTCCCCCTTCTACCTATTTTGCATTTATAGTCTTTATTTCCTCCTGTTGATCTATCGCTATCCGTGTCGCGATGCTTTAGTTTAAGTACACCAGTTATACCCCGTGCAGCCTCTATATTGCCTTGGACACCTCCTATTACCTGTGTTTGGTAGATAGCTGGCCTTGCGAGTCGTAATTGCTTGCTCAGGTGTGATCTCGTGTTGTCAAGTACCACAGTTGTTGGAATGCTGGCAGATGTTTATGGTGGAGATGATCATGACTTTAAATACAACTATTAAATTGCTAGATATAACTAATGCAGAGGCATCGGTGGGAAATAGATGTTATTTGGTTCTTCCACGCTCACTTGTGTCCCGTAGGACCCCGAGTACTTGATACCTGTTCCTTGACTATTCGCACTATCCACATCCGGGAGACCCCGACCCCGGTAACAGCCGTTCTCGTAAACCCTGGGTCCGTTCCGGAGCCGGCCAACTTTGTTGCGGGTAGCTTAGTGGGGTGGCCCCTTGAAATATTTATGAATCCTGTGATTGCTTTGTCGTGAAAGCCTCGTTGGGTTTTGATTTGGTTTTTCCGAGGTTGATCGAGTGTGTGTTGCTATTTGTGCACCCCTGTAGGGTAAAACTTTCTGAAAGCCGTGTCCGTGGTTATGGACGACTTGGAGCATATGACTTGTAAAGTAGTGCTATAAACTTGACTCAATATATGACTTGTAATCAGATTCAACTATCACGAAATGGATATTAAAAATGCCAACAACTGGGGGATCTGTGGTGATCTGTGTCATACTATACCTGCCTAGTAAGTGTTGCAACTCCAATGGAATGTGATAAAAGTGCCAACAATTGCTGGGTTTTGGGATTCCTCGGGAAAATTATATTTGACTAGTAAATGTTCCAACTACAATGGAATGGTGATTAAAACTGCCCACTACTTATGTTATCAGGATGACTCATGCTATTTATATCTGACTAGTAAGTGCTTCAACTATAATGGAATGAATAAAACTGCCAACTGTGTGAGTTCCTCGGTTTGACTTCCTCGTTTGGTCTCGAGGGGGAAATGCCAGGATGGGTATGATTGGTGTCAGTATCAGGTTGGTCCTGAATAGGTCTTTCTCATCTCTCTCTAATAGCCGACAGTTAACTGAGTCTCTATAGGTTGTTTAGTGCTGCTGCACTGCCGCTTCAGTCCACCATACCTATGTAGGCGAGAGCCGCCGAATTCTAGCCTCGCCGTGTACTGGCCTCAGTACTGACGCTCCTCTTTTTCCTTTGCCCTTTGTCGGCACCCCTTTTGTTTTAGCAGGTTCGAGTTCGACGTCGTTAGCAGGGTTACCCTTCCGGCTTGGCCTGGGCAGGGTTATGGACGCCATTGGTTATTCTTCAGGGCTCTTAGCCCCATTTGCATCTTATCCGTACTTGGATGTTGTATTGTTTTCAAGGTGATTTGGATCTTTGTAGTGTATATCTGTATTCTTGACTCGCTGAGTCGCTGTTGTATATATATATGTTCTTTGGGTCCCATAGACGACTGTTGTGTAATAGTATTACTTCGTTCTCCACCCGCACAAAAGTGCCTAGTGGGCGTCCTTGAATCGTTTCTATGCGGGTTTGGCGGAAAGGGCTAAAACTTGCATAGGGCCGATTTGAGGGTGTTACAGTTTCCTCCAACTCTCCTCCAAACTTCAAACCTACGGACTTTAAATAACTAGGATCTAGAACTCGGTGAAGACAACAAGAACAAGATGAAGATAAGCAACTACCAGCAAACACAAGGAGACTACAAGATCGCCCTACCAGCTGAATCCTCACAATCAGAAGACATCGGGTGTCGCCCTATCAAGAAGCGTCCAAGATACGATGAAGGCTTCATCTGCAAGATAGTGATTCCGACCTGAAGAAAGACGATATCTAGGGTCAATAGTCCTAAGAATAGGATTCCCCTACACCGCGAGTAGTTAACTCCTTGGTCCCCAGCGTTGACCGTGTTTGCTTGCCTAATTGCATCCTGTGTTGCTTGATGTGTGTTGTTTGCCGAGGACATTGCGATTCTCTCGCTCTGTTCGCCTTGTTTGTATGCTCTGGTTTCCTTTGACCTCCTTAAAATTGTGGCTCGAGGAGCGATAACACACCTAGTAAACCAGGAAACCCCTGCATTAGATGTTGGTTACGAGACCCAGACTAACCTCGAGAGTAAATGAGAGGAAAAGCATCGGAAGAGCCAGGAGTTCGACATCATTAAGTCAGAATCAACTCGGATATTTCACCAAAGCATGATGACATACCTCGTCAAACTCACCTCGCAAGACTCGTCTATGGCACCACACTCCTTTGTTCCTCAGTTTACTACAGCAAAAATCCCGTTGAAGCCGGAAGTCAACCACCAACAGATCCTCAATATCCACCAGAAATCACCCGATAAGTCAACCAAGACAAGGAGTGAAGACCTAACCACACTAACCTTTAGTGTATTAGAGCTTCTGACTGCCTCAGGAGACTACCTACTATAGTCGACCCTACTCAAACTAACGGAAGTTCCTCCCGAGAAGTCAGAAGTACCCCAGAATCCGGATGCTAAGGAACTGAAGAAAACGAGTGCACTCGGCCATCAAGCAGAAGCAAGCCAGAAATTCAAGTGAAGACCACTTACCCAACGCTGACGACCTCAACCCTGACTGAATACTGGCAAGAAGAGTCGTAAACCGCTAACTTACCTTGAGCTAACCCCCCCTAAAGGCTTCGTTAGGAAACTAGCACCGCCAAGGTTGATAAAGTAGAGCATCGCTCGAAGATCCCAGCTCAAGATTCCGGTAAGGCATATCCTCCCGCTAACAGCAAGACAGCCTTCCAAGACAGGAGATCCAAACCCTTCTCGATGAACCTTAGTGAAGCTCCAAGGTGGAAAGACTGCGTCTTTCCAACTCAATCCCTGGAAGACTGTCTACCAGAAGATACTTCAGAAAATCTCTCCGGATCCAAAGTCTTCCCGCCAAACAACAACACGTGAATAATCCGAAGAGAAACTAACTGAAGATTCTACAAAGTCCCTCCGCTACTTCAGCCGAAGACCCACCCGAAGGACCGCCGAACCGCTAACCCCTAGGTTCCATAATGCTTAGAAGGCGTGAGACTCCAACAACTCCACTAGGCTAAGTATGAATAATAGTAGTATATAAGCCTCGGACGTCTTCAGAAGAATTCCAACTCTAGGAAAAAGAGCGACGACAGTCTTCAAAACATACATCCACGACTCCAAGAAGAAAGGACTATGTCAACTCTTCGATATATCCCAGTTTAATCCTAAGGGGGAAAGACTGTGTCTTTCCCACAAAAATAGAGTAACCCTTCGCTGAAGCAAACTCAGGAGTCCCGGCCCTAAAATCGTGAGTTAGGATACGCTACGACCCTAAGGAAGAGCTGTGAATCCTTAGAGAGAGGTACCCCCAGCCGTAGATTCTACCCTCTGGCGAGCACTCCGGAAAGCTCAGCATCGAGATAGTCTGCCCAGTCTAAGCCCTCGAGATATAGAGTCCGAAAGGAAAAGATGGTCATCCCTCGTAATCAGGACCGGACTCTGCTCAACTCTCCATGTATCCTGGAAGACTGAAGCTCAATTTCATCGGTGTAGTAACCAATTTCTGGAGTCCGTAAGATAGCACGCTTGAAACCAGTAGCGCTACTCTTGACTCAAAATCCCCTAACCCTACTCTCCTAAATATCGGGACGAGATTCTTTTAAGGGGGAAAGATCTGTAACATCCCAATTTCAGCAACCCTGATTAGTTGTCCAGAATGCAAAAATCAGGGGGAACAAAAACTTTTTCTTGTTTAATGCTAATGTTTTTGCTTGTTGTTTGGATATGCTTATGCATGTGAATGTGTATTAGATGATATACTCCTTACCTCACGATCAGTTGACAAAAGCTATCTAACAAAACTATCCTGGCTAATTCTATCCTATTCTCAAATGCTCTGGCATTTCAAAACTTGAGCCAAGATGCTTATGAAACCAAAACTATTTTAGTAGCTTCTATTGATATAACTACGGAGAGCTATATAACATAATCTCCTTATGTTTTCAAGACAGAACCTTCTACTATTCTTATTTCTATATTTAACAAAACCCTTTATGAAGCTTTTGAACTCTACTCTTGGTACAGATACCCAAGACTCTCATCTTATTCAAACTCCAACCCTTTTTAAATTGCCCAACCTTACCTCAAGTCAGACTTGATGGTAACCCTAGTAATAGGTTTGCTAGTTTATAAGATGAGTTGCCTTGATCTGCTGTCTGATGAATTGCCTTGGTCTGCTGCTTGATTTGTCTGCTTAGGAGATAGTATGGGTTACTCTAGGATCTAATCACTAGGATCAAGATGTCTCCAAATCCTCCCACCCTAAGCAATAATTCAATCTGGATCTGACCCCTAGCTGCTAAGTGATCATCTAAAACCCTTAACCAGATCAATTCCGAAGTGATCCCTTCTAGAAGCTTCCAAGTCAATGAAGACCATAATCAAGCAAGGATCCTTTCTACTCCATCTACACTTCAACTTCATCCACTTGAGGCTGCTTTGGTACCTTGAAATCAATATAGAACATCCTCCCTCTTATTCTAGTCAAGATCCCCAAATCTGCCAAATTTGGCTAAGTCTGGAAAACTATTTCCAACATCACCTTTTTGGATGTCTCCCTTTCTAAACCCTTGTGCATTTTCTGTAATGCACTTGAACCATCTTGTTAACCATCCTATGTACTACCAAGGCCCACTGTTTCCCTTGGTTAGATCATCCTCCAACCCACTTGTACTTGATGGTTTTGCAGGCAAGAAAATAACTACTCCTGCAAATATAGTCAATATGCCTACTTTGATAGAAGCTCACACCATCATCCAATCTTCTATGGACCAAATCTTTACATGGTTGTGTTCTACTCATATAGATCTATCATTACCTAGTTTAATTTTTCCAAGTGAAACTTTGTGCTGCTTAAACCCACAAGGTTTTGAACGCTAGTTGATAATCTACTTTGGCAGGCTTATTTTATTCAAAGTTTGAAAGCCTGTCTTGGTGAGATCAAGCAGGATTAAGCTCAAACCTCTATACCATGTTGATGTACATCACTTGGTCTATCCATCCCTCTACCCCATGCACAAAGGGGAGATCTGATCTCCAAGATCTAACCTGGTTTAGGTAGTATGAAATTAACCTCACCCTAGATCCTTAATCTAGGGTATTAAACCAAAATCAACTTGGATTCTCCAATCCCAAGGTTTCAAATTCTTGCTACACCTTTTCTACACCATATACCTTGATCAGCAAGATTTATCAAATATTACCCATAATTATTTTGGCTCCAAATCTATTTAATCTCCTTAAATAGTCAAATCCCCAAAACTCCTCTCATAAAGGAAAGTTTGGTTTTTGCCAAAACACTTCCCCAACTTTTGGATAAATTGAGGTCCATATATCACACCCCATCTTCCAACTTCAAAAATAAATATTTTTGAGTTTCTTTATTATTTATTTTTTCCCTTTTTCTTAAATGGCAGAAACAAGAAATAATCCTTTAAAAATACTTTCCCACCTGAATAAATCCTAATAAAATTCCTCAAGCTGTGATATGGTATCTAGGGCCGTCTCACATCAAAATCCAACAAAGTCAGATGTAAAAATATCAAATGAGCTCCAATACTCCATTTCTGCAGTTTTTGAGTAAATGGATTTTAGTGGACTTTAAGTCCTCTGAAAAATCCCAAATAATTCTTGGAGGTGTATCTTGACCTCATCTACCTACCAGTATCATCTCCCCACCCTGTCCAATACAGATTTTGGAACTTACTTCACACACCTCCAAGTGATCAAAGTTGCCAAATCAATAAAGCATTGATCCACAACCAAACCCAAACCCCACCAATATTGCAAAACAATGCACCATAGTACCTAGCACCCACCCTGGTCGTGTGCACTGTAGCTAAGCTAATGTAGCAACCCCTCTCCCTTGTCCCATGTGCTTGAGAGAGAAAGAGAGAGAGAGACAAACAAGTGGGACCAAGTTTGCAGCACCCTCCACCACTCTCTCCCTATCTCCCTGCCAACCAGATAACCCTCTTACCCCTCCTCACCGCCCCCTGAGCCAATCCCAGGCCAGCCCCACTCCTCCCCCATGTCCAAAGAGGACCCTTACCACATCAACCTCTGCTCCCTCTTACCACCCTAGACACCCCACTCCCTCTCCACTTCTTTGCCCTGCTCGAGAGAGAGAGGAAGCAAAGCTTCGGCCCTCCCCCATCTACCGAGCAAGGGACTCCTCCTACTGCCTCTCCCCCTCTGCATGTTCACTCCCAGGACCCCCGTGTCCCCCTGCATCTAACCCTCCCCTCTGTTTTGCCCAGGATCCACTCCACCGTCGCTGCCGGCGATCTTCCGAGAGCACCCCCACGGGCGTCCTTGTGCGAGTCAGTTCCCGGCGTCAAACCACCCCTTCCTGCCCCTCTCTGAGCTCGTCGCCGACCACCGCATCTCCCTAGACCCTCCCCGGCTTCTCTCCGCCGTCAGGTGAGCCTCCCCGATCCCTCCCCCTCTCAGCTAGGGTTCCTCGCTGCGATGCTTCTTTCCGCAGAGATGATGGAATTTTTACCATGTTTAGGTGTGTTCTGTGCAACATGCAGAACTGGTCTTGTGCCAAAAATAATTTTCATTATTTACTGGCAATTAATCTACAAAAAGGTATCTTTTACACTAAATAAATTCCTCTGGGAATTTTACATATCCATTTGGGATGAACCCAAGACCTCCTGGAAGATAATTTCTATACCCTTCAATTAGCATAAACCTCATGCCAAGGTGAACAGTAGTTTGGCTTTAGTAAAAATAACAAAAAAATATACTTTTTGCCTTTAGAAAAATCCCTAGGTAAATATACAACATATTTTGGGTTGATTCCACATCCGAGTGATGTGGTACATTCAAACCTGTCAAAATCCAGGAGCTCAAGAATTATTGAATTGCTGAGGATTTAGAATGCATTAAACATTTTTGTATATAGTTTTACCACTAGATAAATCACTCCAGTAGTTCTATAACTCCAAAAGGGTTGATTCCAATTTCTACAGAAAGGTATTATAAATACCTACCAGGTGTCTATGGTTTCATATCAAGAACTTTTGTAGATTTAATCTGGTGAAAAAGACAAATTACCACAGAGCTGCCTTTGGGATTTTCCTGAGGGCATTCTGGTAATTATTTTGGAGTGATTCCAACTCTCAGTGAACAAGTACTTTACTACCTACCTAACCATCCAAGGAAATAATTTTTGGAGCTCCAGAACTTTTCTGGTGAATTATTTCCTAGTACTAGAGCCTTAAGCACTACAATATTCTTAAGTATTTCAAGAAAAGTAATAAAATAGTGAAACCACTTTTGTTGGTTTCATCTTATCAATACCTATCTGCTAGTATACTGTTTTTACAAGGGTACCTACAGAATATGGTCTTGTCCAAAAATCCATCTCTTAGGTAGTTTTTAGACTATAAATCCTAAGGGGTATTCATTCCCTTCTCCAGGGCCATCTCAATCTCCAAAAACTAATCCTCTCAAAACTATCTGAATCTTAATTCTGTATTATTCAATTGCTTGCTGTCTTGTTTTGGTGCTTGTATGCCTTGTGTTGCTTGTGGCTTGGCTTGCTTGCATGTGCTGTCGGTACGACGATTGTTGCGATGAAATCGGAGAGCAGAAGAAGTAGTATTGATTATTAGTATGGGTATTCTTGGTTATCTAAAGAAGAAGTCCAGGGACCTACTGCCACATTGCTGATCATCAGGCAAGCCTCCTTCTTGCTCATAAGCCTTGTCCTACTGTTTTACTTATGCATGTTTTATCAACTGTTTATTAAAACTGCACTATTTTGCTATATATTGATGTATATATATATGGTAGTGGCTTGTCTCCTCCGAACTATTACACTCTGGTACTACCAAGTACAAACCTCGTGATGATACCTACTTGTCCCTAGTAGAATAGATGGTGCTTATCCACCATATCCCTTTGGAGACCCTGTTTTAGCCAAAGAAAAGCTAGAGGATGGGAAGACCCCGGAAAAAGTTTTACTAAATGTTTTATGATAAAACCTTGGTGAGGTGGGACCTCCCAAGAGATATTGAAAAAGAAGAAGGTTTTGTTTTACAAAATGCTGAAGGAAATATGGAGGAAAAAGGTTTACGAAAACGCACATGGTTCTTTGCAGTTTTGCTAGAACAATTAACCCGTGCAACCACATTACTCTGGTATGGGACCGGGCTGGATTTGATGTTTGTCTATTCTGGTATAAGCTGCCTCGCAACAACTACAGGGGATCGGGGATCCCTAGAGGGTGGGCCTTCTCCGATATAGGTCCATGCGGGACATCGACCTGGAGAAGGAATGAAGGGTCGGCAGGCCTTCACGCGTTACTATGAGCCCCTCATTGAAAGCGTGCAGTGGGACGTGCAATAAGCGCTCAGGTTGGTCCTCGCCCGACGTCCCGGTTTTGAGGGGATTAACACTCATAGGGTAGGCACTTATATTGGAGTGGGCATCGAGAGAAGCTTGATCGGTTACTCGACCCACGATCGGTGAAGATCAGAGTAGTGTACCAGGATGGTGTGGGTAAAGTGTACAACCTCTGCAGAGTGTAAATCTATTCGAATAGCCGTGTCCGTGGTCATGGACGGTTGGGAAGGTTGCTGTATAGCGGTGCTGGTTTTGTTTTCAAAAAGGATTTCGGAAAAGAAATGACTTTGAAATGTTTTGACCATGGGATGGTCGGGAAGGATACCGTCTTTAACCATGGGATGGTCAGAGAGGTATGAAGGAGTTTGGTCGAGGGACGACCTGAAAAAGGGGAATAAATGGGTGACCCAGTCCTAAAGTTTTTCCAAAATGTTACAAAAGTTTTCAACAAAGATATGTAGATGTTATATCTGCAAGAGAAACTATTTGAGAAAAGAACCTCTCTTGGAACCCTCCTACTACCACAGCCAAAATGCATATCCTCTTGTTGTTATTAATATCTTAAGGTGGTTTGCGAGTACATTCAAGGTACTCACTGGCATTGTCCTTGGCTATTAACTTGGCCAGATTCAAGAAGAATACGAGGATGGCGACTATGCGAGCTAGGATGTTCTCCCAGTCAGTTGCATGTAGGTTAAGGCATGGCTCGGGCTCTGCGCTTGATGAAGTTCCGCTGTTGACTAATGATGTAGCCATAACCGCATTTATGTAAGTCGTGTAATTCAGTATATTCTCGGATGTTGTCATGATACTTGTCGGTTATGTGCCACGACTAACTGATCATGGGATCATGGTTGTATGCATAATAGGGATTCTCGGAGGATTAATCCGGGGGCCCCACACAAACCATCCTACATAATAACTTCTCTATTCATGATACGACTCTACTAATAAGGTAAAAAGATATAAGATAGTGTTGTGATACCGCGGCACTCCCCTAAGCTTGGAACAAACCAAGGGGATGCCAAATCTTATCACGAATTACTCCTTCGGTGGTGGTCGTAATATTTTCTTAGTTGACGTGAGGAAATCCTCCAGCATCTTGCGAAGCCTATTATTCTCCCATTGAAGCATGTCCACCTTCCTCTGCAAGTCTCGGTACTTATCGCAGAACTCCTTAGTGACTCGTAGGGCTTCCGTTGATGCTTGGGGTCTCGAAGATCTTCCTCCATCAGCTCCTTTCCTTTATCCTTGGCGGACACCATTGTGCTTCTAAGATTTCAAAGATAGTTCCTGGCAGAAACAGATAGACACAAAAACACAGCGAAAACACGATATACGAACCTCGGGAGATCCAGGGGATTATATATTACGAAGTTTCATAACAAAAGGAAGGTACTGGGAGAAAACAAGTCGGAGGCGGAGTCCGGGGTGGACTCACCACCTGGTGGCGCGGCTAGGGGAGGGCCCACGCCACGAGGTGGTGTGAACCACCCTGGCTCCGTTTCCATCCCTCTTTCGCTTCGTAGCTTTCCTTATTGTCTAAAAACTGCAAAAATATAGTTGGATAGTATTTTCGTAGAACTTTTCTTACCAGAACTGTTACCTATTTGAAAGTGGACTCTGCAGGTCTCTGAATTTGGTATCTAGTAGATTCTTCCGGAGTCACCACTTGAATAACATCAATATCTCATATTCATACACTTACTACTTGAGTCATAAAACCCTTATCTTCCTTATTACAGCATTATCTCCACTACTTGGAAATTTCTTTCACACAAAACTCCACACATTTCTCATTAGCAACATTAGTATATATGAAGTGATAAAACCTTTTGAGTCCAAATTCAACTAAAAACCATCAAAACATAGCTACTGTAGCAACTCCTTTCGAAAACCCAAAAATAATTCAAAAAGGAAGTCGAATAAAGAAGCAAATGCACGAGTGGCAAAATCTGTCAAAACACACCAGCAGGTAAAGATCAATTTTTTTGAAAATCTTCTGTTGCTCAAATCAAAATGTGCGAACCTAACGAAAGTTAAATAACAACCTGGGGCAGAAGCACAAAAAATTACATCTCAATCCGTCATACATAGATCTCTCACGAATTTTTACGGTGAAGCACAAAAAATCTGTTTCGGGACAGCAACTTCCCCAAATATTACTTCTCTCCCATTAGAGGTTGATCTTGACACAAAAACCAAACAAAGCGGATAAGGATAGGTTATTACCGAAATAATAACTTCCAAGACTCAAAGAAACAAAAAAAACTGAAAGCAAAAACAAATTGGGTTTTCTCCCAAAAAGCTCTTTCTTTATAGCCATTAAGATGGGCATGATAATTTTGAAGATGCTCACTCAGGAATATGAATTGAAGTGAAAGAGAGCATTAAGAAGCAAAAAAAATACACATATTTAAGTCTAACCCACTTCCTATGTAAAGGAATTTTGTAAACAAACAAGTTGTTGAAACCAGAGGCTACTTGCATGGAAGGCAAAAGAAGTGCAACATAAAAATTTCAGCATAAAACGAGGAAACTTGATATTATTGAGATACATAAGAACACTTTTCCCTCTCTCATAGTAACTTTCAGTATCATGCATAAATTTAACAACATAGCTATCACAAGGACTATCGTAGCAATGATCACTTATTCTAACAGAAAGCACAGGGATACTAGCTCTCATAACACTACTTTGTGAGATAATATTAGAGGTATCCTTACAAAGGATAGTGTGACCCCCTTCTTCATATCTAGTAACAAAGTCTTTCACATTTGCTATTATAGGTTCATCAACCATTTGTTTATCAGGTTCAACAGCTTTATTTGCACTTTCATTAACCATACTAGCTATCATAGAATGTTCCTTTATCTTAACTGGGAAAAGCATTTTCTCAATATAAGGTTTAGGTAAGACATGATTAGCAGTATAAACTTCAGTATTTCTTGCAGGAACACGCTTAGCAACATCTTTATAAGGTTCATGATACTTATTCCACTTCTTTTTAGGCACTTCAATATAGGAAGCAAAATCCTTAAAATAAGAAGCAATAGCTTGAGAGTCTAGACCATAAGCATTTTTAATATTTTGAAAGTCATCAGTTCCCATAAAAGATTCAATGCATTAATAATCATAGTTTATACCTGAATTTCTACCTTTGTCATTCTCCCAAGTTTCAGCATTGTCTTGAATATGGTCCAGAAGATCCCATTTAGCTTCTTCTTCCATGCGAGTGAATGATCCAGCACAAGAAGCATCCAATAAATATTTATCATGTAGAGGGAGTCTTGCATAAACGTTATTGATAATAATATTGTTGGGGAGCTCATGAATGGGACATTTGAGCATTAGTAACTTCAATCTCCCCCAAGCTTGAGCTGTACTCTCTCTATCAAGAGGCCAAAAGTTGTATATTTGATTTCGATCTTTATGAATCTCACTAGGAGGATAAAACTTTGAATAAAAGAGAGGCACTATTTCCTCCCATTCCAGAGCTTGACCATTCTTCAACAGCTTATACCATTCTTCAGATCTTCCTTTCAGTGATAATGAGAATAACTTCTTCTTAACTTGATCTGTAGTAATACCTGTACACTTGAACAACCCGCATAATTCGTGTATAAAGAGTAAATGATCACCGGGATGGACAGTTCCATCCCCAACATAGTAGTTATCCATAACACGATCAATAATTCTTGTAGGTATTTTAAAAACATCATTCTCGGCAGGTGGTGGTTTATCTACTACCTTAGTAGTGGTAGTAGCATTACCAAATAAGAAACTCAGCGAATTAGCCATAACGAAAATAAAGCAACTAACAAAAGTAAACAATACTCACAGTAGAAGTTTCCTTTACCAGTTCCACTCTCCAATAGCGCTTAACTCCCTGGCAACGGCGCCAGAAAATAGTCTTGATGAGCCACAAGTATAGGGGGTGTATCGCAGTATTTTCGATAAGTAAGAGTGTCGAACCGAACGAGGAGCAGAATGTGCTGGCTAGTGGTATGGACCAAGAATTCTTTGCAAATACTTAGCAAACAGATTTTTAGGGGTTTTTGGTATAGCAAGTAAACAAAGTATGAGTAAACAAAATACAGTAGGAATAAATGCAGCAAGTGGCCCAATCCTTTATGCAGCAAAGGACAAGCCGGGTGTATTACTTAAGATGACCAAATGTTCTCGAGGACACATGGGAAGACTGTCAAGTGCTTTCGCTTCATATAGTTGATTAATCTTCTTTAGCTTGCTAAGTGTTGTGTCGGTGAACCTATGCTAATGTACCGACCTTCCTAGGACTAATACATACTTATGATTATACCCCTTGCAAACATCCGTAAGTATAAGAAAGTAATTAAGGTAGAAACCTAACCATAGATTTAAACTCTAAGGCCCTTACGTCCCTTGTGCAATGGTTTCCTAACGGGGGTTCAGGTTTCTGTCACTCCGGCAACCCCTACGATTAGTATCCAAATACACAATGCATTCCCCTAGGCCCACATAGGTGAAGTATCATGTAGTCGACGTTCACATGACACCACTAGAAGAAGTACACCACAACTTAAATATCAAACTATTGAATCTTTCTCAACACAACTCCACTACTAACAACATGACTTCTCCCATGTCCTCAAGAACAAAACGAACTACTCACAAGACATCATATGGATCATGATCAGAGATGGAATAATGATGTATAACAATCTGAACATAAACAATAATTCAACGGTTTACTCAATAGCATCAACTACAAAGAGTAATCAACACCGAGAAAGTTTCCCCTATGAACTATGCAAGATTCAACTCAATTGTTACGGCAATATGGAGATGGTGATGATGGTGCTGATGGTGATGATGGTGGTGATGATTATGATGATGATCCCGATGAAGCCCAGCTTGATGGTGGTGTTGATGGCGACGATCTCCCCTCTCCGGGAAGGAATTCCCCTGGCAGAATTCTGTCTGCCAGAGAGATCTTTCTCTCTCAATGTTTTCCGCCCCGCAGAGGCGGTGGAATCTTTCTGTGGTCGCTCCCCGAGTCTTAGGGTTTCAGGATGATAATATACGCCAGAGGGGAGTGCCAGGGGTAGACCAGGGCGGCCACACCACCTGGTGGCGCGGCCTAGGCTGGCCCGCGCCAGGGGGGTGGTGTGGGCCCCCTGTGGCCCATCTCCAACCCCCATTTTGGCTTCCTTCGTCTTCTGGAAAAATAGGATTTTCCGTATATTTTCCCGGATTTTCTGATCTTCGCGAATTTTGCCTCCAAACATCACCTTTTCCATCAGAATCCTGATTGCAACGGTCCATGCTACAAAAGTCATCAACCATGCAAAAACAGATGAAATAACATAAGTATCACCTCTCAATACGAAATATATCAATGAATAAAAGTGAATTATGACATAGAATAGTGATGCAAAATGGACGTGTCAAGTTTCCCCTAAGAACTATGCAAGATTCAACCCAATTGTTACAGCAGTATGAAGTTGTGATGTTGGTGTTGGTGGAGATGATGGTGGTGATGATGATGATGATCCCAATGAAGTCCAGCTTGATGGTGGTGTTGATGGCGACGATCTCCCCTCTCTGGGAAGGAATTCTCCCGGCAGAATTTTGTCTACCGGAGAGATCTTTCTCTCTCGGTGTTTTCCGCCCCGAAGAGGCAGTGGAATCTTTCTGTGGTTGCTCCCCGAGTCTTAGGGTTTCGGGAGGATAATATACGCTGGAGGGGAGAGCCTGGAGTGGGCCAGGATGGCCACACCACCTGGTGGCGCGACCTAGGGTGGCACGCGCCAGGGGTGGTGTGGGCCCCCTGTGGCCCATCTCCACTCCCCCCTTCTGGAAATCTTCGTCTTCTGGAAAAATAGGATTTTCCATGTATGTTTCCGGATTTTCTGATCTTCGCGAATTTTGCCTCCAAACAGCACATTTTCCATCAGAATCCTAACTGCTGCGATCCATGCTCCAAAAGTCATCAACCATGCAAAAATTGATGAAATAACATAAGTATCATCTCTTAATATGAAATATATCAATGAATAACTGTAAATTATGATATAGAATAGTGATGCAAAATGGATGTATCAGTGCCACACTGACCAGCGCGTGAAGTGGACACGTGACCCTCTGGCCCCGCATGCCATTGCATGTGAGTAAGATTAGCACGAGTAACAAAAGTTTCAGGACCTTTTCTAATTAAATAAAAATCTAGAAATTGAATATATCTTATATAATTCATATCTTTTTATATAATTTGAATTTGACAAAAATTTCAAAATGAAATATGATTCAAATTTAAATATGAATTCAAATGCAAATTCAAATTTGACCAGAGTCAACTCTAGCTAGTCAAACCTATGACATTTGATCCCTTTTTAAATTACTTACATTTAATAATAATTTTAAATTCATAAATTCAAATGTTGCATATAATATATGTTTTCTGATCACAAAATGCTAGGAATACAAATATGCCATCCAAAATAATTTTTGAGAATTTTAAAATTTCGAAAATATTTAAATTGTAATAAATGGCTTTTCTTAATAAATTTATAACTTTAATTCCATAATTCCAAATTGGACAAATAATATGTCTAAATCGATTAGCCCGAAGAGCCCGTTCTGTTTCTGCATTCCATGATATAAATTGAAGCATGCATTATATAAATAATAAATGGGCATCAAGGTTTATGGGAGAAAATATGAGTAAACAACTCATAAAAATGTTATTTCTTGTTTTCACAGCTCACCCATGACGTGCTATGTTATACCATGTAATTGTGCATCATTCCATCATGGCATACCTTGTTTGCTTGTTGCATATTATTTATATGGCTGTGCAATGTATTTATTTCGGCCCTTGTGTGTTTGCTTTTTATCCGCATAGAGACTGAGTAAGGAGAATACCAATAGCCTCAGGAGTATTACCCGGATCCTTCCTATTCGGCAACAGAAGTGCCAGGCAAGCAATTCCCCATGCTTGCATACATCTAGTACCTATGCTTCTATCTTACTCTTGCATCATTGAGTCACGATTGCATTAAATTGAATCCCAAGTATTGCATAGTATTTACTTTTAAACCCCACCGAAGCTTGTACCTCAATCCCATGAGCCATTGCTACATGAGTTGTTTGAGCCATGCGAGTCATAGAGTTGCATGTGTAGGGTTTGTACGAGTCTTTGGATAATGAGGTACCTAAACAACTTAACATGAGTAGAGAACAAATGAAAGAGGCATCGGTGAGCATTATCTGCTATTTGGTTCTTTAAGCTCACTTGTGTCCCATAGGACCCTGAGTACTTGATTCCTGTTCCTTGACTATCCCACTCTCCGCATGTGGGACCATGAATCTCCTTTGCCTGAGCTTGATTCGCACTTTATTTCTTGGGGCCAAAAGTAGTTTGGGGCTTTATTATTATCCTGTACTTATGTCATGCTTTACTGCTTTATTTACGATTGTGCGTGGAGAACCTGTAGTGTTTTGAAACGTGGAATGTTTTCGCGGTATCGACAAGCCTAGTCACACTTTTGGGTTCCCAATCGTTTACAGCCACTGACACAAACCCTGGGTCTACCTCGGAGCCGGCCAACTTCGTTGCGGGTAGCTTAGTGGGGTGGCCCCCTGAAATGATTTATGAATCATGTGAATGCTTTGTCATGAGGCCTCGTTGCATTTTATTTGGTTCTTCCTGAGGTTGATCGTGCGTGTGTTGCTATTTGTGCACCCCTGCAGGGTAAATCTTTCTGAAAGTTGCGTCCGCGGTTATGGACGACTTGGAGCACAGTTTCTCGATAATAAACAAGCATAACTGAACTATCACCTTTAATTGACTAAGACATGACTAATAATTAGTACAACACTCATGAAATGGTTAATAAAATTGTCAATGGATGGGTTGTTCTTCCGCCTTCTCGTCGGTAAGAGAGCAGGAGAACGGGCGAGGTTATTTATGTTGCTTATATAATGGTTGCTATTAGTTAACGGATATCCGTCCATCTCTGGTTGGGCGGATGTGTAGTGGGTGTCTATATCTCTTTGTAGATATTATCTTTTGCTGCAATTGCGTCACCCCTAGGTCATTCCCTTTAGATGCATTAAGACTTGCTGAGTACCCCTAGGGTCTCACACGATAAATATTTGGTTTAGATGGACAGGTATACTCTCAGGAAGGCTACTGGTTCGAAGAGACCGATGATGGTGGCAACGATCGTCAGGTGTAGAGATTCCGGGGATGGAGATCCGTGAGATCTGTGGGCGGGATGTGCTTATTTCATAGGCATCTTATGCTGATTTGCTTCTTAATCCGTACTCGGATCTTGTTTTTTTCGCTTCCGCTTGATACTCTATTGTGTGGTGTATGAGGATGTATCCTAAACTATTATATCTATTTAGGATATTTGGATCTTGCCGTATGGGGTTGCAATATTTTTGTTTCTTTTAGATGGTGAGACTCTGATGTCTATTGTAAGTCGCAGACATACATACTCATTTGTGTATGTCGTGGTCGCGTACCTATCGCTTATGTCGCTCGCTCTTGTCCCAATGTTCTTGAAAGTGGATAAGGTGGTAGGCCGGTACCGTGCCCTGCTCCGCTTCGACGACCCTACACATGGGTGGACTTGGGCCTCCGTGGTAGAATCACTTATCTACTTTTGGTTCGTCCAGGCTTGAACTTAGAGCGTAATGTCCGAGGTATTACAGTGGCATTGGAGGAGAGGTTGGCAGCCGCCGAGGAGAGGAAGTTGGCAATGGAGGAGAAAAAGTTGGCCAATGAGGATAACCAACGCCTAGCGGAAGAAGAGAGGAAGCTCTTCTTCATGGACACAAGCCACATGGATGAAAAGAAAAAAGAGTACATCAACCTTGCCCGCGATGAAGTGTTGGACAAAAAAAGAAAGTTGGCAAACTCCTTGAAGGCCCAAAATGAAGAGATGAATGCACCGGGGTATGGAGGCATGGTTGGCTTCAGAGCACTGCCGGGAGGCTATGAAGGCATGAGTGGCATGGGAGCACCACCGGGAGGCTATGGAGGCATGGGTGGCTTCGGAGGCTATGGAGGGATGGGTGGCTTTGGACAAGCATCAGCACCCTATGGAGGCATGGGAGCACCACCGGGAGGCATGGGTGGCTTTGGACAAGCATCGGCACCCTATGGAGGCATGAGAGAACCACCAGGAGGCATGGGTGCCTTTGGACAAGCATCGCCATCATATGAAAGTGGTGGTGGAATGGATGATATTGACAAGTGATGATCTGTGTATGTTTGAGTCTCATTTGTGATTAACTTGTTTGAGTGCAATTGTCGTTTGTGTTTGAACTATGTCATTGCGTATTTTAGAGCCATTTGTGCTTGATTTTATTTGATCCATTTTGATCTTGTTGCCATAGTTGCTATTGTGTTTTTGTTTGCGCCGATAGCGCGCGCTATAGTTTACAATGCCTGGTGAGGGCCTGCTTCGGCGCTCCAGTTTACAACGTTGGTTTGCCGCCTCCGGCGAAGGACGTGCAGGTTCCACGCGCTGCATCTGGATAGAGGACGTGCTATCGGTGTTTTACAGCGCGCAGATATAGCGCCACTCTAAACAACACAAAGGGTCGTAACTTCCCTACCAAACAGTTATGTACAAGAGAAGAAAAGGAGAGGCGGCGACAAACCCATCTGGGGTTCCTTCCCTCCGTCGGCGAAGCCACTAGTCTGTACCACAGCCTCTCGCCGGCGGGAGGTTTCAGTGTTTTGTTTAGACTATTTTCAGTGTCTTCTTCAGGATGTTGAGGTGGCAGCTACGTCCTGAGGTCAAAATAAGGTCCTCCCCGCCCTATCCTCGCTCTGGTGGTGCATCTAGCATTAGTGGAGGGAGTGTGGAGTCATGTGTCCGACGGATTCCTTAGGATCCGGTTGTTTTTCATATGTGTATTTTGAGGTCAGTCTCTTCTGATCTACGTTGTTCATCTTTGGGTGATGGTTGTTGCTCTAGTGCGCTGGTCCTTTGGGGCCTTAGCACGATGACTTCCGTCTATCTATTACAACAAGCTCTACTACAACAAGCTTTGCCCGGCTCCAGTGATGGAGGTGCGAGGACGGCGGCGCGCCTTCGGCTCATGCTAGTGTTTGTAGTCATCGCTAGGTGGTCTAATTATCTATTTATATTTTTATTACTTTTGGAACTCTTTGTCCTATTGTTGATGATTATTAATAGATCGGTGGAATTTCGCAAAAAAGAAAGATATAACATCACTGTTGGAGATGCTCTTAGAACGGGTCCAGCTGTCGCTCCGGGCTATCTCACAACGACTGGGTAGGTGCATAGTGAATAAAAACTATCTGATCTCATTCTTCTCTTCGTCCTCGCCCTAGCCCCATGTCTCTCCTCCTCTCATCCCCACTTCACGCTGTAATCGCCGCCGCTTCCCAAAACCCTCTCACGGGCAGCCGCAGCACCGTCACCGCCACATGCAACCCTAGCTCGTGCAGCATGCACCACCGCTGCCACACCCTCACTCTCGCGACATCCAACTCCGCCGCCACGCACAGGCAGCGCCGCCGCTGCCATCGGCACATGCCCCTATCGCGTTTCTAATGAAGGGTAGGGAAGGAAAATCGATGCCAAGAGCCAAAATAGAAGGGTCTTGATGTTGTCGGCTTGGACCTGGAAGACCTGATGGGGTTTGGAAATCTCTCCATGGTGTATGTGGAGCAGGGAGTTAGCGGAGGGAGAGAGAGACAATGTGGGTGTGGAGAGCTGAAGGAAGAGTTATCGATGTGGGTGCCCGGCCTAGGAGGTAAATCACCCCCACCGCCAACTCATCACCCTGCAAAATCTCTATGGTTGCAAATCACAAATATTATTGACTTGGTGTAGTATGTGGTTGAAGAGGGAATGGCGAGTAGGGCACCTACATGTTTGTACATCTTGTGCAATTATTTTGATTTAGCTGCCTAAACCATGGATATTTAGCATGGTATAATATCCATGGAATATACTTACTAACATGTGTTCTAAGAGAGCATTGATCATATGACATGCCAAACCAGCATATGTAAGAAGTGTGGCAATATCCATCAAATTACTTGAGGTATATCAAGAGCTTCCTAATTAGTTGTGTAATCAATACATGGAGTTAATGATGAAGCATTTTTAGGCAGTACAACATGCTAAAAAGTGTTCAGTTATCTATGCTAGATGTGAAAGCGAACTCTTCTCATCGACTGTAATAACCTCACGCCACTTGATGTTTTCAGAAGATAGGTGATGTTTAGTGATGATACAAATTGGTGAGCATCATTTCGTTTTTGTTGAAAGTTTTATGTAGCAGTTTATAATAATAATCCTTTGATGTATGTTATCAAATATGTCAACTTCCCTTTTTCGAGAAGTTTAATAGGGCAACTTTCGAGGGTGTACAAGAGATGCACATATTGCCATCACCCTCTCCTCTTAGAGTTGGTAGGATGTGCTCACAATTTGATGGAATTTAGATTCTTTGTTGTACTGTCGATATGTTTTGTAGTTTTGTCATCTATGCTTTGATGCAAAAGTTGACTTCCCATTTACTTTGTTACTCGATTCACCATAACAGTATGCCTTCTCTATACGCAAGATAATGAGTGCCACTTATCTAAAATGGTTTGCTTTATTAGGGTTCTACTAATAGCCAACTTTCCTGGTTTTCTCTCAGAAATAACTTTCCTAGTTTTTAGAAGTACAAAACATTCTGAAGAAAATGCATGCGGTGCAGATTTTTAGTGTCCTATCCTTTTGCTAACTTCAGGGTGTTGTTCATTAAGTCAAACAAGAGGTTTGTTGCCACAATATTATCTATCAATGTTATTTATTTTGCTATATCTATACTTACTATTATCAATCTAGAAGCTAATATATAATAGAAGCTTGAATCAAAACTTTGGTTGTAGGTGTTGCGGTGATATTTGTAGTTGATATTCCACATACCATCATACGTTTCCTCAAGAAGAAGGGTAATTATTCAACTCATGTGCAGTCGTCCAGTTCTATTTCCTTTTCCCATTTAATGTGACTGAAGGACAAAACTTGCAGAACTTATTGTTTCAAGTTTTACCATGCATCGGCCTGAAAAGCAGATTTGAATATTGTTTGTGATAGTGAACATATTTTTTATTTGTATACCTAGATGGGTTAATGTTTAGTTTATATTTTAATCTAATGGAATTAAAAGCGCTATCAACATCGAGTCATGGGCAAATAACTATATAGTAGAAAACAATTACTGAAATTAACTTGGTTGTAATTTGTGTATTTCTTTCATGTTTGTTTATCGAGTTAATATCCCGATCTATTTACCATTCGCATGGATTGTTTTTTTGCTGCAAGATTTGTAATATTCCCGGGTTCACTAAAATATCTCCCTTCGGTACTTCATGGTCTGCCAAGTGCGCGGCTTCTCAAGTGTCTTTTTAGCAGGTATTTTTGCACGCGTTTGTGTGTGGCCTTCACTCTCAGATTATGGTTTATTTTGTGTGGATAAAAAGGAAAATATGTGTCTAATGTCTTTGTATATTTAGATGCTTATTTCCATGGTTTTAGAAATACATATTATATATTATGCAATGATATATTTCAATGAATCCAAGTTAGCTTAAAAGCGTTGATGTGTAACTTAGTTTCAGTGGGGTTGGTAAAAACTGTAGTCCCTGCTTTGAATTTTTTATTTTAACTTTTACAGTGGCCCTCGCAAATGCGAGGGCATCCTGTTTAATGTTTTGGAATAAATTTACAATTTCATGGATATTACATTTTTTGATAAGAAATAATATGATTACATTAGTATCACGGAATTTATGGTAACTAAAATATCAATATTGCGGGTAACATCTTTAGCAACGTAAAATTGTTGGTAGAATAATTATTAGGTCATCTTGTGGAAAGACCCGTGTATTTTATTTGTAAGTGATATTATGTCAATAAGGATAATTATAGTTTTTGTGATATTGGATTAGTACAGTACATAAATTTAGTTGATTAAATTTCTTCATGAACTAAAAGGAAAACTAACTATCGATCCTCGTCAATTGGTAGGAAAGAAATAGTTAAAATTGCTACCTTGCTTTGTGTTTCTTCGGTGGTGAAAATTTGAAGATTATTTTTATTAGCACACATCCAAAAATAATGATAAAATACAAATTGACACAATTCGAAAATGTTTTTTCTTTCCAACGGATCCATTAGCATGTCAATACATTACACGGGCAACATCTCAAGTTGTTTTTATTCTTAAAGAAAATTAAGTAAGATTACATATTGATACATAAGATTATGTTATTCTTTATGAAGCTAATTTTATAAAAGTTTAAGATACTATGACCTAGAATGTAATTATTGATAGAATAAGATGATGTAAAATTTTACTTTTTCTTCATCATTTTATATCAGCTTGGTGGTCCAAAGACTCAATACATTGGCATGTTCTCATGGAACCTACCGGGTAGCCTTTTATTTTTTGCGCTCCCCACCCACTTCTTAATTCATTTGCCTAATCGATTAGTGTATGAAGAAGTATTAGATATGGCCTAAAGCTTTTTGCAAAAATTAGTCAGTGAACAATTTGTCTCTCCTATCACCAGTCTTACCAACTATCCCGATCACATATAAAAGGCAAGAAAACAAATGACGACCATGATATATTGCACCCAGAAAACAAATTCGAGGAAGATGATTGTCTAAGTTGGGTTCTATAAGCCACGCGATTGGAAAGCTACTAGCTAAACCCATCTAGGGTTCCGTCTCCTCGCCGGCGACACCGCCGGTCCGTTCCATCTCTGGTGGCCTTAGGGCCTTGGAGGTGTGGCGGACCACGGCCTCTCGTCGACGGAAGGGTTTTCGTTTTTGTTTAGCTTTTTTCAGTATCTTCTTCGGGATGTTAAGCCGACGGCTACGATCTGAAGTCAGAATAAGGTCCTCCCCGCCCTATCCTCGCTCCGGTGGAGTCATGTGTCCGACGGATCTCTTGGGATCCGATCGTTTTCTGTATTCGTTGGTGTGGTTTGACGTCAGTCTCTTCGATCTATGGTTGTCATCTTCGGCGATGGTTGTTGCTCTGGTGCGCTAGTTCTATGGGCCTTAGCACGACGCCTTCCCGTCTGTCTACTACAACAAGCTCTACTACGACAACCTTTGCCCGGCTCCGGTGATGGAGGGGCGAGGACGACGGCGCGCCTTCGGCTCGTGCTAGTGTCTGTAGTCGTCGCTAGGTGGTCCAATGACCTATTTGTAATTTCTATTACTTTTAAGGCTCTTTGTACCGCTGTTCATGATTATTAATAGATCGGTGGAATTTCGCAAATAAAAAGTTGGGTTCTATAAATGTATGAGAGAGGTGACATTTATCACCCCAAGCTTGTATTCTTTCCACTTAATAGCCTAGAATTATAACATATTCCAGGTGGGCAAAACATTACGAGGAACATCATACTAAGAAGAAATCCAAAGCATCAAACAAAACTCCTGCAAACATGAAAAGTAATGGCTCAGTCATAAGATCCATAATAATTTGGGAGTATGAATACTTCACGCACATGCATACAAACCATTGGTAGTACTTGAGAAGCTATTAGATGTACGTTACTTAGAGTTAATTTCTTTGTTTTTTTATACAGAATGCAAACAAATTATATAAGAAAATGTAAAAGAAATCTTAATCATTTTAATCTTGGGTGAATTATTTTTGTGCCTACTTCCTTAAGTGCCCCTAAATTGAAATAAGTATTGATCATCGTGGATTGGTATTTTTTTGGCCGAGGTGGATTGCTCATTTGGAGACAATAATTTATACTTAATGCCATCATTTATCAAGTGCCCTTGAATGGGATATTGTCATTGTCACCTCTGGTCATAGTTCATTACATTACGTTAATTACCTTGTCGTCTGGTCATCCTATTTGAGTTAGCCAAGAACCCGCGATTTATCGTCCTTGGAGATTAACCGATTTCCTGTTTTTGACCACCTTTCCACGATAGTTTAACCTTTGTCTTCAAACCACGAATTTGATCGGTATTTGGAACTGTCCAACAAATTAACTGGTGATATATTTACCAACTCTCGAACAAATTAAGACAATATGGTCAATAACTCAAATTATTGACTAAGAAAAGGATACTTACAAAATTCTTCATGCTGCGTAGATTGCATGGTAAAAAAATTCCATATACATGATACTACCTATTATGTGTATATAGACCTGAATGCTATAATCAAGAGATGAACTACACTTCCGTATATTTCTCTTAGCATAAAATAGAACATGAAGTATTGCAAGACCTGATGAACATAAATCAGAGGGAACCTTTCGTAACCATAGATAGTGGAATTTACACAAAGAAGTATGCATCACGTGGCGCTAGGACAGCCAATCGCATCTCTTAACTTAAACTAACTACTCCGTCAAAACTCATAAGACTGTGCAAATGAAATATGTAGCGAAACTGATATATATACCGAAGGCAGTCTGACCTGCACTTTTCTGTGTAAAGCAATATCTAAGAATTCACCGCTTTAGTTCTGAACAAAAGGAGGAAAGTTATGTTTAACCCCTAACATATTGGTATCAGAGCTTCCCCAATGATTGGAGAAGGAACACCGAGGGACGCATTCAATATTCTCCATTATCGAACTATTGTAATTGCCAATATCAGTCTATGTCTTTCACTAAGAGCATCATAATAACTACTCCCTCCGTTCGGAAATATAAGACGTTTTAGCTTTGTGCTATGAGTGTATCAAGCAATTGAAGGCCACCACATTTTCCTCTTCATATTTGGAATGTAGTTTACAGTAGAAAGTAGTGTAGCCTCAGCTTCACATTGTACTTAACTTAATTCCAGCAGTGTTAATAAGCAAGCTTATTATCTTGGAGCTCTAATGAGGTTAACAACCCCACCCATATATTTATTTAATTTCAAGTCATGTTAGTTAGCATATAATAAGCAGGTTTATTAACTTGTAGCTCCAATCAGGGTAGCATCAACAAAAAATGCTCCAGTTCGAGGTCACCTGAAAAACCACGTAGGAAAAGGCAGGACGCTCATGATGCACTGTCAGGCAGGAAGATTCAGCCATAGGAGCATGAGTGCGCTCTGTCTTTGGTGACTGACGCCAGGTCATGAGCGCTGCACGGGACATGTAGCGGTGGCCAATGGCTTCGTTGTAGTCGTTGGGGTTGAGCATGAGGTCGGCATAGCTTGGCTACTTGCTCGTGGCCTATGCTGATCACGCCGATCCGGCTGCCCCGTCACTGTCCGGGTTGTGCAGGATTTTGGTCTTGCGGTCACATCTAGGAGAAACCACGGGACTCATTAATCCAACCAAATCAAGGAAACAACATTGTGATCAAGCTTGCCCATCTCATCTACTATCAGCTAGGGCCATTGCATGCCATCTTATATACGGGGAATTTCCATGCACCGCTGTTTCTTTGCTTTTCAATGGCTTCAGCCGTTCAGGCTATCTATAAATCGCCGTGAGAAATAAATAAGGCGACATGGATACATTGAATCTTACTCGCACCTGCATGCACCGGGAAAGGAGGCCGACTGGCTGGAGGCACCAAGGCGGCGGCCTTTGTGAGGACGCTCTAGGGTTGGGGGCGTAGATTGCCTGCATGAGGATTTCGTGATCTGTTTGAAAAGAAAACCGATGAGTTCGTACAATATCAAGGGATGCGAGAAAAATAATGTAGGGCATTGGTGGATAATTTTAGTGTAAATTTAATGTTAATACATAATTTCTAGGATCCATCAGCTATCATTGGCCTTGCAGCCTAATTAATGGTTGGATGTTTCTGATTATTGTGGGATTTTTTAGGTTATTTCTCTTAATTCTGACGGCTTATTTTTACTTTTTTATCTATCTATACTATTAAATTGCTTCAGGTCTTGATGGTCTGGTAGGTTATTTGCAGTTTCCGATTTTACCCCTAAAGTGCTAGGCTAAGCAGTAATCAATTACAGGTGTTGCCACGGACAAGTTATACGTAGGCTTCGGTGTTCCACGGAAAACAAAACAAATCCCCAGCCGCATATCCCAGCGATGCATCGTGGCTTCCTTGCCGTCTCTGCCCCAAGCGCTGCCCAACCCGACCGTCTCCGGTGAGGCTTCTCCAGCTTGTCGTCTCGGGGCCGTTGAGACGCCGCCGGAGCTACGAAGGTGGCTGAGGGAGGAAGGACAGCCTCTAAGCTCACGGAGGCGCCTCCACTTCAAACACCGCCGCCGGCGCCATTGCAGGCCGCCATTAGCCTCCCTGTGCCGATTCCGCCGAGGCCCATACAAGCGGGAGTAACCTATCGCCGTCAGTTCAATTCTTGCGACTGCATCGGAGAGCTGCGCGACGCACTATGTAATTCAGCTGCTTCATGTCCCGGTGAGGAGATTCATCTGCTTCGTGTCCCGATGCCGAGCTAAGCACGGGACTGCCGGAGACAAGCAGGCCACAGGCCCATGACAACCGTGGCCAGAGACGCTGGCGCGGGAACCCGTCATCTTCGTCATGGACGGGGAGGGACTTATGCCTGAGTTCATGCGCAACGACAGACTGCAAATCTCCAAGTGTACCAGCCACAATAGACCCATGCACAGCGAGAAGGAACGACGGTCATCGATTAATCTGGTGCCGCTGTACGAAGCAAGTTGTTGCACTAATTAATCTGTGGTGCAAGTTTACCCATAGAAAACATCGATCAGCTCAATGTGCTAATTAAAAAAAAACCTTACGCTTTTCTTGTTACAGAATATTTCTACCAGAGCCAAGAGAAAAGAAATACATCAACGTCTCAAAAGTCCAGCCGAGTCTACAGGCAATGAAAACAAAATAGTGCCACTTAGCTTCCAGAACGCATGAACTTGGTTTCTATGATATGAAGATAATCCAATGAACGGCTCTTCAATTTTCAGGATCGCATGCGTATGTCATAGAGCAAGGAGGACAAATGTGGCAGGAGATGGTAGGGCAGATCCTGCTCAACAGCCAGGAGAGGTTGCAACACGAGTTGTAGTCAATGGTCGTCCTTAAGGTCAGGGACAGCTGCAAAATACATTGCCCTTCGTCAATGCGCCTTGTGTAAGCAATGGGATGAGCAATAGCTATGGACTTCAGTATAGCCGTTTGGCCCTGTTTTTGTTTCAAACAGGGGTTGGACAGATATGGAGAAGTATCCACGTCTGACTCTCACCTTGAAGATCCGCTTCAGGGTGCACATGATCTTCCCTGACCCCCTATTTGATCGTAATTTGATGCCATCCTATTTTAGCGTTCTGTTCTATCAAACAAGATGTCAGTTTCTCTGTGTATACTTCATGTTTTCATGTAGGCTACCTCTGTATGTTTGAGTTTGATCAATTTTGATTTTCAATGATGGACATCATGCATCTAATTTGAGGCAGAATTTTTGTTTCAAACATGCTTTCCTCATAATACTGGACTAGAAATCTTAGGCACCTTAATTTATAGACATTATAAAAAAATTGTTACAACTGTCAATGGCATGGTCAAAAGCACCTCAAATCTACCACGCTTATCACACATTGCCAAAACGCAATGTAGACGGTATTAGAATTAGTATCGTATGTGTTATCCTATGTAACCCGACACGGTTTATTATACGTGTCCGAGTCATGTACGACCTGTACGCTAAGGTGCCGCATAGCACCAATACAAATACACGATCGTGAGGCTCTCGGGGTTATCCGAGTACACACAATTAATCTACCTGATCGTTGGTTTTTACATGGTATCAACTCTTCCGCCTATTCGATTGCTAATTCCGTCCCCGCACAAGTCGCTCTGCCTCGCCCCTCTCGTCGCGACCGATGGCTACCATATCGTCCCATGATCAATCTTGGGGTGTTAGTTTTTACATGGTATCAACTCTTCCGCCTATTCGATCGCTAATTCCGTCCCCGCACAAGTCGCTCTGCCTCGCCCCTCTCGTCGCGACCGATGGCTACCACATCGTCCCCGCCGATGATCAATCTTGGGGCACCGCCGACCGACAAACTCACATGGCAAAATTACCTTGGGTGGCGTGCACATATCCTACCCCCAATCCGTGGTGCTCGCCTCGTTGGTCTGCTTGATGGGACCGACGCAGCTCCGCCGGAGACATTGGTAGTTCCGCCAGCCGACAAAGACACCAATCAAGCTGAGAAGACGACAGCCAAATCCCGCCTATGACAATTGGATCTCCAGGGACCAGATCATCCTCGGCTACCTTCTCCAATCTCTCTCTCCTGAGGTTCTTCCTCACGTTCAGTGGATCGAGCATGCCGCTGGTGTATGGAGGACGACCGAGGAGATGTTCGCCTCACAGAGCGAAGCAAAGATCACGAATCTCCGCATCGCTCTTGCAAACACCAAGAAAAGAAACCTCTCTACAGCAGCTTTCCTCACGCAGATGCAGCAGATTGTGGATGAACTCGCCGCTGCTGGGTGCACTGTATCGACCAGAGAACATGTCTCTTTTATTCTGGCAGGTCTCGGTGCTAGCTATGACTCGATTGTTGCTGCCCTTGGAGTGGCGACAACCCCAATCTCATTGAGTAACCTCTATGCACAGTTGTGCGCATATGATCAGCGCCAGGAGATGTTGCACGGCTCCTCCGACCCTGATTTTGAGACCTCGGCCAACATTGCTTCCCGCCAACGTCGAGGACGCACCAACAACAACAATCGCTCCCGCGATGACCGTGCTGATCGACGTGACGATCGTCGTATTGACCGCTGGAGTGATGATCGATACAATGACCAGCGTAGTGATCGCCGAGACGATCGTCGTGATGATCGTCGAGATGGCTATGGCAGCTATGGTCGTGGTGGTGGTCGTACGACTCCAGGAGGGGGGACGTGGACGTGGCCGCAGACGTCGTCGTACTACTCCTTGGGTCGATGTCGTATGTCAAATCTGCAACAAAGAGGGCCATCTGGCTAAAGATTGCTGGTCACGCTTTGATGAGGATGACTACTATGGCGATAAAGAAGTTCCTGCTGCCTACGGCGTGGACACAAATAAGTACTCGGGTACCGGTGCCACTCATCATGTTACAGGGGAGCTCAATAATCTGACAATCCGTGACTCCTATCGTGGTAATGACAGAGTTAACACGGCCAATGGACAAGGTATGATTATTTCACATATTGGTAATTCTATGGTCCATACTCCTACTCAAGATTTTCGACTCCGCAATATTCTACATGTCCCCACCGCGTCTAAGAAGTTGCTCTCCGTTCACCATTTTACCTATGATAATAATGTGTTCACTGAATTTCATCCTTTTTTTTTCTTTTTGATCAAGGACCAGGCCACCTAGAAAACAATCCATAAAGGACGATGTGTTGACGGCATTTATCCTTTAATTTCATCCATAGAGTCGTCACCTTCAACAAAACATGCCTTTGTCGCCGTCAAGCTATTCCAATCAAAGTGGCATAGTCGTCTTGGTCATCCATCCTTCGATATTGTTAGGCAAATCATTAGCAAGAATAAATTACCTTGTGTTAGAGAGTCTAATATGTCTTCAATTTGTGATCCGTGTCAGCAAGCTAAGAATCACCAATTGCCCTACCCTATCTCCACAAGTGTATCTACAGTTCCCCTTTAATTAGTCTTTTCGGATGTATGGGGTCCCGCAACTACCTCTGTTGGTCGTCATAACTATTATGTAAGCTTCATTGATGATTATAGTAAGTTTACATGGATTTATTTGCCTAAGAAAAAATCTGATACTCTAGCTACCTTTATTAACTCCCAAACTCTTGTTGAACGTAAGTTTGATCGTAAAATCCTTATGGTCCAATCCGATTGGGGGGGAGAATATGTCAAACTCAACTCTCACTTTCAAACACAGGGTATCTCTCACCATGTATCTTGTGCTCATTCCCATCAACAGAATGGTGCTGCTGAACGAAAGCTTCGCCACATTGTTGAAGTTGGACTTGCCTTCTTGCTAATGCTAGTATGCCTCTTAAATTCTGGGATGAAGCGTTTCTTACTACCACATATCTCATAAACATGCTTCCTAGTAAAGTCATCAACAATGACACGCCTGTTCATCGTCTTCTTGGTACCCATCCAAATTATTCTTCTCTTTGAGTTTTTGGTTGTGCTTGCTGGCCCAATCTTCGTCCCTACAACAAGCGTAAATTAGCTTTTCGCTCCAAACAATGTGTTTTTCTAGGGTACAGTCCTCGCCACAAAGGTGTCAAGTGTCTCGAAGTCTCCACGGGTCGGGTCTATATATCTCGTGATGTTGTCTTTGACGAGGCGATGTTTCCCTTCAAAAATTTGCATCCTAATGCTGGTGCACTTCTAAGAGAACAAATTCTTCTACTCGATCCTTCCCTTCGAAATTTTGAGCAAGGAGATGACATCGTTGATGATACTAATGTGGAAACTAATCATGCTACTAATCTATTGTCTAGTCCTGTTATTACTGTTTTACAGGATACAGATCCGGGAAATAGAGCACCAGGCAAAAATTTCAGTCAAAACGGTGCTTTGAGCAGCTCAAACGATTCACTTGAAACTTCAGGTGAAAACAGCAGTGGCTCGTGAACCCATACTGATTCTCTGGGCGAATCTGCCCCGATGACAGTGCCGCTCATCTCGGATCAGGCGCCCTCCAGCCGATCCGTCGGACGCACTACGCTAGGGGACCACGTCGCGTCAACGTGCAATCAGCGCCAAGATTCCAGCGGAGGTTTTTCCGCTCGGTCCCTGCCACGATCTCCTCCTGGATCCTCTACATCCAACTATGGCTCCTCCAGCTCTAGCCCGCGCACCACACACAGGGCCACAGGGTCATCTGATCCTTCGACAGCGACGGCTGGTACCGGATCGATCAATGGATCTACTACCGCACATGATTCCAGCTCCAACAGATCTGCTGTGGCTGCATCGGTGTAGCAATCGGTGTTGTCTATTCGCCCTACTACACGTGGATCCAGAGGTATTTCTCATCCAAAAAAATACACGGATGGTACGATTCGTTGGTGTTTGTCCGCTGCCACGGAAGAACCAGCAAATCTACAGTCTGTCTTGGATGATCCCAACTGGAGAGGAGCAATGAATGAGGAATTTGATGCACTTCAAAAGAATAAAACGTGGAGGTTAGTTCCACCACGTGCAGACAAGAATATCATTGACTGTAGATGGATCGATAAAATCAAGCGTACGGCAAATGGCTCTATTGACAGATACAAGGCTAGACTAGTAGCAACGGGCTTTAAACAACAGTATGACATTGACTATAAGGATACTTTCAGTCCCATGGTTAAGATTGCAACAGTTCGTCTTATTTTGGCAATTTATGTGTCTCGGGGATGGAGCTTGCGACAGTTAGATGTCAAGAACGTGTTTCTTCATGGCGTTCTGGAAGAGGAGGTCTATATGCGACAATCACCTGGGTATACCGATAGAGACAAGCCAAATTACATTTGCAAACTTGACAAAGCTCTTTATGGTTTAAAACAAGCCCCTCGAGCTTGGTATTCTCGACTGAGCTCAAAGTTGATTGGTATTGGTTTTGTTGCTTCTAAGTCTGACACATCCTTGTTCATATATCATAAGTCTAGTTTACCATCTATATGCTTATTTATGTGGATGATATCATAGTTGCTAGTTCTTCTCAGGCTGCAACTGATGCTTTGCTAAAAGATTTGAGTAAAGAATTTGCCTTGAAGGATCTTGGTAGCCTCAATTACTTCTTAGGTATTCAAGTACAGAAGACAGACAATGGACTTGTGTTGAGTCAGGCAAAGTATGCTCAAGATATTCTGGCACGAGTTGGTATGACAACCTGCACATGCATGCCTACTCCCTTGTCATCCTTAGAAAAGGTTACTACACATGATGGAGACTTGTTGGGTCCAGAAGATAGTACCAATTACAGAAGCATGGTAGGTGCTCTACAATATCTCACGTTAATGAGGCCTAATATCTCCTATGCAGTTAACAAGGTCTATCAGTATCTACATGCACCCACTACTGTTCATTGGACTGCTGCCAAACGGATTCTGCGGTATGTGAAGCAAACTATGACGGTAGGTCTCACATTCATGAAATCTACCTCTACACTAGTGAGTGCCTTCTCCGATGCAGATTGGGCTGGCTGTGTAGCTGATCGTCGATCCACAGGAGGATTTGCTGTATTTTTTGGACCGAATTTGATTTCTTGGAGTGCTAAAAAGCAGGCTACTGTTTCTAGGTCTAGTACAGAAGCATAGTACAAGTCATTAGCTAGCTAATGCCATCGCAGAAGTCATATGGATACAGTCCTTATTAGCTGAGTTGGGAGTTCAACTCACTCAGACACCTTGCTTATGGTGTGATAATCTGGGAGCAACATACTTGTTAGCCAATCCAGTCTTTCATGCTCGAGCGAAACACATTGCAGATGATTTTCACTTCATCGGAGAATGAGTGTTGAAGAAGCAATTAGAGATTCGGTTTATCTCTTCAAAAGATCAAGTTGCTGATGGGTTTACAAAGCCACTTCCACATCGAGCCTTTGAAGACTTCAAACATAATCTCAACTTGTGCAAGTTGTGATTACAGGCGGGTATTAGAATTAGTATCTGATGGGTTCGTAGCATGGAAAACAAAAAAATTCTACCGCAAGAACGAACAAAACCCAGATCTAATCTAGATAAAAGCCAAGATCTAATCTATTAGACATGTGCAACGAGATAGATCTGTACTAACCCTTGTAGACCCGAAAGTGTTACGAGATTGGATCTCGTGGTTAATGTAGTTGATCACTTGCCGATCTCAAGATCGAGTGGACAATCCTTCCGGCGCCGCGTTCCGGCAGCGCTTCCGCAGTTGGTCACACGTGCGGAGTCGAAGCAGACCTTCCTCTCCTCATTCCAGCGAGCAGCGGAGGTAGTAGATCTTCTCCACGGAATCCCAGCAGCACGACGGCATGGTGGTGGTGGTGGAGTAGAGAATTCTGCAGGGATTAGCCAAAGCCTGAGCAGAAGAAAGGAGGAGGAGAGAGGCGGCTAGGGTTTGGAGTAGTGGAGGGGGCCAGGGGGTGGCGCCCCCACCCCTCTATTTAAAGGAGGGAGGCGCCATGGGGAGGTGGAGTCCTTGTAGGACTCCCCTCTCCCTTGGCCGACGGATTGGGAGGGGGGGAGGAGTCCTCCTCCCCCACGACTCCTTGTCTTGCCCCACAAGGACTCCTTGATCCTTTCTTGGTTTTCAAGCAAACTCCAAGAAATCATCTAGAACCTTCCGGAACATTCTGAAACCTTCTAGAATCCCCATACAAATACTCCGGAACATTTCCCACCATAGAAAATGATCCCCATTATATGAATCTTACTCCCCAGACAATTTTGGAGCTCCTCGTGATGTCCCGAATCCAATCCGAGACTCCGAACAACATTCGGTCTCCAACGCACATTCCATATCTACTTATAACAACTTCGAACCTTAAGTGTGTCACCCTATGGTTTGTGAATATGCAGACATGATGGAGACACCTCTCCGATCAATAACCATCAGCGGGATCTAGAGATCCATAACGGTTCCCACATACTCAACGATGACTTCGTGATCGATAGAACCATTAACATACGAAACCAATTCCCTTTGTCAAGCGATACTATACTTATCCGAGGTTTGATCGTCGGTATCTCCATACCTAGTTCTACCTCGTTATTGACAAGTACTCTTTACTCGTTCCGTGATATGTCATCTCTTGTGACCCAGTCACATGCTTGCAAGCTAACTAGATGACATTCCACCGAGAGGGCCTAGAGCATATCTATCCGTCATATGGATGGACAAATCCCAATCTTGGTCCATGTGCTTCAACACATACTTTCAGAATACCCAATGACACCTTTATAACCACCCAGTTACGAAGCGGTGTTTGATGTCATCAAAGTACCCATCCGGTGATGGTGATTAACACAACCTCATGGTCGAAGGATTAGGTTACTATGCATTTAAAAGCTTATAGCAATACGAACTTAATGACTTGATCTTATGCTACGCTTACTATGGGTGTGTGTCCATTCACATCATTCTCCTAATGATATAACCTTGTTATTAATCACATCCAATGTCCATGATCAGGAAACCATGATCATCAATTAATCAACAAGCTAGTTCAACAAGAGGCTTACTAGGGACTCTTTTATGTTTACAAATCACACATGTATTAGTGTTTCCTTATAATACAATTATAGCATGGGATGTAAACATTCATCATAAACACAAAAATATAATAATAACCACTTTTATTATTGCCTCTTGGGCATATCTCCAACAGTCTCCCACTTGCACTAGAGTCAGTAATCTAGATTACATGGTAATATACCTAACACCCATGGCGTTCTGGTGCTGGTCATGCTTTGCTCTAGGGAGAGGTTTAGTCAACGGATCTGCCACATTCAGATCAGTGTGTACTTTGCAAATCTTTATGTCACCATCTCGGACATACTCGCGAATAGCGTGGAAACGTAGCTTGATGTGCTTCAGCTTGCTATGTGACCTTGGCTCCTGTGCATTAGCTATGGCACCTGTGTTGTCACAGTAGATGGCCATCGGGTCCAATGCACTGGGAACCACGTCAAGTTCAGTAATGAATTCCTTCATCCATATGGCTTCTTGTGCAGCCTCCGAAGCAGCTATGTATTCCGATTCAGTTGAAGATTTCGCCACAATGCTTTGCTTGGCACTCCTCCAGCTCACTGCAGCACCATTCAAAATAAATACGTATCCCGACTGTGACTTCGAGTCATCCGGATCGGTGTTCCAACTAGCATCGGTGTAACCGTTTACAACAAGCTGTTCATCACCTCCATAAGAAAGAACCATATCCTTAGTCCTCTTTAGGTATTTCAGGATATTCTTGACCGCTGTCCAGTGTTCCATACCAGGATCACTTTGATATCTGCTAGTCAAACTAACAGCATGTGCTATATCCGGTCTTGTACACAGCATGGCATACATGATAGAACCTATGGCCGAGGCATAGGGAATATTATTCATTTTCTCTCTATCTTCTGCCGTAGCTGGACTTTGAGTCTTACTCAAGGTCTTACCTAACAACATGGGCACGAACCCTTTCTTGCTCTCTTTCATTCTAAACTTCTTTAGAACTTTATCTAAGTATGTACTTTGTGAAAGCGCTATTAGGCGTCTTGATCTATCTCTATAAATCTTGATGCCTAGAATATATGCCGCTTCGCCAAGATCCTTCATTGAAAAACTATTATTCAAATAGGCTTTAACAATATTAAGAAGTTCTATATCATTCCCAATCAACAATATGTCATCTACATATAGTACTAGGAATGCTACAGAGCTCCCACTCACTTTCTTGTAAATACAAGCTTCTCCATAAGTTTGTATAAATCCAAAGTTTTTGATTACTTTATCAAAACGTTGATTCCAACTCCGGGATGCTTGCTTCAGTCCATAAATGGAGCGCTGAAGTTTGCATAGCTTGTCAGCATCACTAGGATCGACAAAACCCTTGGGTTTTACCATATACAACTCTTCCTCAATGTCACCATTAAGGAACGCCGTTTTGACATCCATCTGCGAAATCTCATAATCGAAATATGCAGCAATTGCTAACAAAATCGTCACAGACTTTAGCTTCGCTACTGGTGAGAATGTCTCATCATAGTCAACTCCTTGAATTTGTCGGAACCCTTTCGTGACAAGTCGAGCTTTATAGACGGTAACATTTCCATCAGCATCTGTTTTTCTCTTGAAAATCCATTTGTTCTCGACAGCCTTACGGCCATCCGGTAAGTCCACCAAAGTCCACACTTGGTTTTCGTACATGGATCCCATTTCGGATTTCATGGCTTCTAGCCATTTGTCGGAATCTGGGCTCACCATAGCTTCTTCATACGTCGCAGGGTCATCAGCGTTGTCCACCAACATGACGCTCAAGGCAGAGTCATACCAATCAGGAGTGGTACGAACCCTCGTTGACCTGCGAGGTTTAGCAGTAACTTCGTTTGAAGTTTCATGATCATCATCATTAGCTTCCTCTCCAATTGGTGCAGGCGGCACAAAAACATCTTCCAGTGGTGCGCTACTCTCAAATCCGAGAGAAGGTTCGATAACCTCATCTAGTTCTACTTTCCTTCCAGTCACTTCCTTCGAGAGAAACTCCTTCTCAAGAAAGGATCCATTCTTGGCAATGAAAACTTTGCCTTCGGATCTATGATAGAAGGTATACCCAATTGTTTCTTTAGGGTATCCTATGAAGACGCATTTCTCCGCTTTGGGTTCAAGCTTATCAGGTTGTAACTTCTTTACATATGCTTCGCAACCCCAAACTTTAAGGAACGACAACTTAGGTTTCTTTCCGAACCACAATTCGTACGGTGTCGTTTCAACGGATTTAGATGGTGCCCTATTTAAAGTGAATGCGGCTGTCTCTAATGCATAGCCCCAAAACGATAGCGGTAAATCTGTAAGAGACATCATAGACCGAACCATATCTAAGAGAGTTCGATTACGACGTTCGAACACACCATTACGCTGTGGTGTTCCCGGCGGTGTCAACTGCGAAAGTATTCCACATTTCTTTAAATGCATGCCAAACTCATAACTTAGATATTCACCTCCACGGTCAGAACGCAGAAACTTAATCTTCTTGTTACGATGATTTTCCACTTCACTTTGAAATTCCTTAAATTTCTCGAAAGTTTCGGACTTATGTTTCATAAAGTAGACATACCCATATCTACTTAAGTCATCCGTGAAAGTGAGAACATAACAATATCCACCACGCGATGCTACACTCATTGGACCGCACACATCGGTATGTATTATTTCCAATAAGTCTGTAGCTCGCTCCATTATTCCAGAGAATGGAGTCTTAGTCATTTTTCCCATTAGACATGCTTCGCATCTTTCAAGTGATTCAAAATCAAGTGATTCAAGAAATCCATCAGAATGGAGTTTCTTCATACGCTTCACTCCAATGTGACCAAGACGACAGTGCCACATGTATGTAGAATTATCATTCAATTTTGTTCGTTTAGCATCTATGTTGTGAACATGTGTATCACTACTATCGAGATTCAGTAAGAATAAACCATTCATCTCAGGTGCATTACCATAAAGATATTACTCATATAAATCGAACAACCTTTATTCTCGGACTTAAAAGAGTAACCGTCTCGCAATAAACAAGATCCAGATATAATGTTCATGCTTAACGCAGGCACCAAATAACAATTATTCAAATTTAAAACTAATCCCGAAGGTAGATGTAGAGGGAGCGTGCCGACGGCGATCACATCAACATTGGAGCCATTTCCAACGCGCATCGTCACCTCGTCTCTCGCCAGTCTTCGCTTATTCCGCAGCTCCTGTTTCGAGTTACAAATATGAGCAACCGAACCAGTATCAAATACCCAGGCACTACTACGATTACTAGTAAGATACACATCAATAACATATATATCAAATATACCTTTCTTATTGATGTTGCCATTCTTCAGATCCGCCAGGTACTTGGGGCAGTTATGCTTTCAGTGACCAGCACCCTTGCAGTAAAAGCATTCAGTTTCAGGCTTGGGACCAGCCTTGGGCTTCTTTGCAGGTGCGGCAGCTTTCTTGCCGTCCTTCTTGAAGTTGCCCTTGTTCTTAGGCTTGCCCTGTCTCTTGAAATTGGTGGTCTTATTGACCATCAACACTTGGTGCTCCTTCTTGATCTCCACTTCAGCAGTTTTCAGCATGGACGATAGTTCAGGCAACGTCTTGTTCATGCAGTGCATATTGTAGTTCATCACAAAGTTCTTATAACTCGGTGGCAGTAATTGGAGGAGACGGTGAATCCCTAACTCATTAGGAATCGATATCCCCAACTCTTGGAGCTTGTTTGCGTACCCAGACATGGTGAGCACGTCCTCGCTAATGGAGCTACCATCTTCCATCTTACAGTTAAAGAAATTTTCGGAGGCCTCATAGCTCTCCATGGCCGCGCGAGTCTCAAAAATCAACCTGAGCTCCTTAATGATCTCGAACAGGTCGTGGTGCTCAAAACGCTTCTGAAACTCCGCTTCTAAACCATACAGGATGGCACAGTGAACTGTGGAGTAATGATTTTTCCGAGTGGCGTAAACATTCTTTACGTCATCAGTGGCATCTTCTGCAGGTGGGTCACCTAGCGGTGCTTCGAGCACATAGGTCAACTGACCAGCCCTGAGGACGATCTTCAGTCCACAGAACCAGTCCGTGAAATTGTTTCCATTGTTCTTAAGCTTTTCTTTCTCTAGGAACGCATTGAAATTGATGGAGGGGGTCGCCATAATCTACAACAAATTTGCAAGTAGTTTAGACTAAGTTTATGATAAATTGAGTTCAAATTTAATTCTTAAATTAACTAGGTGAACTCCCACTCAAAACAACATCCCTCACATTGTCTTAGTGATTACACGAACCAAGTCCACTACACCAAGTCCGATCTTCACGAGAGAAGATGTAGTTTCGTCGGCGAACAATCTTCATGTTCATCATATCATTTATATGACCCATGCTCTACCTTTCGGTATTTCCGTGTTCCGAGACCATGTCTGTACATGCTAGGCTCGTCAAGATTAACCTTAGTTTCCGCATGTGCAAATCTGGCTTGCACCCGTTGTATGTACACGTAGAATCTATCACATCCGATCATCACGAGATGCTTCGAAACGACGAGTCTTAGCAACGGTGCCAACTAAGGGCGAACACTTTATTACTTGATATTTAGTGAGAGAGATCATCTTATAATGCTACCGTCGCGATCTAAGCAATACAAGATGCATAAAGTATTAACATCACAAGCAATTCATAATTAGTGTGATATGATATGGCCCTTTCTTCTTGCGCCTTTGATCTCCATCTCCAAAGCACGGACATGATCTCCATCATCACCAACATTGCGTCAAGGTCAGTGGCGCCGCTTCATGGTTGTCCATCATCACTAGCAACTATTACAACTACTTGGAATAAAGCTATTACAAGATGAATAGACACGCAGGTCTTAACAGAATTAAAGACAACCATTAGGCTCCTGCCGGTTGCCATATTACAACAAGGATCATTGCATACATCAAATATAATCACAATCACATGATGGCCCTATCACATCACAAAACCCCTGCAAAAATAAGTTAGACGCCTCTAATTTTCTTTGCATGTTTTACGTGGCTTGGGGCTTTCGAATAAGAACGGATCTTACCTACGAAACTAAACCACAACGTTGATATAAGTGCTATCAAGTTGCAAAGTGTAAATTGGATATATACTATGGTGAGAGAGACAGACACCCGCAAAGCCACTTGTGCAAAGCAAGTTACACGTCAAGCGTGGAGCAAGTCTCATGTGCGATGACATGTAAGGTTAGCCCGAGCCGCTTCATCCCACCATACCGCAAGATGCAAAGTACACAAAGCAAAAGACGGCACGAGCACCAACGCCCACAAAACCATTGTGTTCTACTCGTGCAATAGATCTACGCATAGACACGGCTCTGATACCACTGATGGGTTCGTAGCATGGAAAACAAAAAATTTCTACCGCAAGAACGAACAAAACCCAAATCTAATCTAGATAAAAGCCAAGATCTAATCTATTAGACATGTGCAACGAGATAGATCTGTACTAACCCTTGTAGACCCGAAAGCGTTACGAGATTGGATCTCGTGGTTGATGTAGTCGATCACTTGCCGATCTCAAGATCGAGTGGACAATCCTTCCGGCGCCGCGTTCCGGCAGCGCTTCCGCAGTCGGTCACACGTGCGGAGTCGAAGCAGACCTTCCTCTCCTCGTTCTAGCGAGCAGCGGAGGTAGTAGATCTTCTCCACGGAATCCCAGCAGCACGACGGCGTGGTGGTGGTGGAGTAGAGAATTCTGCAGGGCTTCGCCTAAGCCTGAGCAGAAGAAAGGAGGAGGAGAGAGGCGGCTAGGGTTTGGAGTAGTGGAGGGGGCCAGGGGGTGGCGCCCCCACCCCTCTATTTAAAGGAGGGAGGCGCCATGGGGAGGTGGAGTCCTTGTAGGACTCCCCTCTCCCTTGGCCGACGGATTGGGAGGGGGGGAGGAGTCCTCCTCCCCCACGACTCCTTGTCTTGCCCCACAAGGACTCCTTGATCCTTTCTTGGTTTTCAAGCAAACTCCAAAAATTATCTAGAACCTTCCGGAACATTCCGAAACCTTCTAAAATCCCCATACAAATACTCAGGAACATTTCCCACCATAGAAAATGATCCCCATTATATGAATCTTACTCCCCAGACAATTCCAGAGCTTCTCATGATGTCCCGAATCCAATCCGAGACTCCGAACAACATTCGGTCTCCAACGCACATTCCGTATCTACTTATAACAACTTCAAACCTTAAGTGTGTCACCCTACGGTTCGTGAATATGCAGACATGATGGAGACACCTCTCCGATCAATAACCATCAGCGGGATCTGGAGATCCATAACGGTTCCCACATACTCAACGATGACTTCGTGATCGATAGAACCATTAACATACGAAACCAATTCCCTTTGTCACGCGATACTATACTTATCCGAGGTTTGATCGTCGGTATCTCCATACCTAGTTCTACCTCGTTACTGACAAGTACTCTTTACTCGTTCCGTGATATGTCATCTCTTGTGACCCAGTCACATGCTTGCAAGCTAACTAGATGACATTCCACCGAGAGGGCCCAGAGCATATCTATCCATCATATGGATGGACAAATCCCAATCTTGGTCCATGCCTTCAACACATACTTTCAGAATACCCAATGACACCTTTATAACCACCCAGTTACGAAGCGGTGTTTGATGTCATCAAAGTATGCATCCGGTGATGGTGATTAACACAACCTCATGGTCGAAGGATTAGGTTACTATGCATTTAAAAGGTTATAGCAATACGAACTTAATGACTTGATCTTATGGTACGCTTACTATGGGTGTGTGTCTATTCACATCATTCTCCTAATAATATAACCTTGTTATTAATCACATCCAATGTCCATGATCAGGAAACCATGATCATCAAATAATCAACAAGCTAGTTCAACAAGAGGCTTACTAGGGACTCTTTTATGTTTACAAATCACACATGTATTAGTGTTTCCTTATAATACAAGTAAACATTCATCATAAACACAAAGATATAATAATAACCACTTTTATTATTGTCTCTTGGGCATATCTCCAACAGTATCGTATGTGTTATCCTATGCAACCCGACACGGTTTATTATACGTGTCCGAGTCATGTATGACCTGTACGCTAAGGTGCCGCATGGCACCAATACAAATACACGATCATGAGGCTCTCAGGTTATCCGAGTAGACGCAATTAATCTACCTGAACGTTAGTTTTTACAGACGGCGCGGCGAAGCGCGCTTGCCCGCCTGGTTATGTCTTATTCTTAGGCTTTTTTTACTGTTGTTGATGATTAACAATAGATTAGTGGAATTCCGAAATAAAAAACAAATACTACTCCCTCCATCGAGGTTTATTGGGCTACTGGTAGAATTAGAAAAATTCCAAAAAATTAGGCTAGATTTGCTACTTAATTCGTGGTTTAATTGTCTCGGTTTCTAGAAACCAGCCTCGTGGTAACCTTTTGTGCATGACTCCATGAGAGTACCCTATGCATGACATTGCATGTACTAACTGAGTAGTGATTAATCCTCATAGTTAATGAGAGAAAATCAGCAATTACAACTTGTCTATGTGATTTTTTTTCCACCAATAGAATCCCACCTTGGACGCAGTGCTGCTCCGATTAAGTCCAATAAACCTGGACGGAGGGAGTAGGTGGTCCATGAACCTATTTATAATCTCTATTAATTACTCTTAGTCCTCTTTATACTGTTGTTGATGATTATAATAAGGGAGTGCCTAGATCTCAGGCGCCTGAGAACTTTTTATGTCTAAGTCGCTGATGTCATCCTAATATTTGTGCTAATTCTCAGTTGCAACCTAGTTGCAACTCATAAGATTTGTACTAATTCTTAGTTGCAACCTAGTTGTAACTCATTAAATTCTCAGTTACACCCTAGTTGTAACTCATGTGTAACTTACAATTTGCACAAATCACGAGGTAAATCGAATGATGAAAGAGACGACTGAGAATTAAGAAGTTCTCGGGCGCCTGAGAACTAGCAAATCCGTTATAATAAATGCGGTGGAATTTCGCAATTAAAAAAACAGATACTCCTAGGTATCTGTAGGAAAGTACGGGAAACAAAGCCCCAGCTGGAGATTTCGATTCTCGCTATTCACATGCTAACCTACACGGCTTGCAATGATATGTGCCCTAGCAATATCCGAGGGGCTCATGTGCGTACTTAATGAGCCCACACGCTTAGCGAACATCCTGCAATCCATCGGGTATAAATGGCGCAACTCCGATTCCTGGCGCACACATCATCTAGCACAATAATCGCAACGATGAAGAACAGCAAAGTAGTTCTCCTCTCGGCCATGCTGCTGCTGGTGATCTCTTCTGCTGCTGGCAGAGACGTTCCCGCCCTGGCCAAGGACAACCATTTCGTCCTCACGAACGGTAATACTGTAGTTTTCAGTCGCTTACGCTACGTACATTGGTTTTGTTTTCCTACCCAGCAAACGAGATTTGCCTCCTTTTTGAAACCGAGTCACCGAGTGTGCTTCTTTCTTACGGAATTAGGGCAAATGGACCATGGTTTCGCCGAAGCCAAGGGTTTCGTTGCTGTGGAGCCAATATTCCATCCTCGTCCTGGACCGCCTTGTGCTTCGAAGGCCGTACGTGCAAGCGGGGACGCCAAGGAAGAAAGGCTCTGTTAGGAGATACAAGTGCCAAGTGCTAATGAACCTGGGTCGTCATGTAAACGCACTGGGAGTGTAGTGTTTATCTGATTCTGAAATAAAAAGAAGGCGATGGATGCTTTGCTGCAGATGATGGAAAAAGATGTCTATCAGTCCTTTCCCTTGTCAGTTGTCACCATGCCTTGCCGTGTGCTTCTTTATGACGTATGTCACGATTTGCATTGCCGATGGAAAAGGAGGTTTTTAAGCTTGCATTGGTGTATATCAAATTTATATAGCCCAATCATGATTCATGTGACGACGCTCTCCCTATAAGCACTTGCCTATAAGCATTTTCCATGTATTATCTTGTTGACGGAACGAGAAGATTTCTTTCATCGTTCAGAGAGACAGATATTGCATACTACGACAACAATACAAGGAAGATTGATACGCCATACATGCTATCCATCATCTGTGGGTGGGGGGGATGGGATAAACTTTGCTATTTTCTGAACTTCAGTATTGAGATTTCTTCAGCCTCAAAAAATTGAGACTTCTGCCTCCATGGTGAAATTTGACCATGTCAAACAGATTGCTATGAGACCTAACATCATCGATGATTGATACCACACGTCTGCTTAAGCCACTTAATGTTATCTATTGTCACCTCGAGACAATCTGACACCAACTTTAATTTGCGCAAGTTACAGTCTACTGCAATAGATAGAGCTGTACTGCAACCAAGAGCTTCCAGTGTGGCAGGGTCAGTAAGGCCATTCCAAACCACTGCACTAGCCGCGACGACAGTGCCAAATGCATCACGGGAAATAGCCCCCGCTGCTCATTTAGCACCAGACAGCGGTGTAACTGCATCCACGTTGATCTTTATGCAATCATTCGGTAGTGGCAGTCATCTTGGCATCCTGGAACGTGGCTTTACTCCTGCTAGCCTGCACAGGAGGTAGTGGGTGAATCAGAACTCTAAAGGATAGAAGTCAATGAAACTAATAAGAATGAAAGGGCTTTGCACTAACTTTGGAATACTTCTTCAAAGAGCGCTTTCCTCATGTAATGCAAAATAGCCCAGAAGGTCACAAAAAATTCACATATCCTCATGTCGAAGTACAAATCATATAGAAAATCCACTCATTTGGATTGGTCTGTTGAACCGGTGATCTCCTCATCAACCAATGCCCATACATTCTGCGTTGAGAAGGTTTATCTCCAGTGTCTACATCAGTACATCACTACCTACATATTTTGCAGCTGTTAATCGTCCTAAATTCCATTTGGTTAGGAACGAGCCCTGCAGATATGGAATTTAGCTAATCTTTTTTTTAGATCAAAAGGGCCCCTCACAGGGGAGCCCCAGTTCCATTAAACAAATGAAACCAAGCCTGTCTGATAGAGCTAGCTAATCTCCAGTTGAAGACCTTCACGTCTCATTGCAGTTTTAACTTCCACATCATCTTCGCGAAACTGGATGTATTTGGGAACAGTGGTGAAGGACGGAAAAATTTTAAGGTCGGGCGAACTCTAGAGAAAAGGGAGATTGATGCAAAAAATGAAAATTGTCTAGACAAATTAATTTTTTATATGATATTAAGCGTAATCACTTAGTACAATGGTAATATCAACTTTTTTAAATAACTGTAGAACCTGCAAACGTACCGATATTGAAGCTTGGTTTAGAGTTACTGCCGCTAGAATTTTCCATCTCTTTTTCCATGTCTTGCTCTTGCTATTGATGTACCCTAAGGTCTGTAACATTTCTACTCGCATCTGTGCTTGGTTTAGAGGTACTGCCACCAGACAAATGGTAATAAAATACCTTGCTAAATCTGCAATTCATAATTTACAAATCATAAAATCATCAAAGAAGACACTAGTGTTCCACCCAAATGCAAAATTTGAAAGGATAAGTACCTTTCCCACCGTTTGCTGGCCCCTTCACCTTTTTGTTCATCCTCAATCTATCTCAACTGATCAAAAGAAAAACACATGATACGGTGCTGCCGATTGCCGTTCAACCGCTGAGCCTTCTGAATTACTCTTTGAGAAGCCCCCCGTTCCATGCCTGGCGAGTGGCCGACCTGAACCCTTCGTCAGTCTCCTGTCCGGCTAGTTCCGACTCCATATGATCCGGCGATCCGGCGCAGCGAAGCCAACGCTTCCTGTAGATCACGCCGGCTCCTTGCGATCTTCCAGTTTCTGCTCTTGCCCGGTCGCACGATGGTCGATAGGAGGCTAACGGGACTACAGGAGCCTTACGCGTCGGCCGTAGGCCCAAGATCACACGGCCCAACTGGCCAGTTTCGCTCCTCCAGTCTCAGTCCATCGGTACAACTCATATTAGATCGATCGATACAAGTCATACTACCAGAAATATGCTCGCCCGTCGCTGCTGCGTACGTATACAAGATTTTTTGTCGGGAGCCAAGGTAGGGCGGGCGCCATACCTCGCCCTACCGAGAGCCTCGACACTGTTTGGGAACATATAAATCTCTGAATTACAAGCTCTTGACTAGTGGCAATGGCTAGAATGTTCAACAACAGCAAAACTAAATGTATATACTGATCAGTCATATATTGGGTACCTGTCCTGCAAATCACAGATAAATCTGTTGAACCAGCAAATTATTCAAGAAGAGGTCTGATCAATGTCGAGTTAACCTCTTAGTACTTCTGTAACTCTATCTCACGGGGAAAAATATTTATTCATATCAGAAGCTAAGAGAGCACCACTGCATGTGTCCCAGCAACATGCAAGATCATTGTAGGATTGTCTTTGTGAGAGGAAAAAGCAAAACTTATTTTCATCGTAAATCTGCTAACTCTTAACTTTGTAGTTGCTGCTTCATCCCATGTATGGCAGAAAAGCAAGAACAGTTTGCATAATAGTACATAAAACTAAAAAAGCAGAAGCTATCGCGGCAAAACCTACCCATGGATTGCTGAAATGATTGTGCCACAGATATGCCATCCACCTATTAATACGACTTTGGTAGTGTGCCTCCATGGCACGATACATGGATTTCAGGTAGTGGTCACCATTGAAGTTAAATGCCACATACTCAAAGAGCTTGGTGAAGAGAGTCGATACATCCTCATCACTTTCCATCTGGTGCACTATAATCCCTTTCTGAGCAAGAAGGGAGACATCAGCAGCTGTACTAGTAAGCTGGGACATGAGCACAACATACGCAGTGATGTCATCCCCAACTTGAGGACAGGTTTGCTCCAAAGCTATAAGGTTTCTAAAAAGCAAAGGAGACTTATCATCGATTGGCAAACATGGTATTTCCAGGAGACCTTTCCTGAATCTAATGTCCAGTAGAGAATGAGGATTGCCTTCATCAAACTCCCTTTTCTTAAATTGCATTCCTGCTTCATGATAGTCCACTGCTCTACGCCACCGATTAACCAGCTGCACTGAATTTAACCAATTTAGGTCATGGTACATGTTTTGTTCCCGTCCAAACTTGAAGATCTTGCGGCTAATGTCAAATATATAGTAGAAACAGTGACACTTTGAAGCACATTGATGATCATTATCCTCCGGCTTGCGACTAGGTTTCAGGTACATATGACACAAGTGTAGCAGATGGTAGAAATCTTTTGGCCTATTCACCTCAGTTATTACTTTTGGAAATGGTAAAGAGTACCTTCAATGAATTCAGAAATGTTGTTGGTAAGTAACGAAGTAGTGGCTACATTACGTGAGAGAAACTGATAAATTATCTTGACAATAAAGAAGGGAATCTGATTCTCCAGCAAAAGTAGGTCATAGACAGCAGAACTGTTATACCATTCTACAGTACTGTTATAATGTTCCTGGTTATGGCTACCCTCGGTCTCTTTACCAATTTGATTTAGTTCAGTGTCCAGCGCTGAGTGCCCACTCACACTTTGGCAGGAGACTGTATTTATGTCGCTAATGTCTGTTGATTCCTTCTTCCTTTCACATACCATGTTTTCCTTCAATTGTTCACCACCAACAGAAGCTCCTTATGAGTGAATACCACCGAGGTACACAAGAATAAAGCAGCTATCTAGCAGAAGCATCTGCAGGAACTCTCTACTTTCCATGCTTATATCCTCAGTGTAATAGCCTCTTGCTTCTTTTTCCAACCTAGAAACCAAGCTCAGATAATGACGCAAACTAACTTCATGGTTTAATTTAAGTATATAGTCTAGACATATCCACTTATGTGTCTCCATGGCCTGAAGTGGTAACTCTGAATGGTGATAAGGACCAATTGAAAGAACACTTGGCTCATACGCATTACGGTCAGTCAAGCGAATGCGATACACTATTTTGCATATCTGACAACACCTGTTTCCCTTTTCGCGATCCTCAACCTGTGACATGCAACGATTTAAATCTCTCTTCATGGATATAACTAACTCATCAATGTCAACATCATAACTACTGTCATATTCTTCGGTTGCCATATGCTGATCCTAGCACTTGAATTTTCTTTTGCTTAGGTATCCTGTAACAAACTTGTTCTCAAGCTTAATACAAAGACGTGCAGACCTTCTGTGGGTCCTCGAAAGACAAACATATATCTGTTAAAAGACAATCAGTACTTCCAAGGAGAAAGCCATCTTGTTCCTATCATTAGCAGATGGTGAAAAGAAATTAAGCAATAATAAAAACAGATCAAAATGTTATAATTGCAGTTTCAGTTCGATGATTTTCCACCTCGATTCACTGAGTATCGCTGTCGAATGGACGCCTACGCAGATAGAAATATCCCTCTTCAGCTTTGCTTGTCTGGCGGATTCAACTGCATACAATCAAAATCGACAGAGAAATACCAGGATAGCCATCACGAGCCTTCATTCTATTTTGTTCTGGGTATTTTACTTCTGACGAGGATTTAACCAAGAAAAAAAACGTACCGCCAGGAGAACGCGCGTACCACCAGGCAGCGGCGGAAGGGAGAAGCGGCCGTCCGACGAGGGGCCCAACACCTAGCTCCTGATTCGCGCAAGGAGGACGAATGGCGGATGACGAAGACTCGGGGTGCGATGGAAATGGGACAGGAATCTGTCAGTAGTCATGAATCAGTGTTTCGGCTGGGGGACGAGGCGGACGATCCTACATCTCGGGGAGATCATGGGATTGTTGGAAGATGTAAAATGGGTCCAATTTTGTTTCCTCCAACGGGATCCGGGTCATGTTTTGGTAATGGGTGTGATTGTCTTGGTGAAAGCTAGAAAACGGGCGCCTGTTCTGGTGTCGAGTCCAGCGGGCGCATAATAGCGCTTCGATTTTGAACTAACGGACAAGATCGCGGGGGCGTTCAACGTAACTGCGTGGGTTGGTATCAGCGCTTCGATAGACCATCACCGCGATGGGTAACCGATGTGTTCAAAACACATTTCCACATGGGAACCCCACGACATCCACCCCCTTCTCCCCCATTAATTCCCCTCCCCCGGCTGTTTCAGTTTCCCCCCACCCCGCTTCTCTCCATTCCTTCGTCGATAGCTTATCCTCAATTCTGCCGGATTCCGGCGAAGTTCCGGTGCATCTCTGGTGTTTTCGGCGTGCCCTGAGGTAGGTTTTCACCCACCCCGCCTTTTCCCTTCCAGCGATGTGCATTTTGGGTCATTTTTTATAGGGTTGCTCTCCATTAGCTCGAATCGGGATTTGATATGATTTCTCCACCGCCGTTTGTGCTCGTCGGAGTTTATTCTCCAGCACATTTGTGCCTAGATACTCGCCAGCGGTTCCCTCCTCCCCTCCCCCGTTTCCTCTTGTGTTCTCCCGCTTCTTTGTTCCTATACAGCCGTTTTTTCGGCGGCGATGTTGTTTTTGTTTCCGATTTTCGTAGTTGAGTATCTAGTTCATGTAGTTGCCTGGCTAGTCAGTTTGTCTGAAATTTTGGTCGATTTAGTTGATTGCATTTGGCTATGAGTTGGATTATTATGATATTTTTGTTCCATACTATGTGTGGCTATTGTAAATGATGATGGACTTATTGTTGTGATGCATTTTTTGTACCCATTTTGGTATGTAAAATTTGTCAGAGGTGGATAACTATAATTGAAATGGGTGAGTAACTTCATACATAATTGGTGGGTAAGTTTATTTCTGTGTATTTTATTAGGATGGTGGATGATACTGTGGAAATACATTTATAGTTATTTTGGTGTGAAAATGCATTTTTTATCTTTCACAGAAATCACTGCTATATGTGGATGGCTATAACTAAAATATGTGAGTAATTGCTTTTATAATGGGTGGTAAGTTTGTTTTGTAGGATGGTGGATGATGACTCTTGGATGCATGTTTACCATTTTTTGTGTATAAATTTTCAATCTAATTATTTGTGCATTACACAAATCACCGCTAATTATGGATAACTATAAGTAAACCCGGTTAGTAACTGTTTATGTAATGGTGGATAAGTCACTTTTTTTGTGGATGGGGGATATGCATAGGGTTATTGGGGATGATGTTGCTGTTACCTACATAATGATTTTGGACTTTTTTTGCTTTAATTTTGAAATAGTTTGAATTTGTTGTTACATGTGCATGTTTATGTACTCTTAAGATTGAATCAGATTTTATATGTTTTGCACATGTATTATGGTTTCATTTATGCTATTATTTTGTCTTTGTGGTTTATCTAACCCTCTTTTGCTTTTTGGTATATGTTGTAAGGTATAATATGACAAACAAACGTAAGGCCGCTGAGGATATTGGATATGGTTAACAACCATATGCATATAGACGTGTATGAAACCGTGCATGTCCTTAGAATCTTGTCCATGTTGAATAAAGGTTTATCTCCCGAATAGAAGACAGTTGTGGTTATAATGGATTTGGTCCAATGTTTGATATCAAATGTCCCACTCTGCACAGTACGGCAAGAAGTCTCATGAGTTTGTTGTCCCAGGGTAAGGTAGGATTCCGCTGAATGAAGCATCAGTCTGTGATAGTCTTGGTTTGCCTATTGGGAGCATACATGTCCCGTATGGTGTTAATTATGATAGTGAGGCTACCCTTGTACCTATTCTTTTCCCCGATGATAGTAAGACCCCTGCTACATCTCGGGTGTTTGAGATTTTGAAGGATATGGAAAATCACCAGGTTCCTTTTCAGCAAACATATGTGATGTATCTTGTTTCCATTGTGATCTACCCCACAACCAGTAACCATGTTAGTAACACGTGACATCCTACCATGGTTAGTTCGCATATCACACTTGACCTTGTAATATTTTATCTAGGAATCTATATTGTGTTTCTGGGTGGATAATTTTAAGTATTTCATGTGGATAACTTCCATGTTTCTAGGTGGGTATTTTTTTTGTTTCTATGTGTGGGTAACTTTATGTAATCTTATTATATAGAGGTAGCTTATCCTTGTTTTGTGTATGTGGATAATTTTAAGTTTTTATGTGGATAACTTCTTGTTTTTCATGTGGATAACTTCAAGTTTTTTGTTTTAACAGTCCAAAATTTACAATGTAAATAACATGCAGTGGTGTAAGTTTGTTGCTGATCAACTTCATGAAGAGCTGTCAAATGATGTTTATTCCCAGGCATGCATGCGCCATCTGCATGTATTTGTATTTATTCATGTTTTTAGTTTTTCTTTGCCTTTTTTGTTTAATTTTTTGTGTACTTCTATTTAGCATGATGTTTTAATCATATAATTGGTTGTTTCCATATGTTTATCAGCTGCTGTACGTTGATTCACTTGATGTAGGTGGTATAGAGGACCTTGCATTGTCGGAAGCTGAATTTATTGTAAATAGATAGTCGAGGGAGAATATTGATAAAGTGTTGTTGGCTGATCAGATTGACAAGTCATCTTATGGAAAGCTTGAGGTAATTTATGTTTTGTCACGTGGATAACTATTGCGTGTTGTCTATGGTAACCTGTGTTTTTTGTTTGTTGATAATTTTTGTCTATATCTTATGCTTTTGTGGCTCATATGTTTTCTGTTTTGTGTCAATTTAGCTTAAAACTCATCTTGGTATTAATTACCGGCTTTTTGGTGGTGATGGGTTCTCAAAGTGGATCGACACAAGTGTTGATCCAAGATGTAGTAATGAGGTATTAATTATTGTTTATGTAACAACTTTTTTTTTATCTTATTATCATATGGTATGTAACTATTCTTTTCCGTATTGTTTTTGTGCAACAAAAAGCTCGAGTTCTAATCTGATTGGGAATTTTGCTTCTGGCATGTTTGCTTTAATGACTTCACTTGTGCAAGGCTGGAAATTGATGGAAGATAATGTGCAAGCTGAAATGGGATGTTAGTTTGGTGTTTTTAGTGAAGGTTTTGTGAGAGGTGGGTCTTGTTCTACTGCTCCTGGATCTAGGTCACCTACTCCTGCTCTGAGGCCTACTCATGTAGGAGCCCGTAAGAAGAATGTTGCATGCACCAGTGTACCAGATGCAGGGACATCTTCTGGTGTCCCTCTTGCCAAAGATCAGGTAGGCGATAGCGAAAGAAGTTCATCTCAAGAGGTACCCCTTGATGACATGCCTTATCGTGATAGCAGCAAAGAAGATGTTAACATATTTGTACGGGTTTCAAGGAAACGCACCATAGGATGTCGTCATGATTCTTTCTATGTGCCAGATGTGGAACCTATTATATCTCTTACTGCCCCTAGATTTAATGATGATATGGGTACTGATACAGTCCATATGTCACTAATTCTGGATCAAAGATCACTTGTAGCTGATCAGAATCCATCTTCATGTGGCGCCGTTGTGGAGGACTAGGCCATGGATGCTAGTGGGAATGTTTATGAATTGCTAGCGTCAGATAAGATGGTTGCTAGTTAGGGTATGGTTGTTCCTGTTGCGGCTACTGGTTCTAAACCACCAGTTACTCGTGTACACAAAAGTTGGAAAGGGCAAAAGGAAGATTCAGAACCTTAAGAAGACTAGTAATGAAATCAAGGATATGGTTATGGGTGAGCTTGGTCTCACGGTTGATATGCTGACCTCTGCACTTGTTGTTAAGGATTCTACGCTATCTAAGAAAGTTGGTTTGCATGTTTCAAAGAAGGCAATCCCTAGAAGGTTCAACACTACCCTTTGTACATTACTTCTACTTCAAATGGCTAGGTTTTTCTTTTATTTGTTTGTGGGTGACTTCATCTAATTCTTGTTGGTACTTTTAGTTATATGTGTTGGATAACTAGTGTGTATTTTTGTTCAGTTTTATACTTCTGTATGCACAAGCCATTTGCCATATATTGTTGATTATATGGATACGTTATTCTTCATTTTTTGGATAAGTCCATCTTAATCATATGGGTAATATTAGTCGGATGTGGTGGATAACTTCATCTTAATCATATGGAAGGGTCTTAGAGTTTAAAGTTGTGGTTAGGTTTCTATCTTAATTACTTTCTTGTACTTGCGGATGTTTGCAAGGGGTTTAATCACAAGTATGTATTAGTCTTGGATGGGGCGGTACATTAGCACAGGTTCACCCACACAACACTTAGCAAGCTAGAGAAGATTAATCCGCTATATGAAGCGAAAGCACTTGACAGTCTTCCCATGTGTCCTCGAGAACATTTGGTCATCTTAAGTAATACAACCGGCTTATCCTTTGCTGCATAAAGGATTGGGACACTTGCTGCATTTATTCCTACTGTCTTTTATTTACTTGTACTTTGTTTCCTTGCTTTATCAAAAACCCCTAAAAATCCGTTTGCTAAGTATTTGCAGAGAATTCCTGATCCATACCACTAGCCAGCACCTTCTGCTCCTCGTTGGGTTCGACACTCTTACTTATCGAAAATACTGTGATACACCCCCTATACTTGTGGGTCATCAAGACTATTTTCTGGCGCCGTTGCCGGGGAGTGAATCGCTATTGGAGAGTGGAACTGGTAAAGGAAACTTCTACTGTGAGTATTGTTTACTTCTACTAGTTGCTTTATTTTCGTTATGGATAATTCGCTGAGTTTCTTATTTGGTAATGCTACTACCACTTCTAAGTTAGTAGATAAGTCACCACCTGCTAAGAATGATGTTTTTAAAATACCTACAAGAATTATTGATCGTGTTATGGATAACTATTATGTTGGGGATGGAACTGTCCATCCCGGTGATCATTTGCTCTTTATACATGAATTATGCGGGTTGTTCAGGTGTGCAGGTATTACTACAGATCAAGTTAAGAAGAGGTTATTCTCATTATCACTGAAAGGAAGAGCCGAGGAATGGTATAAGCTGTTGAAGAATGGTCAAGCTTTGGAATGGGAGGAAATAGTGCCTCTCTTTTATTCAAAGTTTTATCCTCCTAGTGAGATTCATAAAGATCGGAATCAAATATACAACTTTTGGCCTCTTGATGGAGAGAGTACAGCTCAAGCTTGGGGGATATTGAAGTTACTAATGCTCAAATGTCCCATTCATGAGCTCCCCAACAATATTATTACAATAACTTTTATGCAAGGCTCCCTCTACATGACAAGGATTTATTGGATGCTTCTTGTGCTGGATCATTCACTCGCATGGAAGAAGAAGCTAAATGGGATCTTCTGGACCGTATTCAAGATAATGCTGAAGCTTGGGAGAATGACAAAGGTAGAAAGTCAGGTATAAATTATGATTATGAATGCATTGAATCTTTAATGGGAACTGATGAATTTGAAAATATTAAAAATGCTTATGGTCTAGATTCTCAAGCTATTGCTTCTTATTTTAAGGCTTTTGCTTCTTACATTGAAGTGCCTAAAAAGAAGTGGAATAAGTATCATGAACCTTATAAAGATATTGCTAAGAGTGTTCCTGCAAGAAATACTGAAGTTCATACTGCCAATCATGTTTTACCTAAACCTTACATTCAGAAAATGCCTTTCCCAGTTAAGGTAAAGGAACATTCTATGATAGCTAGTATGGTCAATGAAAGTACAAATAAAGCTGTTGAACCTGATAAACAAATGGTTGATGAACCTATAATAGCAAATGTGAAAGATTTTGTTACTAAATATGAAAAAGAGGGACACACTATCCTTTGTAAGGATACCTCTAATATTGTTTCACATAGTAGTGTTATGAGAGCTAGTATTCCGGTGTTTTCTGTTAGAATAAGTGATCATTGCTATGATAGTCCTTGTGATAGCTATATTTTTAAGTTTATGCATGATACTGAAAGTTACTATGAAAGAGGGAAAAGTGTTCTTATGCATCTCATTAATATCAAGTTTCCTCGTTTTAGGCTGAAAGTTTTTATGTTGCACTTCTTTTGCCTTCTTATGCAAGTAGCCTATGGTGTCAATAACTTGTTTGTTTACAAAATTCCCTTGCATAGGAAGTGGGTTAGACTTAAATGTGTGTGTTTTTGCTTCTTAATGCTCTCTTTCACCTCAATTCATATTCCTGAGTGAGCATCTTCAAAATTATCATGCCCATCTTAATGGCTATAAAGAAAGAGCTTTTTGGGAGACAACCCTATTTGTTTTTGCTTCCAGTTTGTTTTTGTTTCTTTGATTCTTGGAAGTTATTACTTCGGTAATAACCTCTCCTTATCCGTTTTGTTTGGTTTTTGTGTCAAGATCAACCTCTAATGAGAGGGAAGTAAGATTTGGGGAAGTTGCTGTCCCGAAACAGATTTTTGTGCTTCACAATAAACATTTGTGAGAGATCTCTGTATGTCGGATTGAGCTTTAATATTTTGTTCTTCTGCCCTAGGTTGTTATTCAAGTTTCGTTAGTTTTGCACTTTTTTATTTGAGCAACATAAGATTTTCGAAAAAATTGATCTTTACCTGCTGGTCTGTTTTGACAGATTTTGCCACTCTTGCATTTGCTTCTTTCTTCGATTTCCTTCTTGAATTCTTTTTGGGTTTTTAGAAGGAGTTGCTATAGTAGCTTATGTTTTGATGGTTTTCAGTTGAAGTTGGACTCAAAAGGTTTTATCACTTCACTTATACTAATGTTGCTAATGAGAACTGTGTGAAGTGTTGTGTGAAAGAAATTTCCAGGAAGTGGAGATAATGGTGTAATAAGGAAGAGAAAGGTTTTATAACTCAAGTAATAAGTGTATGAAGATGAAGATATTGATGTTATTCAAGTGGTGACTCCGGAAGAATCTACTAGATACCAAATTCAGAGACCTGTAGAGTCTATTTTCAAAATAGGTAATGGTTCTAGTAAGAAAAGTTCCGTGAAAATACTATCCAACTATATATTTGACGTTTTCAGTCAATAAGGAAAGATACGAAGCGAAAAAGGGATGGAAATGGAGACAGGGTGGCTCACACCACCCAGTGGCGCGGGCCCACCCCTGGCCGCACCACCAGGTGGTGAGGCCACCTCAGACTTTGCCTCCGACTCGTTTTCTCCCAGTACCTTCCTTTTGATATGAAACTTCGTAATATATAACCCCCTAGATCCTCCAAGGTTCGTATATCATGTTTTCGTTGTGTTTTTGTTTCGATCTGTTTCTGCCAGGACATACTCTTTGAAAGATTAGAAGCACAATGGTGTCCGCCAAGGATAAAGGGAAGAATCCCATGGAGGAGGATTTCCAAGACCCCAAGCAGGGGCTGGTACCTTTAGTCTCTTGCCCTGCATCAACGGAAGCCCTACGAGTCACTAAGGAGTTCTGCGAAAAGTACCGAGACTTGTAGAGGAAGGTGGACATGCTTCAATGGGAGAATAATAGGCTTCGCAAGATGCTGGAAGATTTCCTCACGTCAACTAAGAAAATATTACCACCACCACCAAAGGAGTAATTCGTCATCAGGTTTGGCATCCCCTTGGTTTGTTCCAAGCTTGGGGGAGTGCCGCGGTATCACATCACTATCTTCTATCTTTTTACCTTATTAGTAGAGTCATATCATGAATAGTGGAGTTATTATGTAGTATGGTTTGCATTATGGAAGTGTCCCCTCTCTCGTTAGATATGTATCCCTTGGTGTGAGTTGCCGTTATGGAATATTAATGAGAAGTTCTATCATTCACTCTTTTTGCATACTTATATTAGTTTTCAAGTCGAGGTTAGATGATTGATCTTGTTGTTAGTATTGGTATCACTTTGGGATCATTGAGTTAATTTAGTTGGTTTTGGCAAACTTGGCTCGGTCAGTAGCAACACTATTTTTGAGAGTTGAATGAAAAAGATAAAAGTAGTCAAAAGAAATATAATTTCATCATATTTCTTTCTTGATTTGCTCATAAGTCTAGTACTCTCTAGTTAAGATCTTTTGTGCTTCCAAGGAAGATTGCATGTTTGTCTTTATCACTTGTATGTTTGTTTGTTTCCTTCAACTCTTATACTTGCTACCCAGCCTTGCTAGCCAAAAACCTGTACGGAGAGGGTATTCTTCTCGTGCATCCATCTCCTTAAAACCAAAACCTTTGCCATTTGAGTCCACCATACCTACCTAGTAGCATTATTGCTATTCCAAGTAAATTCTTGTTTTATCTACCTCCCAAATTAAACTTGTTATGTGAAAATTAGTGATTAAAGCTCTCACGAACTTGATGGCACACTTTACTTTCTTGCACTTAATAAACTTGAACCATTGTGCTCACCTATGTTGCGTATATGCTTGCGCTTTGTAAGTTGTGGATTAGCAGAACCATGCTGTCATGGGGAACGCTTTCAACATTGCATTGGTACTTCGTACCTAGTTGATATCATGTTCTTTTGTCTATGGATGTCGTCGGTGTGAAATGAAAGGGGAGCTTGTAAGTCCATGGAGTTATGCATGTGTGTTAGAGAAACGCCTGGGCCGCTAGTCTAATCCATGCTGACATGGTGGAAACCTGCAACGTAACCATAAGGAGTATTTATGAAGCATTCTTCTTATAAAAAAAGTGATAGAGATTGAGAAAAAAAAGAGAAAAAAAGAGATATATGAAAAGAGGAAAGAGAGAAAAAAGCACCATATTCCCATGGTAAATAAGAAGATTGCTGAGATACTTGTTGTCTGCTTGCCTTGTCATTTTGATATGGGGATTCTTCCGTATCATCGGGCAAGGGGTACCCCGTTGGCGGTTCTCAATGATACACATATGCTTACGATGAAAAGAACTTACCGGTGACTAAACTTGAGTAGCATGAGGAGCGGCCCTCGTATTGAAGGGACATGAGATTCTCAACTTACAACTTGTCAATGCATATCCTCATATTTGATCACTTTAACCTTAATCACCTAAAGATGCCTATGATAGGAGCAATGAGAGCTGAAAGCTAGTAAGTATCATAATTTTTGGGAGCTCTTTATGAGACTTGCAATCCCTACTACCCTCTTTGAAGGGCCTTTCTTTTACTTTTTAGTTGAGTCAGTAAACCTATTCCCTTCTATCTCAGCAAGTATTTTGAGTTGATGTGTTTCATTCATTCATATGATGATTTATGCAATCATGTCGTATGTTCCTTGTTTTGCACATTGCTCTTATCTTGATGTTTACTACTTTGAAAGCTATCATTGAAAACCAGTTATTTGTGAACTCTAGCAAATTATCAACTATTCTTCGACCAAGAGCTAAGTTTGGCATTACCAATTATGATTCACTTTATGATCTTTATTGTGTTTCCTTTACCTATTGCAAGTTGAGTTATATAATAGTGAGTTGTCTTCTATTATGATCTATGTATTTGATGAATGTGATGCTTTTTATCGACTCTTCACTCCATAAACCTGAGGCCATGTTTATTGAGCTCAGTTTCGCTTGAGGACAAGCGAAGTCTAAGCTTGGGGGAGTTGATACGTCCATTTTGCATCACTATTCTATGTCTTAATTCACTATTATTCATTGATATATTTCGTATTGAGAGGTGATACTTATGTTATTTCATCTGTTTTTGCATGGTTGATGACTTTTGGAGCATGGACCGCTGTAGTCAGGATTCTGATGGAAAAGGTGCTGTTTGGAGGCAAAATTCGCGAAGATCAGAAAATCCGGGAAAATATACGGAAAATCCTATTTTTCGAGAATACTAAGGATGCTAGAAGTCAGAGTGGAGATGGGCCACAGGGGGCCCACACCACCCCCTGGTGCGGGCAGCCCTAGGCCGCGCTAGGAGGTGGTGTGGCCACACTGGCCCACTCCAGACCCTCCCCTCTAGCGTATATCATCCCCCCGAAACCCTAAGACTTGGGGAGCGACCACAGAAAGATTCCGCCGTCTCTGTTGGGCGGAAAAAACCGAGAGAGAAAGATCTCTCCGGTAGACAGATTTTTGCCGGGGGAATTCCTTGCTGGAGAGGGAAGATTGTCGCCATCAACACCACCATCAAGCTGGACTTCATCGGGATCATCGTCATCATCATCACCACCAACATCACCATCCGCACCCTCATCACCATCTCCATATTGCTGTAACAATTGGGTTGAATCTTGCATAGTTCATAGGGGAAACTTTCCCGGTGTTGATTACTCTTTGTAGTTGATGCTATTGAGTGAACCATTGAAGTATTGTTTTTGTTCAGATTGTTATACATCATTATTCCATTTCTGATCATGATCCATATGATGTCTTGTGAGTAGTTCATTTTGTTCTTGAGGACATGGGAGAAGTCTTGTTGTTAGTAGTGGAGTTATGTTGAGAAAGATTCAATAGATTGTTATTTAAGTTATGGTGTACTTCTTCTAGTGGTGTCATGTGAACATCGACTACATGACACTGCACCTATATGGGCCTAGGGGAATGCATTGTGTATTTGGCTACTAATCGTAGGGGTTGCCGGAGTGACAGAAACCTGAACCCCCGTTAGGAAACCATTGCACAAGGGACGTAAGGGTCTTAGAGTTTAAAGCTGTGGTTAGGTTTCTACCTTAATTCCTTTCTTGTACTTACGGATGTTTGCAAGGGGTTTAATCACAAGTATGTATTAGTCTTGGATGGGGTGGTACAATAGCACAGGTTCACCCACACAACACTTAGCAAGCTAGAGAAGATTAATCAGCTATATGAAGCGAAAGCACTTGACTGTCTTCCCATGTGTCCACGAGAACGTTTGGTCATCTTAAGTAATACAACCGGCTTGTCCTTTGCTGCATAAAGGATTGGGCCACTTGCTGCATTTATTCCTACTGTCTTTTATTTACTCGTACTTTGTTTCCTTGCTTTATCAAAAATCCCTAAAAATCCGTTTGCTAAGTATTTGCAGAGAATTCCTGATCCATACCACTAGCCAGCACCTTCTGCTCCTCGTTGGGTTCGACACTCTTACTTATCGAAAATACTGCGATACACCCCCTATACTTGTGGGTCATCACACCCGAACACCATCCCAAACACTGGTAGCAAGTCATCAGCAATACCGAAGGTATAACTTGCTCCACCTTGTTAACCCTTCTTCCTTTGTGTGTATCTATCCTATGAGAGGAGCTCATTTTGTGTTTGCCTAAGCATTGTGCTCTTTCCCTTGGATAAGTGAGAGTCTTGAAGCTAATACAAAAGTGGACATAGTAGTATGGAAAGGGAGAAAAAGAATAAAAAAAGATAAAAATCAAAATCAAAAGAAAAATAGAAAGATACAAAGTCTCCCAATACAAAGAGAGTCTCAAGCTTGTAAGCAAAGAGAGAAATAGAACGCGACCAAGGCAATTAAGTTCACAAATCTGTTTCTTATCCTCTTTTGGCGAACGAGTTGTGGTCTCTCCTTGCATTGGCACGACAACCGACCTTAGTCATCATTAGGACATTTTTGTGCTCATTTTGATAGTCGTGCTAACAGCATCCATCTCCATGTGTGTGTATCCTTTGTGTTTTGTATACCGTATCCTTTTTTATTTCGATTTTTGGTTCTCTACCACCTTTAACAATAGCCTTTTATTTGGATCGTTTCGTTGGTTTTCCACAATCCTAACCTACCACCAAAAGCTTTTGAGAGTATAGTTCTTTCTTTAGTGTGAGCTTTCTTTGCATTTTCACTTTGCAAGCTAATAGCTCTGACTTGTCGTTTCTAGTTTGATTCAATCCCCAAGGTGAGGTTGAAGGCTTTACCCACCACATATTACTTTCCATATACAATCCTTTGTGTTTTGCATGATGGATAGGCACGCTGAGTCGAGCTAACCACCTCCACAGGAAGAAGAATAAGGACCGTACATGACGAGCACAATCCACTTTATCATCCGACATGAGTTCCGCGATCACTGACAAGCTCTCGAGACACGACAAGATGAACAATTTGGCAAGACTCAAGCCGAGTTCAAGAGCATCGACAACCGCTTCGATGGCATCAAAAGGAAAATTCATGCAATGCATCACACTTTGGGCATCAAAGTGAAGCGCTCCAACGCTCCTTCGCTGAAACAAATGATAAGCTTCGCCTCCTCATTGACGGAATGGCAAACAACGCAAGACCACGTTCTCACGCATCAAGCTCATCAACCTCTTCGCGTCATCTTTCTCCTCTTTGCCAAGATCCTCATCCAAGTGCTCCAAGACGGATGACACCTCCATGGTTAAAGATGGAAGCTCTTCGCAATTTGTACCTTCCCCACGATATGCCGCAACGTCAAGCTATGATGGTGATTTCTCTTCAAGTCCACAAGTAATGCGAGAAGGACACCATCATCACGCAAGGGCACTAGTGATCCAACAAGCACAATCACATGAATAACCGCGAGTGGAACCTTGAGTCCAACCTCACCTACATCGACATTGTCCCCGCGACATTCTTGCTACTACAAGTGATGACTCCAACTTGGAGGATCAAGTCTCCTTCGACATGAAGCTCTTCGAGATCCTCATCTTCGTCATCGCCGTACAAGCCTCCTCCACAACACCAAGACTTGGAGCATCAAATGGTACATATTGAGCGACGCCCACCATGTCATGAGGCTCAAGACCATGATCTTTGTCGTGAGGCCCATGTTCCTAATCCACATTATCAACCAAGGAACAAGCCTCCTCTTCGTCAACAACCACGTCAAGAGGCTCCACATCCTCAACACCCTAAAAGGCCCAAGTGCCTCAACCTCATCAACAACCACGCCAATATCAAGAGCAAGCTCCTCAACAAGGTCGCGAGAACCAAGTTTCACATACTCAACCGCATGTGCATCAACAAGGTCACCAAGCACGTCACAATGGTTGCATGGAAGATGAATACCATCAACATCTTGTACACAACCGCTACCATGACCAAAAGGATTAAGAAACTTTTGGCAAGATCAAGTTCACAATGCCCAAGTTCACCGGTTCCAATGATCCCGAAGAATATCTATCATGGGCACTAAAAGTGGACAAGATCTTCAGCATGCACAACTATAGCGATGACAAGATGGTTGACATGGCTTCACTTGACTTTGATGACTATGCCAACCTTTGGTGGGAACAAGTCCAAGTTGCTTGTGACACAAGAGAAGAGCCACCAATCACAACTTGGCATGATATGAAGGCTCACATGAGATCCTGCTTTGTTCCTACGCACTACATGTGTGACCTCTTCAACAAGTTGTAATCACTTAGTCAAGGGACAAAAGACCGTGGAAGAGTACTTCAAGAAAATGGAACTCAACATGATCCGCGTCAACATTGATGAACACGAGGAGCAAACAATGGCACATTTCCTCATTGGCTTGAACCACCCAATCAAGCGCATCGTTGAGTTTCAAAAGTATAGTGATATGGTTGAGCGTATGCACATTGCAACAAAGGCCGAGCATCAAGTGCAAGAGGACATCAAGTACAACAAGCCAAAGACGTACTTCACCTACAAGCAAGCTTCAACCACCACACCAACAACCTTCAATGGAATATCTTAAAGTACCTCCAAGACTTCCTTCAAGCCCACACTTCCTCAAGGAAAACTGCTCCCAAGTGGCAAACAAGCAAAGAATGATACACATTTCAACAGTGAATGCTACAAGTGTGGTAGAAAAGGACATAAATCGGCCGAGTGTGGAAACAATAAAGTATTTTCATCCATGACAATGGCGATGAAGAGTACTTGAGTGAAGAGGAATTTGATGCCCGAGTCAAGGAAGCAATGGCAAGGCAACACATGGAAGAGGACCAAGAAATCCTCACGTGCCAACATGATGCAAGTACATCACTTGTCGTCACAAGGATCTTGACCACTCAAGCCCAAGAACATGAAGATCAAAGATCCAACATATTTCAAACACATGCTGGCATCAATGGGAAATCCATCAAAGTTATCATTGATGGAGGGAGTTGCCATAACCTTGCTAGCACCGAGTTGTGTGAGAAGCTCAACCTCACCCTCCATCAACACAAGCACCCCTACCACGTTCAATGGCTAAGTGACCAAGGCTCCATGAAGATCAAGCATACCGTATCGGTAACTTTTGCCATTGGTCCATACAAAGACACGGTGGAATGAGATCTTGTTCCCATGACAGTTTGCCATATGCTACTTGGTTAACCTTGGCAATTCAACAAGGCAGCTTTACATGATGGTCGCACCAATGTATACACCTTCAAATGGCTTAACAAGACTTATGTGTTGCAACCGAAGACTCCTAGCCAAATAATTGCAGATAATGCAAAGGCTTTACCGAGGGTGCAAACCACAACACAAACTTGTGAGAAGAGTGGTGAGCGAGAGAACCACCTCATAGAGAGTGAGAGCCACAAGCCTAACTCAAGTGGAAAAACTAAGAGTGTTCTCCTTGCCACCAAAAGTGAGATGAGAGAAGTGAGGAATAACCCATCCATCTTGCACTACATCCTCATTTGCAAGGGCCTAGCGCAAGGAACTAATGACTTGACAAATATTCCTCCCTCTTTGATGATTGTCTTGCAGGAATTCAAGGATGTGTTTCTGGAAGATCTCCCACATGGACTACCTCCTCTTCGTGGCATTGACCTCATTCCCAGTGCACTCCTACCAAACCACACCGCCTACCGCACGAACCCAGAGGATACGAAAGAGATAGAACTTCAAATCAACCAACTCATCTCCAAAGGTTTGATCCAAGTAAGCACTAGTCCAAGTGCCATACCCGTGATTCTTGTGCCAAAACGGATGATATGTTCCGGTTATGCATGGATTATCGTCCAATCAATGCTATCACCGTGCGTTATCGACATCCCATACCATGTCTCGATAACATGCTTGATGAGTTATGTAGAGCCACTATTTTCTCGAAAATTGATCTTCGTAGTGGTTACCATCAAATACGCATGGCGGAAGATGATGAGTGGAAAACCACCTTCAAGACCAAACTTGGTCTCTATGAATCGTTGGTCATGCCCTTTGGCTTATCTAATGCCCCATCAACCTTCATGCACCTTATGAATCATATCTTGTGTGCTCTTATTGGAAAAAGTGTTGTTGTCTATTTCGATGATATACTTGTGTATAACAAGTCACTTGAGGACCATGTTACACATGTCAAGGAAGTCTTGCAAATACTTCAACATGAAAAGCTATATGCTAATCTTCCCAAGTGCACTTTTTCTAAAGACAAGTTGATTTTTCTTGGATTTGTCATTTCTTTGAAGGGCATTGAAGTTGATGTTTCCAAGGTAAAGGACACACGAGATTGGCCCATACCCACAAAAGCGAGTGAACTCTGAAGTTTCCATGGGTTGGACGGTTTCTACCATCGGTTTGTGAAATACTTTTCTACTATTGCTTGTCCTCTCAATGAGTTGACCAAAAATAATGTCAACTTTGTGTGGGGTAAGACACAACAAAAAGCTTTTGATGTAACTTAAAAAGAGGCTCACCGAAGCACCTCTTCTTGCATTACCGGATTTCACAAAAAATTGAGATAGAGTGTGATGCTAGTGATATTGGCATTGGAGGAGTCCTTATGAAAAACGGGCGTCCTATCGCCTACCATAGTGAGAAACTTGATGGTGATCGCCTCAATTATCTGATTTATGACAAAGATCTTTTTTTCTTAGTTTGTGTTCTTCAAGTTTGACAACACTACCTTTGGCCTAAAGAGTTCATCATACATTCTGACCATGAGTCATTGAAATATCTCAAAGGCCAATCCAAGAGACACGCTAAGTGGGTTGAGTTTATGGAGACTTTTCTGTGCATTGTCAAGTATAAGAAGGGCAAAGATAATGTAGTCGTGGATGCTTTATCTCGCAAGAACACAAGCCTTCTTACTCGACTAGAAATCAATGTATTGGGTCTTGATGAAATCAAAACGTTGTATGCTTCTGACCCATTCTTTCAACCAATTTTTGCAAAGTGCTCCATTGACAAAGGAGTTGAGGATTATTATTTGCATAAGGGATTTATCTTTAAACGAAATAAGCTTTGCATTATGAAGTCATCTCTCCAACTTTTGCTTCTCCAAGAATCACATGGTGGAGGCCTCATGGGTCACTTTGGTTGTGACAAGACATTTTAAATGCTCTCTAATCACTACTTTTGGCCCAAGATGAAGCGCGACGTGGAACGCTATGCCCAACGATGTACTACTTGTGTTCAAGCTAAGTCGCATGCTAATCCGTATGCTCTTTATATGCCATTGCCTATTTCTTATGCACCTTGGTCCGACATTAACATGTATTTCATGTTAGGATTGCCTATGTCTAAGCATGGTCATGATTCTATATTTGTTGTCGTGGATCGCTTCTCCAAAATGGCACACTTCATACCGTGCCATAAGACTGACGATGCTTCAGATGTTGCAAATTTGTTTTTTAGGGAAATCGTCTATCTTCACGGTGTGCCAAGAACAATCGTCTCTGACTGTGACGTCAAATTCATGTGCTACTTATGGAAGACCCTCATGTCCAAGCTCAGCATCAAGCTCCTATTTTTGTCCGCATTGCATTCGCAAACCGATGGCCAAACTGAAGTTGTCAACCGAAGCCTCAGGACTCTCCTACGTGTGTTGATCAAGAAGAACTTCAAGGATTGGGAGGAATGCATTCCCCATGCCGAGTTTTCCTACAACCGAGCCAAGCACTCAACAACCAAGATGAGTCCCTTCATGATCGGCTATGGTTTCGAGCCCCTCACAGCGGTCGACATCCTACCGCTACCTCTTCATGAGGGCACCAACATGGACATCGACAAGCACACCCAAGCTATGAAGAAGCTTCACGAAGAAACAAGAGCTACGATCGAGCAACACGTCCTTTTCCACGCATCAAGGCTAAACAAGGACAAGAAAGAGATAATCTTCACAAAAGGTGACCTCGTGTGGATACACTTGAGCAAGGACCGCTTCCCCAAGGAGCATGACTCCAAGCTCAAACCAGGAGGAGATTGTCCCTTCAAGGTTCCCAAGAGAATCAATAAGAACACCTACATCATCAACATTCCGACCTCCAAGTACCTAGAGAGCAATACATTTAATGTCAAGGACCTTTCACCATACCATGGAGATGATCAAGATGATAACCATGAAGAGTCGAGGATGACTCTTTCCCAAGGGGGGAGCTGATGCAGCCCATCCTACGGACGCCTCTACATCTACACCACCAAGTCCCCCAAGTGGACCGATGACTCGTGCTCGATTCAAGCTCCTCCAAGCTAAGGTGAATTTGCTCATGTACTCATGTGTTTTAGATACACCCTTGGATGGCTTGCTACTTCATGCCCTGACACTATGTATCATCAGGTATGATGACACGAGCCAGCGGAGTGTTGCAGCAACTAGCAGCTGCCTGGAGAAAGCGATACTACCGGCCCCGAGAAGCGGTACTATCGTCCAAGCGGTATTGCTGCTAGAGACAACGATACTACCACCCCGGACAAAGAGCTCCCGCCCGAAGCCCCAGGTCTCACCGGTACCAAGATAGAGGCACTACCGCCCCGACCGGCCCTACCGCATTCAGTGAGCGGTAGTACCGTGCCCCTTGAAGACCATGTCATCGCCTCGGCCCGCTCCGGTACGAGTGTGCGGTACTACCGGTCAACACCGGTACTACTGGTTACCAGTTCCGGTACTACCGGATGACATAGTGCCTGCGCGCACCAATGCGGCCCTTAGGCCTTGTAATGCACCCTTTTATATTATAAGTTTCCCAAACTACCCTTGAACCAGTGGTTGGACTATATATAGTCCCCCACCTCTATTGTAAGCCCTAGGCTAGATATTTGGAATTATAAGACACCCCTTTGTGGATCTATCTATTTCTTGCCTCATGCTCCTTAATTAAGGAGCACCAAATATCACAAACCTCGTTGGAGTTTGCATCGTGCCTCCTTTGTTGCACAAGGCCTTAGCATCGGAGCCCCTTGCCACGATGTCAATATATTACCAAGCCTCCCCCTCGCTGTGCTGGTTCGAGAGAGAGATCCTTGCTCGACGCCGATCCTAGAAATTGTGTCGGACCGGTTGACGCTGGTGTGAGCTATTTGTAACATATCAAAAATATTAAACAAAATTATCAATTCTAATGAACCGAGATTAGGGTTAACCAAAAACTTTTATTCTTAAACCCATATGAATGCATGTGTGTTTGTTATTAATGCATGAATGCTTGCTATGCCATGTTTGATTGCTATAAATGATAAGGATTATTTTAGGTATGAAAATAATATCATCTAGGTCATTTCCAAACCAAATCAAATAATAGGCATATGATCAAATGGTCATTTGTACCAAAGTTAACCACTAGCCCACTTTGGGCATCTCTAGAAAAAGATTTCCAATAGAAACAATTCTACTTCTTTTCTCCCCTTGCTAGATCAAGTGAAAATGAACATAGGTGAATTTTGCAAACTTATAGAAAACAATTTCAAATCTATCTGAGAGGCATTTAAAAATTGAATCAAGTGTAGGTACCTAGATGGCACTTTTTCAAAAACCACTCAAACCATCTCCATTTGAAAATTCCTAGCAACCAGAGACACTCAAGCATGTGACCAACACACCCAACAAATATAATTTAAAAATTCAAATATTTAGTTCATGCGACCAGTTAATCAAACACTTAATAGGCAGAGTACAAGTCTACCAACTATATACTATTTGAATCAATCTTGTGATCATCCTTGTACTCCATTCAACCTGAGTTACTCCCCACAATCACCCCGAGTACCTAGCCGTGCAATGGAGCAGCTCTCACTCACCCGAGCGTGCCATGCCGGTCGAGCACAGACACGACGCCACAAGCCGCACCACCCTCACCCAGATGTCTAGCAGCTAGCCGTAACCTCACCGCACCCCTCTGTCCACCCCTCGACCAATGGCGAGCAGTGGAGAAGCCAGCAGCGCCGCGTCCATTTAACTCGCAGCCATGCAGAGCGCACGCTAGAGCACTAAGCCACTCCCACGCAACCACGCCGCACCTCGCTCTCTCTCCGTGTCACCGCACTCGCCATATCACCAGCCACCTTCCAGACATGACCGTTCGCTGCTGCACGCCCCCATGACCACCGTACGCCATGACGAACACCTCAATACCCGCATAGAGCACAGACATATCCTGACCGATTAAGACCGCCCCTTGTCGTGCCACTATGTGCATGACGATCACTGTAGACCACCGCGTCGACCTATGCCTGCAGCCATGCCAATAGCAACATGTACCAACATCGCCGATGAGCCCGAGCCATGCCGCGCTACCTCTCTCGCCGATGTATAAATAGGACCCTCCCCCAGCCTCCAAAGGCACACCATTCTAATCCCGGACCCTTTCCCGGAGCAAGGCGAGCACCACCCCACCGGAATTTCGCAGGAGCCCACCGCTGCAGTGAAGGAAAGGCGTCGTTGATTGGAGCCACCCTAGGAGCTGCCGCCACCACCATTCGACTCGCCGTCGTCTACCAGCCCATTCGCCCCACCGCCGGACCTAGTTGGAGCCCTGGTAAGCCCACCATCGACCCCACCGTAGCTCTAGGGTTAGATCTCACACGCTCACTAAGCCGTAGACAATGAACCAGAGCTATTGATCTAGTTCTAATCGCGCGGTTGAGATTAGCTGATACCGTTTCGGTTAGATACTACTGCTGATAGGTGGGACCAGCCTGATAGCAGCCTGTTGTGCACGCGCCGCGTAGCTGGGCCGGCTATTTTGTTTCCCGCGCATAGCCCAGTGGTTCAAACTTAGTTTTTCTATTTAATTCCAAACCATGTTCTGTAGCTGTGTTCAAAATTGAATTCAGAGAGATCTACTGATCCAAATTGCATGATTCCAATTTTGTTAGAAAAGTACTGAAAACCTCTATACACTTCTGTTGGATTCAAACCATTTGCAATTATAGGTCACACATGGTAAGTATAACAAGACAGAGACTTTTCCAACTTCAAATATTTTTATAAAATCAACCATGAATGCTTTTGAGTTGATTCCAACTCTCAAAATCACATTTTCCATGCTCTATCTGGATATGTAAAAATATTTAGTTTGACATGAAGTAATCTTGGACTAGGATTAAAAGAATGCTATATAGTCATTACGAGCCATTTTTATTATATTAAATGATAATGTTCAACTTTGTAATTTATGCCAAAACCTTTAAATCACATTCCCAAGTATTAGAATATATGGTGATGATATGGTCAACATGATCCCATATTTTAATTGGAGAATACTAAACCTTAAATACTTTTCTATGAGTAGAAATTACCTGGCTAAAATAAGATAAAGAAGAATATGTCCATATTTCATGTGATGATTGAGATGATGCTAGATCATCTAGTGTGAGCCCTTGTGTGCTAAATAGAAGTAGTTAAGTATTATTTGGTAATTGTGTACCTCGTATTTATTTATAGACGCTAGTACCGACCCGGTGTACGAAGAAGAGGAGTTCTACGAAGACGAAGAAGAGAACTTCGACAACTACACTACCCAAGGCAAGCTAAACCATGCAAGCTATCTACGCAAGCTAAACTATGCAAGCCATCCTACGCCAGCTAGCATATGCTAGATACATTATGTATTCTACTAAGATTACAACTTTACCAATTCCCAGTTTTACCTACAAGCTTTACTTCTCCCTTTGCCAAAGTTCCTCAAGTAGTTAATTAATTGGTGATTAGTGGAAAATAGAATAGATGCTATCAAGAGCATAGAACTAGAATGGGATAGTTACAATTGATTAGAACTCCTCAATAGTGACACCTTCATTAATAGTTGCTAGTGCTAAACTAATATGGATCACTTTAGATGGGAACCCCTGGAGAAAATGATTATGAAAAAACCTTGGAATGATGAGTCATTCTATTGAATTGTTTTGACATGTGTGATGAAACACAATGAGTTGAAGATGATACTGAATGAAACATGTGTCTTGACTTTGATAAAAACTGATGGTTGGGTTAGGATGCGATACCATTCCAATTTTACCGTACAACCACAATACCTGAATTTGGTAGGGCTTAAATAGAACTTTATATGTCTTAGTATGGGTTCCCTCGCGGAAAGAGGTTGAGCTGAGGCTACCACGTGAGTGTGAATGTCCACATATGCAGTTCCCGGGATGGCAGATGGCCATGGCTGGGAGGCCAAACTCATAGGGGAGGTTCCTATACTAGGGTGTGTAATTGAAAGGTTAGGATTGATTATCCGCATACCAAGTATGATGATTCAGGGTTATCCCTGACAGATGTATTGAATTTTGTGGTGAAAGTGTACCACCTTTGCAGAGTGTCAAAACTATTCGAATAGCCGCGTCCACGGTTATGGAGAGTTGGAGTGGCCATACTGTTCCATTGTCAGATATTCTCAAAATGACTTGTGACTTGAAAGATGACTTTGAATTGACCACAACAGAGTTGTGGACCTAAAAACTAGGTTCCCATTTAAGTAATCTAGATAACTAAATTAGGCTCTACTACTAAGTACTTCTGAAATAAAATTGGCTTGTTGCAAACAAGACTAGAGCTTAGGATTCCTACTAGGAATGTCTTACATTAGTGATAGTTTGCGAGTACTTGAAGAGTACTCATGGCTTTTTCCCTGGCTATTCCCATGGCCAGACTATGATGAAGGCTATCCGAAGGACGGACAACAAGATGTCTATGATAACTAGGATCATCTCCCATCATCAGTATTGCATGTGACAATGAAGATGGAGCCTCTACTACGCTTACTTTCCGCTACTTTGATTTGTATTAAGACTGGATCATGAGATCCTATATTTGTAAGACTATTATGGTTTGTAATGGATGATGTACTGTGGTACCAATTCTGTTATGTCTCACAAAAATGGTAATCCTGGGATTGCGATGTATGGCATAACAGGCATCTGGACTTAAAAATCCAGGTGTTGACAAGTTGGTATCAGAGCCATCCCTACCATAGGAGACCCTAGTTAGAATGGACGTCTGAAAAACCTAGTTTCAAAACAAAGGAAGTGAGTATTTACGAAAACTTATTCTCACTCTTATCATTGAGATTCTTTCAAAAAGATATCACTTGTTCCTCAAAATTCTTGCAACTCTGCATAAAAATTGACACACTTGATCACCTCACTAACTTACTCCCTAATTGCTTATAGATGGAGGTGAAATACAGCAAGTTCTACCAGTTGGGCAATGGAGGGGAGCTCATATTTGAGAGGGATTTAGGATAGCTCGTAGAGTTTCTTGGACGCCCACAACTAGAGTTCTTCGGAGCACAGCTCAGTGACCAATCCGGAGGAGAGCTATAGTGGTTCATTGTTGCTGATGTAAGAGGAAAAATGGAGCCACCTCTTTCGGAGAAGATCCAGTTCAGCTTGAGGGAGAACAATTGGCTGGATGGGCTCGCTAGAGCTATGCAGGAGGCACTTTCTCGTCTGTATGCGTAGAACATCAACCATATCGTTGGCACCCGCTTCGCTCACTATGAAAGGCGTGACTGGATGGGACAACCCTTGGCCTTGCCGGCACATCCGGAACAAAATCACCATGTGGATCACCTTGACTTCATGGTACACGAGACTCAGAAGGAGCTGGAGAATGCCCGTGCCTATGCCAACCAGAACTACGCTATTGCAGTCGAGAAGGACCAGACCCTTGCCATCCTCGCTAAGGAGCGCAAGTCACTTCATCGCCAGCGCGACAAGAAGGACTGCATCATCGCTCGTCTTCGCCAGAACGTGGCAACCCTTGAGGAGACCATCCATGACTAGGAGATCCAGCTTGAGGAAAAGGGAGAAGAGGAAGGTGAAGATATTCGTGGGGATACCTACTCTTACCTTAGTGATGATGATGACTATCTACAGGACGTCGCCACGGAGTTCCACACTGATGAGGATGCCGCCGACTTCATTGAGAGCCCGACAGTTCTGATGAGGAGTAGTTGCACCTGAGCACTATCGTTGGTGTGAGTTTGTATCCGGTCCCGATGTATCGTAGCTTGCCAGAATAGTTCTTAAAACCATCCGCTTAGTATTTGTGGTGTGTGTTTGTATTGCGTGCTTGGAATGAATGAATGAAGGAAAGAAAAGGAGTTGTTAGTTTCAAACCTTAGCACTCCCCAAAGTTTAAAGTTTTTGAAACAAACCCATAAACCATAGAAATTTCCCTCTTATCTTATGATTTATCTCAATCTTCAGATGACGCGCGGCAAGCCCGGTGGAAGCAGCTCATCCCAGGGCCCAATGCGTCAGATTCTGTAGATGTTAGTTTTAGATCGTGAAGCCGGTAGAGCTGAACGTCAAGCCAATCTAGCCACTCTTCAACAGATTGCCCAGATGGCCCACAACAATCAAGGCCACGGAAACCAAGATCACCCTAGAGCCAAGCTCAAGAACTTCCAAAACACCCATCCTCCTATGTTTAGCAAGTCTGAAGAACCCTTAGATGCCGATGACTGGCTGCAAACCATGGGAAACAACATGGAAGTTGCAGGAGTAGATGCTACTAAGAAGGTACTGTTTGCCACCCACTATCTGGCAGGTTATGCAAGATCATGGTGGAATAGCACCCGTACATGAACGGAGGACAAATGATGACTTGGGAGGAGTTCAAGCTCAAGTTCAGCAGGACTCATGTGCCCCCAGGTTTGATCAAGAGGATGATGGATGAATTCAGGGAGCTGAAGCAGGGAAGAATGGCTGTGGTTGAGTACCGTGACAAATTTCTGTCACTAGCTAGGTATGACCCTAATGAGATTGACACTGAAGAAAAGAAGAAGGAGAGATTCCTGAATGGTCTGCATGATGAGATGCAAACAGTGTTAGTCAACATTCCCTTTGACGAACTTGAAGCTTTAGTGGATTCTGCTATCCATATGGAAGGAAAGATTAACCAAGCCAGTGAGAACCGCAAGCGTCGTATGATGCACCAACCTAGACCCCACCATACTCCAAAGTACCGCCCCAACCCATCTGTAGGATTCGCACCTAGAAACAACAGACCACCAATGTCCCGTCCTAACTCTCCAAATCATGGCGGAGGAAACCCGAGGCCCGTATGCCACAACAACCACAACAACAAAAACATCAGTAACTTCAAACGTGCACCACCAAGGTCCAACAACAACAACAACAATACTGCCCTAAGGACTGGAAGCAATGTTGTGCCTATTGCATGAAAGGATAAGTCAATGATCACCTACTTTGAATGTGGAATCACGGGTCACTACTCCAATGAGTGTCCCAAGAAGCTCGCTGCCGCCACCAATGTCACTGCACCTGCCCAGCAGTAGCGCCATGTCCATCTTGGAAAGAGGTTTGCCCCAGGAAACCCGCACAACCGTACCTGCCGTCTGTTCCACATGAATGCTAAGGAATCCCATGAAGCGCCAGATGTCGTGATGTTATGTTTTCTATTAACTCAGTTCTTGTAAGAGTGTTGTTTGATTCTGGAGCATCGCACTCGTTTGTGACAGAAGAATTTGCATGCACTAGTAAGTTTCAACCCACAAATTTGAAGCATGTTATGATAGTTCAAATACATGGGTCAACCACCAAAGCTAGAAAAATTTGCAAGGCCATACCTATCAGAATACATGGGATAGATTTTTATGCCAATCTAATAGTACTTGGAACAAAAGGTTTGGAAGTAGTACTAGGAATGGATTGGATGTCAAAAAACCAAGGATTAATCAATTGTGCCAAGAAAGCCATAACCATGACCAGTAACACCGGAGTATCAGTAGAGCATGTGTCTGAGACGCTGCCCCGTCAATTCAAGTGCAACAAGAGTCTAGTCAAATCAACCATAGACCAAGTCCGAGTAGTCTGTAAATACCCCGATGTGTTCCCATATGAATTACCCGGTATTCCCCCAGGTCGGGATATCGATTTTATCATTGAACTAGTTCCTCGAACTGGACCCATAGCTCAGAGACCCTATAGTATGAACCCCGCTGAATTAGTGGAGCTCAAGAAGCAACTTGATGACATGTTGGGAAAAGGTCTAATTCAACCAAGCGCATCACCGTGGAGATCACCTGTTTTGTTTGTGGATAAGAAAGATGGTGCCAACTGTTTGTGTACGGATTACCGGAAGTTGAATGACGTCACCATCAAGAACAAGTACCCACTGCCGAAGATAGAAGATCTATTTGATCAGCTGACTGGTGCCAGGGTGTTTTCTAAGATTGATCTTAGAACTGGTTATCATCAACTAAAGATCCGCACAACAGATATCCCAAAGACTGCTTTCACAACCCGATATGGATTGTATGGGTACAATGTCATGTCATTTGGATTGACCAATGCCCCCGCTTATTTCATGAATCTCATTAATAAGGTTTTTATGAACTTCTTGGATAAGTTTGTCATTGTTTTTATCAATGACATTCTGATATATTCCAAGTTAGAAGAGGACCATGAACAGCACCTAAGAACCATCGTTGAAACCCTTAGAGAGCATCGGTTCTATGCCAAGTTTAGAAAATGTGAGTTTGGTTAAAGGAAGTAGGATTCCTAGGCCATATCTTGTCGGCAGGAGGAGTTGCCGTCGATCCCGCCAAGATTAAGGATGTTGAAGAATGGAAAGCCCTAACCACCCAAACCGAAGTTCGTGCATTTCTTGGATTAGCTGGATATTACCGCAAGTTTGTTGAAGGATTTTCAAGCATCGCAAGGCCGATGACTCAGCTGTTGAAGAAGGATAAGAAGTTTGAATGGACAAACAAATGTGAAGCAAGTTTTCAAGATCTCAAGAAGAGATTGATTTCAGCCCCAATTTTTATCATGCCGGATATCAAGAAGCCTTTTGATGTATATTGTGATGCATCCAAGATTGGTCTCGGATGTGTGTTGATGCAAGAACGCGAAGTGATATCATATCTGTCCCGACAACTGAAGCAACATGAGCAGAATTATCCCACCCATGACTTAGAATTGGCAGCCATAGTTTTAGCCTTGAAGACATGGTGTCATTACCTCATGGGTAACTGCTGTGAGATTTATTCATATCACAAGAGTTTGAAGTATATTTTCACCCAGAAGGAGCTGAATATGAGGCAAAGGAGATGGATAGAGTTAATCAAGGATTATGACCTTGACATTCACTACCACCCAGGCAAGGCCAATGTGGCAGTGGATGCTCTTAGTAGACTGCCATGTAGATTAAACACCATGATTAAGGACGCCCATCCAAGTCTGCATGAGGAGATGGAGAATTTTAGAATGGAGCTAGTTAGCAAAGGATTTCTAGCCAGTATCGAACTTCAACCCACTTTGGTCAGTCAGATAAAGGAAGCTCAGAAAGGAAATTCCAGTATTGATGGAATTAAGCATCGTATCGGTACAGGGAAGGTACCTGGATTCACAGAAGATGAAGGACTTATGTGGTATAAGGGACGTATCTGTGTGCTAGCAGATTCAGAGTTGAAGCAAGTCATTTTGTAGGAAGCCCATGATACTCTTTATTCTATCCACCCGAGAGGGACATAAGGATTTGAAGGAGCAATTTTGGTGGCACAAAATGAAGAGAGAAGGTGGAAGCTATATTGCCAAGTGTGATATCTGTCAAAGAGTCAAAGCTGAACATCAGCGACTCGCAAGACTTTTGCAACCATTACAGATTCCAGAATGGAAATGGGATTCAGCTGGAATGGATTTCATCACCGGTTTTCCTACATCTAGTAGGGGAAATGATTCTATTTGTGTCATAGTAGATAGACTGTCCAAATTAGCTCATTTCATACCCGTCAAGAGCACGTATCAAAGTTCGAAGCTACCAGAGTTGTATATCGCTAGAATAGTAAGTCTGCATGGAACCCCCAAGACCATTGTTTCAGATCGAGGAACCCAGTTTACCTCAAGGTTTTGGCAGAAAGTCCAAGAAGGATTATCAACCAAACTGAACTTCAGCACAACTTATCACCCGCAAACCAACATACAAACTAAATGAGTAAACCAGATCCTAGAAGATATGATGAGATACTGTGTGTTAGAATATGGATCTAAATGGGAAGATTGTGTGCCTTTCACGGAATTCTCATACAACAACAGTTATGTAGCCAGTTTGCAAATGGCCCCATTTGAGTTTTTGTATGGAAGGAAGTGGCGTACCCCCTTGAATTGGTCGCAAGTAGGAGAGAGTCAGATATTTGGACCCGACATCGTACGAGATGCTGAAGAGAAGGTTCACAAGATCCGTGAGCACCTCAAGACTGCTCAATCAAGACAGAAGAGTTATGGTGATAAAAGACGTCGAGACCTGACCTTCAATATCCGAGGAGAAGTATCCTATCAACTAGAACTGCCTGAAGAGATGTTAGCAGTGCATAATGTGTTTCATATCTCGTTACTTCGCAAATGGTTAGAAGTTCCAGAGAAGACCAAAGTTTTCAAGAACATCGACCACAGAGCCATGGATATCAACAAGGATTTAACCTATCATGAAGTACCCATTCATGTCTTGGAAGAAGCCTCCAGAACCACCAGGACCAGGAGTATCAAGTTTCTCAAAATCCAGTGGAGCAACCATACTGAAGAAGAAGCTACTTGGGATCGATAATATTATATTAGGACCGAGTTTACCAATCTCTTTAGTTCCTAGTTTTTCCTGAATCTCGGGACTAGATTCTGTTTAAGGAGGGAAGGTTTGTAACATCTCAAAAATATTAAACAAAATTATCAATTCTAATGAACCAAGATTAGGGTTAATCAAAAACATTTATTCTTAAACCCATATGAATGCATGTGTGTTTGTTATTAATGCTTGCTATGCCGTGTTTGATTGCTATAAATGATAAGCATAATTTAGGGATGAAAACAATATCATCTAGGTCATTTCCAAACCAAATCAAATAAAAATAAAATCAAATAATAAGGCATATGATCAAATGGTCATTTGTGCCAAAGTAAACCACTAGCCCACTTTGGGCATCTGTAGTAAAAGATTTCCAATAGAAACAATTCTACCTCTTTTCTCCCCTTACTAGATCAAGTGAAAATGAACAGAGGTGAACTTTGCAAACTTATAGAAAACAATTTCAAATCTATTTGAGAGGCGTTTCAAAATTGAATCAAGTATAGGTACCTAGATGACACTTTTTGAAAAACCACTCAAACCATCTCCAGTTGACAATTCCTAGCAACCAGAGACACTCAAGCATGTGACCAACACACCCACCAAATATAATTTGAAAATTCTAATATTTAGTTCATGTGACCAACACTTAACAGGCAGAGTACAAGTCTACCAACTGTACACTATTTGAATCAATCTTGTGATCATCCTTGTACTCCATTCGACCTCAGTTACTCCCCACGATAACCCCCAGTATCTAGCCGTGCAATGGAGCAGCTCTCACTCACCAATTGGACTAGTGTCGCTCGTACCCGAGCGTGCCATGCCGGTCGAGCACGGACACGACGCCACAAGCCGCACCGCCCTTGCCCATGATGTCTAGAAGCTAGCCGTGACCTCACCGCACCCCACTGTCCACCCCTCGACTAATGGTAAGCAGTGGAGAAGCCAGCAGTGTCGCGCCCATTTAACTCGTAGCCATGCCGAGCGCATGCTAGAGTGCCAAGCCACTCCCACACAACCACGCCGCGCCTCGCTCTCTCGTTGCATCACTGCACTCGCCGCGTCACTAGCCACCTCCCAGACACAACCGTTCACCACCGCGTGCCCCCGTGACCACCGTACGCCATGAAGAACACCTCAGTACCCTCATAGAGCATGGAGATATCCCGACCAATTAAGACTGCCCCTTGTTGTGCCACTATGCGCACGATGATCGTCGCAGACCACCGCGTCAACCTATGCCCGCAGCCATGCCAATAGCGACCTGTAGCAATGTCGTCGACGAGCCCGAGCCATGCCGCGCTGCCTCTCTCGCTAGTGTATAAATAGGACCCTCCCCCAGCCTCCAAAGGCACACCATTCTACTCCCCTCTCACTCAGAAACATCCCTGACCCTTTCCCGGAGCAAGGCGAGCACCACCTCGCTGGAATTTTGCCAGAGCCTACCGCTGCAGTGAAGGAAAGGCGTTGTTGATTGGAGCCACCCCAAGAGCTGTCGCGACCACCATTCGACTCGCCATTGTCTACCAGCCCATTCGCCCCACCGCCGGACCCAGGTGGAGCCTTGGTAAGCCCCCCATCGACCCATGGTAAATAGCTCCACCGTAGCTCTAGGGTTAGAATCTCGCATACTCACTAAGACGTAGATGATGAACCAGAGTTGTTGATCTAGTTCTAATCGCGTGGTTGAGATTAGCTGATACCGTTTCGGTTAGATACTGCTGCTGATAGGTGGGACCAGCCTGATAGCAGCCTTCTGTGCACGCGCCGCGTAGCTGGGCCGGCCATTTTCTTTCCCGTTCATATCCCAGTGATTCAAACTTAGTTTTTCTATTTAATTCAAAACCATGTTTTGTAGCTGTGTTCAAAATTGAATTCAAAGAGATCTACTGATCCAAATTGCATGATTCCAATTTTGTTAGCAAAGTATTGAAAACCTCTATACAACCCTGTTGGATTCAAACCATTTGCAATTATAGGTCACCCATGGTAAATATAACAAGACAAAGACTTTTCCAACTTCAAACATTTTTATAAAATCAACCATAAATGCTTTTGAGTTGATTCCAACTCTCAAAATCACATTTGCCATGCTCTATCTGAATATGTAAAAATATTTAGTTTGACATGAAGTAATCTTGGACTAGGACTAAAAGAATGCTATATAGTCATTTCTAGCCATTTTTATTATATTAAATGGTAATGTTCAACTTTGTAATTTATGCCAAACCCTTTAAATCACATTCCCAAGTATTAGAATATGTGCTGATGACATGGTCAACATGATCCCATACTTTAATTAGATAATATTAAATCTTAAATACTTTTCAATGAGTAGAAATTACCTTGCTAAAATGAGATAAAGAAGAATATGTCCATATTTCATGTGATGATTGAGATGATGCTAGATCATCTAGTGTGAGACCTTTTGTGCTAAATATAATTAGTTAAGTATTGTTTGGTGATTGTGTACCTCGTATTTATTTATAGATGCTAGTACCGACCCGGGGTACAAAGAAGAGGAGTTCTACGAAGACGAAGAAGAGAACTTCGATAACTGCACTACCCAAGGCAAGCTAAACCATGCAAGATATGTATGCAAGCTAAAATATGCAAGCCATCCTACACCAGCAAGCATATGCTAGATACATTATGTATTCTATTGAGATTATAACTTTACCATTTCCTAGTTTTACCTACAAGCTTTACTTCTGCCTTTACCAAAGATTCTCAAATAGTTAATTAATTGGTGATTATTGGAAAAATAGAATAGATGCTATCAAGATCATAGAACTAGATTGGGATAGCTACAATTGATTAGCACCCCTCAATAGTGAAAATTTCATTAATAGTTGCTAGTGCTAAACTAATATGGATCACTTTAGATGGGAACACCTAGAGAAAATGATTATGAAAACCTTGGAATGATGAGTCATTATATTGAAATGGTTTGACATGTGTGATGAAACACAATAAGTTGAAGATGATACTGAATGAAACATGTGTCTTGAATTTGATAAAAATGGATGGTTGGGTTCAGATGCGATACAATTCCAATTTTATCGTACAACCACAATACATGAGTTAGGTAGGGCTTAACTGGAAGTTTATATGTCTTAGTATGGGTTCCCTCGTGGAAAGAGGTTGAGCTGAGGCTACCTCATGAGTGTGAATGTCCACCTATGCAGTTCCCGGGATGGCAGATGCCATGGCTAGGAGGCCAAACTCATAGGGAAGGTGCCTATACTAGGGTGTGTAATTGAAAGGTTAGGATTGATTATCCGCATACCAAGTATGATGATTCAGGGTTATCTTAACGGATGTATCGAATTTTGTGGTGAACGTGTACCACCTCTGCAGAGTGTCAAAACTATTCAAATAGCTGCGTCCGCGGTTATGGATAGTTGGAGTGCCATACTATTCCGTTGTCAGATGTTTTCAAAATGACTTGTGACTTGAAAGATGACTTTGCTTGACCACAACAGAGTTGTGGACCTAAAAACTAGGTTCCCATTTAAGTAATCGAGATAACTAAATTAGGCTCTACTACTAAGTACTTCTAAAATAAAATTCGCTTGTTGCAAACAAGACTAGATCTTAGGATTCTTTCTAGGAATGTCTTACTTACATTAGTGATAGTTTGCGAGTACTTGAAGAGTACTCATGGCTTTGTCCCTGGCTATTCCCATGGCCAGACTATGATGAAGGCTATCTGGAGGGCGGACAGTAGGATGTCTACGATAACTAGGATCCTATCCCATCGTCAGCATTGCCTGTGACAATGAAGATGGAGCCTCTACTACGCTTACTTTCCACTGCTTTGATTTGTATTAAGACTGGATCATGAGATCCTCTATTTGTAAGACTATTATGGTTTGTAATGGATGGTGTACTGTGGTACCAATTCTATTATGTCTCGCAAAAATGGTATTCCTGGGATTGTGATGTATGGCATAACAGGCATCTTGACTTAAAAATCCGGGTGTTGACACTATTGGCTTGTATCGTGTCTTCGTGGTGCACTACAAGAAAAGTTGGCTTTTACAATGGATGATTTTCATGGTTGAAGGCCCGTTTTCATGGCTAAAACGTCTTCTATGATAGATGTCCATCGTGGTAAAAGCCCCGTCATAAAAGAATCTACCATGGTTTTTTCCTGACCGTGGCGGACCGCAACCTCAGCCACGAAAACTTGTTCCGTCGTAGATCTGTTTGTCAGCCGCGTCGACTGCTGACGTCATGCAAACTGGCACTTGGCCGCCATCGTTAGCGTCCAGTTACCGCCATTAACGGCCATAGAAACCGTGGCAGAAGCTAGGCCCAGCCAAGGCCTGCTAAATTCTAGCTGGGCCGGCCCATTAAGGGAGCCCAATAAGAAGATGGCCCGTTACTGTTTTGTCCTGTACTATTTGAAATAGGCCCAAAGTTGCAGCCAGCAGCGGCCCGCGAACTTTCAGGCCCAATACTCTTTCGGCCTAAAGAAGGCCCATGATGGTCCAACACTCTGCAGCCCATTAGCAGTCTGCGCCAAGTCGCTCCTGTACATTTAAGGCCTGCGGGTGGCCCATCACTGTTTATCACAGCCCATCATAGGCGGCCTACTATAGGCCCTTGTCTGAGATGTCTAGTTACTGTTCAGGCATGTTACTGTCCTGGCCTTTCACTGTTCCGGGCTTTACCTGTTTAGGCCCACAAGCGGCCCTTTACTATTCTAGTCTGGTAAATGTGTCGGCCTGTTACTGCCCTAGCCTAGAAATTTCTCGGGTCGTTACTGTTCTAGCTTGTGACTATTCTAGCATTTCACTGTTGTGGCCCATTATTGTTGCGGCCGCCTACTGTTTTGGCCTGTTACTATTCTAGGATTTCATGGTTTCTTGCATGTTACAGCGATGGGCTGTTTCTGTTACGGCCTGCTACTGTTAAGTCCTGTTACTATTATGGCTTGTTACATTTGTGACCTGTTACTCTTAGGGCATGTTACTGTTACGTCCAGTTACAACTTGTAGGCCAGCACATTATGTTTACGGCCTTTTACAGTTTCAGCCTGTTTTGAAGCCCATGCGAATATCATAAAACGTTTATATAATCCAACATTTTTTACTATTCATCTTCGGCCGAATACACGACGGGCCAATAACAAAGCACGGTACTGTTGCCTAATCGACCTGCCTGGCGTAGTTTCCGTAACGACTACCGCATATGTGACTGGCGTTAACTAAATGCATACATGGCCTACGCGAGTTATCTAGATATTACATCAGCTACAAACTTCTTAAAATTATTACATATTATGAAATCAAGGGAAAGAAAAATCAGCATTTCAGTTGACAATCAAGTTGATAGCATAGTCCTCAATTGATCACCTGCATCTTCCTTTGAGTGTGATAGCTACATTGGAGGAGACATGATCTTGCAGCCTCCTGTTTGGTGGCGATAGCAATAATTGCACCCTGAAACTAAGTAATAACAAGTTAATAGATCAAACAAGACAAACTACTCATTTGACTGATATGATAGGAGCTATGATCTGGAGTTTACAACTGGTCAATGGTTCAATTATTGACTAACACGTCAAACAAACAGGACAAGCAAGCATGCATTAAACAAGTGTGCCTACCGTGAAACGAGCAATCAAAAATGTGTGTGTGTGGCTTAGAATTTCAGCAAAAATAAACTAGCAAGGTCATTTCAACAAATATATATGGAAGCAGTTCTATACCCTAAAATGCAAGAGACGTCGGGTGACTCGGAATTTGCGTTGAGACACAAAATGGCATGCAGTTACTGTCATAACAAAGAATGAATTAGATAGAAATTATAACCACATCATACGAGAACTTGTAGAGCAGGAATGCAAACCACGAATGAACTATATATTGTAGAGGATAGTTATGTCATGACTTAGGACGAACCAGACCCATAACCATATGCAAGATATAATGGTGTCGCTCGTGAACCTGTAGAGAAGGACAAACAAGCATTAGACAAGTGTGCCTAGAATGAAATGAGCAATCAAACAAAGTGTTTCTTAGAATTTCAGCAAATAAACAACCGAAGTCATTTCAGCAAATATATATGGAAGCAGTGGCATCTCCTGGAATGCATAGTCGTTGGGTGACTCAGAATTTGCGGTTAGCAACACAAGGGCATGTAGTTGCTGTCATGGCTAAGAATCAACCAGATAGAAATTATAATGGCATCATAAGAGAACGCCTAGAGCAGGAATGCAAACCACGAGTGAACTACATAGTAGAGGACAGTTATGCCGTTATCAGGACGAACTAGCACCAGATAAGGAATTAATGTCATCCCTTGTGAACCTATAGAATAGGCTATGCAAACCAACATGTTCATTGTTCCATTTTGAGCTATATGCAAGAAAAAGGAAATAGTTAGTGATGCCGCTTTTGAAGAAGCAGATGGGAACAACAAAATTATAATCAAATTAGTACGAAGAGTTTAAACGGCTACTACATGATAGCAGAACGATGCCAAGGAGGAAATAATAGCAGGAACTGATCTCAGGACGAAACAGATAGATTCAGCAACTGTAGAGCAGGGAATCCACACTAATATTTTTTGCTGACTTCAGATTTTGCAAGAATTACACGGTAGTAGGCAATTACTGTTGTATGGAGTAGCTAAGAACATGTGTATGACAAAATAATAGACATGTCCATGACTTGAAATTCATAGAGCAGCGCATGCAAACTAACATGTCTAATGACCTTGTATGTACTAGCACGAAGAACATGCATGCCCACTGACTTGTATGTACGAGCACGATGACAAAACTGTAGTTCACTGCAACAGGCTTGAACCTGCTATACTACTGACAATAAAAAACGGGTTGCAGATTTGGTTCACCTTGGTCAGAGAGGCGTCTAAGCATTGTCGGTACCGTGCGGGTGACATCCAGGTCACCGCGGGTGCTGCGGTTGCAGTGGCTATGGGCGTCAGGGAAGCAGATCTTGGGCGGTCGATGTTCGCTTGAGCGCGGTGGACGAGAGCGTCGCTGAGGCAGATCCAGTGCAGTGAATGGCGACGGCCGAGTAGCTGATCTAGAGCGATGGACATGGAACTCCCAGAACTAGATCACGTTTGGTGTACATCGGTGAAACGGATCCGGTACATTTGGGTAGCTTTTGGTGGCCGGGAAGCAGAGCTTGGGCGGTCGATGATGCCATCGGCGTGGTGAACAACACCGCAGCTCTGGTGCAATGGCAGAGAGACTAAGGAGAGAGGGGGCTGGGATTTTTGGAAGGACCAGCGGGAAAATTTGGGCGAATCCGGACTAAGGAGGTGAATAGAAATATAAATTACGATCGTCCCCCCAAGCTACCGACTTTAGCTTGCCCATAGGGCGTCAGAACAATGGGTAGAATCGGAATTTTGAAGTCAAAAGTTTTTGAAACTAAGGGGCGGGAAATGCTTCAAGATTGGTGTGTGATTTTGCCGCTTGATTGAGATATTGAATTTGGCGACCGTCCATCTAATAATAATATAAAAATGGTACTGCCCTGGTGGGATATTTTGCCTCAAAGTTTTTGAAACTGAGGGGCGGGAAATGCTTCAAAGTTAGTGTATGGTTTAGCCGTTCGATTGAGATTTTGAATTTGACAAGCGCCCAAAAATGGTACAACCCCGGAGGGAGATTTTGCCTCAAAGTTTTTGAAACGGAGGTGCGGGAAATGCTTCAAAGTCGGTGTGCAGTTTTGCCGCTCGATTGAGATTTTGAATTTGATAAGGGCCCATCTGATAATAATAATAATAATAATATAAAAATGGTACTCCCTAGGTGGGATATTTTGGCTCAAAGTTTTTGAAACGGTTAGGCGGGAAATGCTTCGAAGTCGGTGTGTGTGATTTTGCCGCTCGATTGAGATTTTGAATTTTGCTAGCGTCCATGTACTACTAGTATTAGTAGTAAAAAAGGCGGTAGAACGTACGGCTATATGGTCAGGAATTCATGGCCGAGAGTCACATCAACTGATCATGCATATAACCACACTTGAGGTACTCCTTGTGTTCGGTATTACTAGGCCGGAGTAGTACTATTTCGGAAAATTAACTTCACCTACTCGCTTTATAGCTAATTATTGCATGTAGTAGTAATCCTAAAATCCAGGCAATGCTCGTGGCCACCGCATCTGATTGAAAACATGCAAGCTAATGGATGCACTCCCGTTTTAACAACATGATTGGCCAAGAGCATTACCCGACGTGGTGGTTCATATTTTACGGTTAACTAGAGGAGTAATTGAGCAAAACTAGGAGCATTAATTGGTCTCCGGCCTAGCAATTGAGGCTGTAAAATAATTAAGAGGTATATACACCTTTAGTCCCACATCTTGCACCGCGAGAGGGTTTTAGTCCCACATATTGAAAAATGAGCATTACTAGTCCCTCAACTTATATCTCGAGAGCATTTTAGTCCAATTTAATGGAATTTCTGTCAATTTGACTTAATTTGTCCAGAAATGACGTTGATTTTTTAAAATGACCCCTCTATATTTTTTATGTCATTTGTGTCCCTATGCGGACTGATAAGTGGGCCACCTGTTAGTAGACATACAAATAAAATAGTTAAATCTCTAAGAGGAGAATGGATTTGAACTTAACACTTTTGTACAACGACGCACAGACACACCCACAAGCCAATATGCCGGTAGATGCCCACGACTACTCATGTGAGACGAGGAGTACTTGAGAGGACATAATTATGCCAGACGAGGAGTACTTGGGGGGAAGTAATTATTTATACAATAAAAAATCACATACAAACGCAAAAAATTCTCACATCTATGTTGGCACGGTCCATAATATCAATTGTATAGCTTTGTCGTTAACCTAGTAGCTAGCTATAGTGTCTAGAATAAACTTGAGTTTTTAATTATTCGCAAAAATGAAAAGGAATAAAGTTGAGTTGTTATTGTACCCCAGAACACATATTTTTGAATATCTAAAATAAAGAACACATCAGCCTGAGCGCTCTTCAGTTAATAACTTCTGTGTATATGTTGTAGTGGCAAGGTTGATTTCTTCAGTAGCGCAGGAAATCAGTTCGAAACTAGGTGTGGTTCCCAGTGCGTTGGACCCAATGGTGATCTATTGTGACAATAATGGAGCCATAGCCAACGCAAAGGAACCGAGGTCTCACAAGAATTCCAAGCATATTAAGCGCCGGTTTCACTCCATCCGCGAGCATGTCAAGGATGGAGATATAAAGATTTGTAAAGTACACACGGACCTAAATGTAGCAGATCCGTTGACTAAAGTTCTCCCTAGGGCAAAACATGATCAACACCAGAACTCCATGGGTGTTAGATTTATCACTATGTGAACTAGATTATTGTCTCTAGTACAAGTGGAAGACTGAAGGAAATATGCCCTGAGAGGCAATAATAAAGTTGTTATTATATATTCCTTATATATGATAGATGTTTATTTTACATGCTAGAATTGTATTGATCGGAAACATCAATACATGTGTGTTTAATAAACAAAAAGGGTTCCTAGTTATGCCTCTCTTATAGACTAGCTTGTTGATTAACAAGATGATCAAGGTTTCCTGATCATGGACATTGGATGTTGTTAATAACAAGGTCACACCATTGGTGGAATGATGTGATGAACATTCATCCGAAGTATAGCATTACGATCAAGTCATTATGTTTATATTGCTATAACATCATACGAAGTAATCTTTATCCTTAGAACATGAGATCATGTTAATTGCTAACACCGGAAGAGTATCTTGATAACATCAAACATCACACCGTAACAGGGTGACTATAAAGATGGGTTCAGTACTACGAAGGTGTTATGTTGAGGCTCATGGATCAAGAGTGGAATTTGTCAATCCAGATGACGGATAGATATACTCTAGGCCCTCTCGGTGATATCACATTAAGATAGCTTGCAAGCAAGTGATGTGATCACTAGAGTGTTATATCACGGGAACAAGAAAAGAGTGCATGTTGGTAACGAGATCAAACTAGGTATGGAGATACCGATGATCGAATCTCGGACATGTAATATATCGAGAGACAAAGGGATTTATTTACAAGCGTTAAAGGTTCTCACGATCACAGAAGTCATCGTTGAATGTGTAGGAGTCAGTACGGATCTCCAGGTCACGCTGTTGATTATTGATCGGAGAAGGGTCTCGATCATGTCTACATTATTCGCGAACCGTAGGGTGGCACACTTAAGAGTTACCGGACACCATTTTGGAGCACATATGTTTCAGACGAAAGAATTGCAAAGCGCAGGAATTGTTTCAATAGAAACCGGAAATTGTTTTGGGTGAAATTGCAGAAAGTGGTTCTGCATGTGATATTGAAATATTGCAAGGGGCTATATGTGAATGTTTGTTAATTAAAGTAATTAACAAAATTCTGAATAAATTTAATAAAAAGAGTTTTATTAAATGAGAGAGCATTAAATTTGGAGAAATTTAATGCATTTAAAGTGGAGACTTTAAAAGGGAATGTGAAGAGGCATTTTAATGTGGAGGGGTCACCACCACATGAATGGGGGAGGTGAGGGGTCGCCCCCCATGCGCCGGCCATGGAGAGAGGGGGCACCCCTTCCTCCTATAAAAGGCCACCCATTCCCTCCTTCATCCTCACACCTCCTTGTGAAGGATCTCTCTCCCCCTCTAGAATTATTCCTCCATGGTCTCGGATTAGCGAGATACATGTTCCTGGTGGCATTTCGTCTGGAAGGAGTTGCTGCTTCCGCTAGATCGCTGGAGCGAGGAGGTGGAGGTTGTCCGGTGGCTTGAACGTGTGTGCGAGTGCGGATGCGCTGCTGAGTTGCGGCGCTCGGACTTCCTCACGATCTTGAGATCGGCAAGTGTACGACTACATCAACCACGAGTTCCTACTCGTTAACAAAACTCGTTGTCTTCGAGGGTAAGTTCTCGTTGGATGTATGTCCACCCGTTGCTTTGTACCTAGTAGATAGATCTTAGCGTGTAGTTCAGACCGTAGGAGAATTTTTGTTTTCTATGTTGCGGACCCAACATCGTGCTATTGAGAGAACATGAGGTTTTTAGCTCCATGAAGCATACACCCCATCCGGCCACATGGTGAGCATCCAAGGGCACAACCAAAAAGTGAAATTGAAAAATGGAAAATGCCATGCAAAAAATGGAAAATGCCCTGCGTTTGCGTGTGCCCCGAGGACCAGGGAGCGCAGGTTTTCTTCTTAGATTTTGGGATAATTAAATACAATGAGGTTATGATACTACTACTAGTATCATCCTACACCTACACACTCGCGTGCTCCCAGGAGTCATAAAGCTGGTGTGCGCACGACCGTTGTACTGTAATTAGTGGGCGTGCGCATGCGCGTGCTTGTGCCAGTTTGATGAAATGCGCTTGCGGTTGCTGTGTGCATGTTGTCGTCTCGTTTCCACATGATTCACTTGGCTTTCCTAGGCCTTTGTTTGAATGTGTGTCTCTAGAACCACTTCCTATGCTAGTCGGTGGGACCGAGACCACACGAACGCCATCATCCATGGCTGGCAAGAATCAAGAGGACTCGCCATGGGCTGGTATTCCTGAGGGACTTGTCCAGAAGATAGGTGACGTCTTCCTTTCGACGGACGACTTTGACTACTATGATGCCTTTTAGACAGTCTGCAGCGCCTGGCGTGGCTTCACGGAGGAGTGCTTTATGACAGCCAACTAGATTGTTCTAGAGCACCAGTTGTCGAAGGAGTATCGGGTAGAAGATGCCGCCATCACGTTGTTGAACGTGAGAACTGGCCACCACCTTGAGAAGAAGATTAGTTGGGTTATTCGCAGGTGCTTTCTTTATATTCATCCGTATATATGCGATCCATTTTTTGCATTCACATCCTATAATATCTATTTTTCAAGTTCTGTTTCTTCGTCCACTTGTTGCCCAGGGTTTTGCTCCATGGTTTACCTTGATTGAATTTTAGTCTGTTCACCTTGACTGGATCTCTGTTTCTCCTCCCTCTATCTCTGGAAGGTACTTTTATGTCGGTAGCACAACCGGCGGCCTCCTTGTGCTTGGACAGAGGGTGCAGTCGTACAAGACCCAGTTGTACAACCCCTTCTCGGGTGCTATCAAGCGCCTGAGGGCTGAGATACCGACCGAGCGGGTGGCTTCTGTCACTGTGACGATGTTCTCGTTGTTGATGGTCTATACATCAAACAATCAGAACACCACCACTCGGTGGGCGGATGAGAGCATGGAGGAAGGGAGTCGCCCGCTCTTTGGTGAAGGGTGGTACTCGCCGTATGACTTCGCAGAACTCCGGAGCATGACTTCTTACGCCGGTGATGTTTTTGTCATAGACAGATACGGGTATGTCCTCTCGACTATGTGTGATGCTGCTCATGGAGATGTGTAGCTGCAGCGCTCCGCACGAACCTTGGAGATGCATCCCACCATTCCGGGCTGCCAGTTCCCAGATAATCATTTTTACCTCATCGAGACCGACGGGGAGTTGTTGTTCGTTGTGAGTGGACCGGTGTATGGTGGCAGGCCTGTTGTTTCCAGGGTTGATACCCAGAACCATGTCCTTCAGTCGGTCAGAGGCATCAGAAGTCGTTCTCTCTTTGTTGCTGAGAATTGGCGCATCTGTGTCGATAGCACCAGGGTACCCACGGTGCAGGCCAGCATCATATACTGTGCGGATCTATCTGAGATTAGATCTTACAACTTTGAGGCTCTTGCATGAGAAGAGGAACCAACCGTTGTATATGGGTATGGAGTAGGAGGATTATGGAATGACCGTCCTTTTTAACTCGATCGATTATTGGCGGAGTATTGCAGAATCGTCGAGCATTCTGAGCTACATATGGTGCCACCATATGGCGAGGATGGTACCACCCACTATGATTACTATGATGGCTATCCATCAGATTGATGGATTGTGTGGGTCTGCTCCTGATGTATTCTCTTCAGGTCTGCTCTTTATGTGTTCACTTTGTTGAGTGAACCTCTATGAATATTGCAAGTTCTATGGTGCCCGTGTAATATAATGGACGTTTTCCCTGTTCTAGTAGATCGTGTATTTTACCTCTTACAATTTCACTGTTTTTTCATGTGTGTGTAGTAATTCTGATAGATGCTCAGTTTGCAACAATCCTCAAACAACTTACAACTGCAAATTACAGTAGATCATTAAAATCCTCAGTAAACTTGATAGTAATAAAATGCAGCATAAAAGTTGCAGCAGAGTCCAGATAACTAATAAAACACCATAACTCGTGTTACAGAAAAGGTCTCTATGGAGCTTCCATCCCGAGACATGTAACAACTGGCTTCCCGTGAGAGCTACAGATGAGATTATTAAGTATGTTCTCCATTAAGGCTTGCCTGTTTTTCAATTCATATAAGTCTTTGCGTGCTATGGTGATTACTGAATCAGTTTTGTTTGCTTCTTGCTCAATAATATCACGGGCATGTTGGTGGGCATTCTCAAATAATCTTTCGGCTGAAAAACGAGGATCAGTCAAAGCGGTGTGCCATGAGCAATAGGTATTGTCACTGATGTTGTGTGAAACAAAATCTAAATTTGGAGAAGCGGGTCTTTGTTCGGCATTCAGAGGGTCATTTGCAGCCAGAAAAAAACACAAAACAAGTTATAACAGCATTACCATGCAGTCACACCACCATGAATTTTAAATGTGTCAATGCGGTAATATATAAGGAAGCAATTAACAGTGGTGGCTCATACATCTATTTCTTCTTGAATAAGTGGACCAGCTGGCGCCATGGAGCGATGCGAGCATGTGCTACTCTATGAAATGACTGCTCTACTTGAAGATGGATGAGACCAAGACAAAACAAGTTACTTAAACAACAGACTTGGGAAACAAACTACAAGTTCATTTTGAATAACAATGCGAGCAATCAACCAAAGTACCTGATGCAGACTGCTCAAACTAGAATCTGTAGAACATGAATAAAACGAATATTAAAACTAAGCCATTATGTTTCTCATATATAAACTAGCCAGGAACTACACAACGAAATCTGCCACTGATTTAATCATAGACAAAAAAGAGTAACGCAACCAATAAAAACACATCAATTGTGAGCCTCGAATATGCTAGCCAGATAATTTCAGACAAACAATGAATCAAGCAATCATACATTGAACTATCCATGAATAGCCAGATAATTTCAACGCTTCGGCCGCCTGAGAACATCAAACTGAACCATCAAGTGCCTCGTATTAAAATAGCTAGTTCATTTAACTATGATACACAGTAGATACAAGAGTGAGATGAACTGCACAGAGTTCCTTATGATACATGTGTGGATCTTATCGCTAGTGTGGCCTTGTTCTTATTATCAGACAACTCAGATGAAATACACCCGGCCTCTCCATATCTTGGAAATTGAACTAAGCACATGGAACAAAAGCAGAGCATAGTGGGCCTAAAATGTTTGACGCTAATTTTTGGCAAAAAAATATGAAAACAAGAAAGACAAATGGTAAATGTAAGCAAACAAAAAATGTGGCAAGGACCAAACTTCGGGTGGGGGGCCTTACGGTAGGTGTTACACGTGATCTACGGCGGCTCGTGTGGACGGTCGGAGTTTGTACTCCATTGTTGCTCCTCTGCATAAAGGTAAGGCCAACTGTAAATTCAAACAGGTTCCAACATGATATATGTTGGCATGAAGTGAAACAAAAGTGATGGGGTCTTACGAGATTATAGGAGCCATTCAGTCTCTGATATTGTGTGCAAACTGAGTCTGCTCCTTGCATAATAACAGCAAACAGTTTGAGCCGTAGGTTAAGAGGGATCAAATCGATAGTACATAATGGTCAAACAAAGTGACGTGTGTAAACATGTAGTATAGGATAGCAGGACAATAGCACGATGGAAATACTATAGTTCATAAATCGGTGAATGAGAGAGATATTATATAATCATATCTCATGTGGACAGGTAAAACAGAGAATGTAAACAAATATGTTAAGTGACTAATAATTCACAAAGAAATAGTACAGTACATAAAAATAGTTCAATGCGTGGAGTTTAAGCGTAACCACAATGGGTTAATTTAGTACTCCCTCAGTTTCAAAATATAAGATGTTTTAGCTTTGTGAAAAGAGTGCATCTAGACCTCTTTTGGTGTGTAGGTTCATCTAGGTTTGGAGTGAACCTACACACTAAAATGAGTCTGGATACACTTCTTTCACAAAGCTAAAGCAACTTATATTTTGAAACAGAGGGAGTACATAACAGGTGTATATCAAGTAAAGAACCTGTTAGTTAGGAAATTTAGCACGAATACAGTATATTGCCAACAAACAAATCGCGTAGGGAGATCTGGTTTTACCTCGGTCAGGCCGGCATATAGGCCTCCTCCGCATCCTCACGGCTCACGTCGAGGTCGCCGAAGGTGCTACGGTCATAGTGGGTGTCGACGACGGGGAATTAGATCTTTGGCGGGCGAGGATACGAGCAGAACGCTGGACCAGAGCGTCCGTGGAGCAGATCCTAGGTGGTCGATGATGTGACCAGCGCACCGAAAAAGAGGGTTCGTTGAGCAGATCAGGTGTGCGGGTACGCCGGTGATACGGTGCAAACGTATCCATAATTTTTGATGCTCCATGCTTGGTTTTATCTACTTTATTATGTTTTGTCCACACTTTGGAGTACTTTTCATATGATTTCTTGGACTAACCTATTAACAAGAGCCACAGTGCTAGTTGCATGTTTTCTGCTGTTTTTGGTTCCAAAAAGTCAGAAAATGAATATTCTCGGAATTGGACCGGACAAAGCCAAAGTCGTTATTTTCCCGGAAGATTCACGGAGCCATAACGAGAGACGAAGGGGGGCCACAGGGTGGCCAAACCACTCCTAGGCGCGAGTCCCCCAGGCCGTGCTAGGGCATGGTGTGGGCCCCCTGGCTTCCCACCGACCTTGCCTCTCCACCTATAAGATGCCTCCCGATGCAAAAGCCCTAGATCTTCAAGCCTCCATCCACGAAAAGTTCCACAGCACCACCGCCACCGAAGGGGAGATTCGGGGGTTAGAAAGTCTCTGTTCTGGTACCCTGCCGGGACGGGGAAGTACCCCGGAGCCGTCTCCATCGATCTCCACCACCATCTCCATCGTTGTTGCTGATTCCCATGATGAGGAGGGAGTAGTTCTCTCTCAAGGCTAAGGGTTCTAGAAGTAGCTATGTGTTCATCTCTGTCTCTATGCATGATCTTATTGAGATCATGAGCTTGTAATCTATAGATCTACCTTGCTACTCAAGCGCTTTAATAGATCTCTGCTCTCCCCATGTGTGTGAAGTTGACAGTGTGCACACCATGGTGGCACTTAGGCTAGACATTACAAATACTTGTTATGAGTTATATTTGCAGTAGGATGTCTTTATGAAATTGTGGTGTTTTTTTGAACCATCTAGTGCTCAAGGTGATAGTGTGGGGTTATCTAGATGGGAAAGGCTTACTTTGAGGTGTGCTGTTATAGCCCTACCATGGATTAGAGTGTCCAACCGGAGAGTAGTTCAGAGTAGTATCATGAAGAGAAGGTATTTATATGAGAGTGTTCACTAGCAAAAGTATGATCCCTAGGCCTTGTTTGTAAACACTGAAACACCATTTGCAACTAGATCTGTTACATGTTTGCTTGCTTCCATCTTTTTGCCTTTAGCCTTTTCCTCCCGTCAAACTATTTTCTGGCACCATTGTCTTATATCCATACCACTTGTATTTCACTATCTCTTTGCCGAACTAGTGCACCTATACACCTGACATGTATTGGTTGTGTTGGGGACACAAGAGACTTCTTGTATCTTGATTGCAGGGTTGCTTGAGAGGGGATACCTTTGACCACTTCCTCCCTGAGTTCGATAAACCTTGGGTAATCCACTTAAGGGAAAACTTGCTGCTGTTCTACAAACCTCTGCACTTGGAGGCCCAACAACTGTCTACAAGAATATAAGTGCGTAGACATCAAGCTATTTTATAGCGATGTTGCCGGGGAGGTAAGGTAAAAGGTACTCACATCCTCCGGTGTGAGTGCTCGAAGTTATTTCCTTTAGATTCTGCAATTTTGTCTTTTCGTTTCTTGTTTTCACTAGTTAGGCTTAATGGAAAACAACAACAAAATTAGGGAGCTTTATAGTATTTATCTTGAGTTAGGACATGAAGTGTTTGAAGAGAAAATTAAAAAACCTATGGAACTTTATTTGCATGCTAATATCAATGTTGTTAGTATGAATTCTTTAGACACCATTATTGCCAATGCTATGGAAAAGTCTAAGCTTGGGGAAGCTAGTTTTTATGAAAATGATTTTTTTAGTTCCCCAGCTTTGGAAGATAGCTATTCTATTGCTTACGATGATACCAAACCTCCAATATATGATGATTACAATGATGAATATGATATTTTCAGTCCACCTACTATTGAGAAGGAAATTAATTATGACTACAATATGCCTCCTATATTTGATGATTATGGTGATGAGAATAATAATGATAGCTATTTTGTTGAATTTGCTCCCACTACAATTAATAAGAATGACTATGCTTATGTGGAGATTAATAATTATTATATGCATGTGGCTCATGATAAGAATGTTTCATGTGATAGTTATATTGTTAATTTTATTCATGATGCTACTGAAAGTTATTATGAGAGAGGGAAACATGGTTTTATGTATCTCAACAATATTAAGTTTCCCCTCTTTATGTTGAAAATTTTGAAGTTGCACTTGTTTGCTTTCCTATGATTATTGCTTTGTGTTTTCATGACTTGTTTCTTTACAAGATTCCTATGCATAGGAAGTGGGTTAGACTTAAATGTGTTTTGAATTTTCTTCTTGATGCTCTCTTTTACTTCAATTCATATTTCTTATGTGAGCATCTTCTCAAACTATCATGCCTAACTTAAAGGCGTTAAAGAAAAGTACTTATTGGGAGATAACCCAAAAGTTTTAGATGAGTCTTGGAAGTTATTGCTTCAGTAATAACCTCTCCTTATCCTTTTTATTTGCTTTTTGTGCCAAGAGTAACCTCTAATGAGAGAAAATTAATGCTTGGGAAAGTTGCTGTCCCGAAACAGATTTTTGTGCTTCACTGTAAAATTTCGTGTAAAATCTCGGTACGTCGTTTTGAGGCGTGATTTTTGTGCTTCTGCCCTAGGTTGCTATCTAACTTTCGTTAGTTCAACACTTTTCGAATTGAGCAATAGAAGGTCTTCGAAAAAATTGGTTTTTACCTGCTCGTCTGTTTTGACAGATTTCTGCCATTATTTGCATTTGCTTCTTATTGATTCCTTTTTGAGTTCTCTTTGGGGAATTGAGATTTTTGAGGGAAGTGCTACAGTAGCTAGTGTTTTAATGGAATTTTTATTGGTGTTGGAACTGAACCTAAAGACCTATTATCTTGAATGCACTAATGTTGCTAATAAAGATTGTGTGAAGTTTTGTATGAAGGAAAAATTTCAGGTGTATGGAAGGAATGAGTAATGAGATGAAGGATGGACTAAAGCTCAAGCTTGGGGATGCCACGCGTGTCACCCTAAGAAATATCCAAGAAGTACAAGCATCAAATCTTGGGGATGCCCAAGGCATCCCCCTCTTCATCCATAAAATCCCAAGTTTCTTCCAAACACTTCATTTTTATTGTTTCATGCACAGTTGTGTTGTTCTTGGAGCGTCTTCTTTTTCGTTTTTGTTTTGGTTTCGTTTGCTTGGTTTGCTTAGTTTTGCTGAATAAATTGGTTGGACCTCCTCTTTCATACATTGGTTTTCAAATAGTTTGGTTTGGATTGGAAAAGAGTAGGAAAGTTCATGCTTAAGTGGTAAAGAGAGCTTGTTTTTGACTATAGCCCATGCTTTGTCATGGCCTGCTTGATATTGTTTTGGATTTATACTTAGTATTCTTTGCTGTAGCATGACATGTTATAAACAATTGAGATAGCTTAAGGTGCCTAGAAAGAATCATGCGTTGTTTTAGCATATTAACGCATAATATTGTGGTATTCTCCTTTAAATGCTTTATTTGGGTTGACTTGGCGCATGCTCACACCATGTTAATACTATACCAAGTCACCATAGCCTCTATGATCATTTAGTTTTCATCTTGTAATATCACTTTATGCTTTAATTAATAATGTTTTGTCGCTTTGCATGATTATGGCCATTATTGCTCTCTTAGTTGGTCGCTACCAGTCTTTTGCTAGCCTCCATACCAAGTATGAGTTCCACTCATGCATCCAACTCCAAATAAAACCAAGTTATTACAAAGAGTCCACCATACCTACCTATTAGCATTCGCTATTCCAAGTATATTCATGTTTTTATCTAACTTCCGAATTAAACTTGTTATGTGAAAACTAGTGATTAAAGCTCTCACGAACTTGATGGCACACTTTACTTTTCTTGCCCTTAATAAACTTGAACCATTGTGTCGTCTATGTTGTATATGCTTGCACTTATTTGTTGGGGATTAGCAGAACCATGATGTCATGGGGAACGCTTTCAACATTGTACTTGTACTTTGTACCTAGTTGATAGCATGCTCTTTTGTATATGGATGTCATCGGTGTGAAATGAAAGGGGAGATTGTAAGTCCATGGAGTTATGTATATGTGTTAGAGAAATGCCTGGGTCGCTGGTCTAATCCATGCTGTCATGGTGGAAACCTGCAGCGTAACCATAATGAGCTGTCTATCAAGCATTCTTCTTATAAAAAAAGAGTCCTATATTGAGAAAAAAGAGAAAAGAGAAAAAAAGAGATGAAAAAAGAGGAAAGAGAGAAAAAAGCACCATATTCCCATGGTAAATAAGAATATTGCTGAGATGCTCGTTGTCTGCTTGACTTGTCATTTTCATATGGCGATTCTTCCGTATCATCGGGCAAGGGGTACCCCGTTGGCGGTTCTCTATGATACACATGTACTTACTATGACAAGAACTTACCAGTAACTAAACTTGAGTAGCATGAGGAGCGGCCCTCGTATTCAAGGGACATGAGATTTCCAACTTATACTTCGTCAAGCATATACACCATAGTTTCTTCACTTTAACCGTAATCACCTTCAAGATGCTTATGATAGGTGTAATGAGAGCTGAAAGCTAATAAGTACCATAATTTTTGGAAGCTCTTTATGAAACTTGAATCCCTACTTCCTTCTATGAAGGCCTTTCTTTTACTTTTATGTTGAGTCTCCACTTTCTATCTTTATGCACCTACTTTGAGAGCATAGTGGCCATTCTTAGTTCTATGTGCATTGTCCCAAGACTTGTTGATTGATGCATAGCTTTGATATTTCTTGTTTTAAACTATTTGTATCTAGTCACTCTTATGAACTTTGAAGGTGTCCTATGCATTTATGTTTGCTACTCTATGAGGGACAAGTTGAATGCCACTATGCTATGTTTTCTTTATGTGAAACAAACAAACGTCTTGCAAAGCATTGTTATTCATGAATCTTTTGTTTGTATCCTTTCATGTTACAACATAGTTGATATGTCTTATTGTTATAACTTTATATTTCATGCTATGTTGAAATACTATGATCCCAGCTATCAATTTTTTACAAATACTTTGATCAAGTTTATGATGGTGCATGCCACCTCAAAAATTATTCTTTCTTTTTATCACTTACTTACTCGAGGACGAGCAGGAGTTTAGCTTGGGGATGTTGATACGTTGCAAACGTATCCATAATTTTTGATGTTCCATGCTTGGTTTTATCTACTTTCTTATGTTTTGTCCACACTTTGGAGTACTTTTCATATGATTTCTTAGACTAACCTATTACAAGAGCCATAGTGCCAGTTGCTTGTTTTCTGCTGTTTTTGGTTCTAGAAAGTTAGAAAATGAATATTCTCGGAATTGGAACGGACAAAAGCCAAAGTCATTATTTTCCCGAAAGATTCACGGAGCTAGAGGAGAGACGAAGCGGGGCCACATGGTGGCCAAACCACCCCTAGGTGCGGGTCCCCCCAAGCCATGCCAGGGCATGGTGTGGGCCCCCTGGTAGCCCACCGACCTTTCCTCTCAGCCTATAAGATGCCTACCGATGCAAAAACCCTAGATCGTCAAGCCTCCAGCCACGAAAAGTTGCGCAGTACGGCCACCACCGAAGGGGGGATTCGGGGGATAGAAATTCTCTGTTCCAGCACCCTGTCGGGACGGGGAAGTGCCCCCGGAGCCATCTCCATCGATCTCCACCACCATCTCCATCGTCGTTGCTGATTCCCATGATGAGGAGGGAGTAGTTCTCTCTCGAGGCTAAGGATACTACCGGTAGCTATGTGTTCATCTCTCTCTATGCATGATCTTAATGAGATCATGAGCTTGTAATCTATAGATCTACCTTGCTACTCAAGCGCTTTAATATATCTCTGCTCTCCCCATGTGTGTGAATTTGACAGTGTGCACACCATGGTGGCACTTAGGCTAGAGATTACAAATACTTGGTACGAGTTATATTTGGAGTTGGATGTCTTTATAAAATTGAGGTGTTCGTTTGAACCATCTAGTGCTCAAGGTGATAGTGTGGGGTTATCTAGATGGGAAAGGCTTACTTCGAGGTGTGCTGTTATAGCCCTACCATGGATTAGAGTGTCCAACCAGAGAGTAGTTCAGAGTAGTATCATGAAGAGAAGATATTTATATGAGAGTGTTCACTAGCGAAAGTATGATCCCTAGGCCTTGTTTCTAAACATTGAAACACCATTTGCAACTAGATCTGTTACATGTTTTCTTGCTTCCATCTTTTTTCCTTTAGTCTTTTCCTCCCGTCAAGCTATTTTCTGGCACCATTGTCTTATATCCATACCACTTGTATTTCACTATCGCTTCGCCAAACTAGTGCACCTATACACCTGACAAGTGTATTGGGTGTGTTGGGGACACAAGAGACTTCTTGTATCTTGATTGCAGGGTTGCTTGAGAGGGGATACCTTTGAACAGTTCCTCCCTGAGTTCGATAAACCTTGGGTAATCCACTTAAGGGAAAACTTGCTGCTGTTCTACAAACCTCTGCACTTGGAGGCCCAACAACTGTCTACAAGAATAGAAGTGCATAGACATCAAGCTATTTTCTAGCGCCGTTGTCGGGAAGGTAAGGTAAAAGGTACTCACATCCTCCGGTGTGAGTGCTCGAAGTTATTTCCTTTCGATTCTGCAATTTTGTCTTTTTATTTATTGTTTTCACTAGGTAGGCTTAATGGAAAGCAACCAAAAATTTAGGGAGCTTTATTGGGGAATGTTCGTCTGCGGTACCAAACTTGGTGGGTGAGTGCACCACGGTACCCGAGTTGCCATCAATCGCGCGGAGGGGCCATAGTAGATTCGCCAATTGTCCAGAAGGGCCAAATGGGGGTGAATACAATCTAACGGCCAAACGGTCGTTTATACTAGACGAAAAACGGTTGAACTCAAATACCGCCGTTAGGTCAACTCTTCTTGGCCCGCCATGTTAGTATTCCCCGTTATCTTTTGCGGTCGTGGACTAGCTTACCCCTGCGTGGACCAGACCCCTGAGTGGATGAGATCTATTTCTTTGCTCTGCTCTGGTCTTCTCCCCTGCTCCCCTCCCCATAACATTTCCTCAGCTCCGGCTGGTCGTCTCAGATCGGAGCTCGCACTTGCTCTAATTTGCATCTCCGCCATGTCCGGTCAACCTCCCACGCCTCTAATCCAAGCTCGCAGCTGTCACCGTGGCATTGTCCGCCGTATCGGAGCTTTGCGTCCCCAGACTAATATCTCGCCTCTGGCTAGTCCTTCTCGCACGGCGGAGCGCGTCCCATCGGGCGATCCAGGCCAGCGACCGGCCTCGGGAAGTTGCGTGCTGCCGCACACCCCAGGCATGGTAGCCCTGGCACAACAGTTCGATGACCACACTCTCATCGCCACCGTGCTGGGCGTCCGTCCCGCTGTGTCGCCGGCAGAGTTGCTGTCGGCTTTCAGGTCTCATTTTGGGATCAGACGAAATGAGGTCAAGATTGAGGTATGCGCGCCACCATTCGATTTTTTCGTCCAGTTCGAGCACAGCTCAGACACCGAGCGCGTTCTGCATTCTTCCCGTTCTTTCGAGTGATGCGGGGAGAAAATGAGCTTCATGCATTGGTATCGCGCCTGTGGGTGGGACGATCGCTTGGGGCAGCTTCGTTTCTTCTCCAAACTCGGCTTTGACGGCCTCCCATTGGATGCTTGGGAGCCAGAGGCCCTCAAGCAGGTCGTCAGTAGCCTTGGCGGCGAGCTAGTGGAAATCGTGTCACCGAGCGATAGATGGGTCATCGAGGTAAAGGCATGGCTGCAAGATCCTGACGCCGTTCCTAAGATGTACGAGGTGTAGATTCCAAGGAGGGCAGGGCGACAGCTTTGCTGGAAGCACCCGGTCATCATCCACCTGGAGGAGGTTGTCGTCGGTTTGAGGAAAAGTACGCCATGAGGGGGTCCTCGAGGCGTGCGGGAGAGAGGGGTGTGAGACGTACAGTGTTCCGGGACGGTGAGCACACAAGTTTACCCAGGTTCGAATCCGCCGGCTTTGGACGGACCCTACTCCTGCTAGCAATCCAGTAATACGGCAGAGCCGGAATATGGGTTACAAAGGTTTCGCCTGTGCGAGTTGAGATTGTAGACTATTGAGGTGTCTGGTGTTTGGTGTTTCCCTAAAGGCTCTCCCTAGGACGGCTTATACAGATATCCGGCCTAGGGTTTACAGGAGAGATCAATCCGGCTACGACTAAGAGTTGGTTATAGAGTACATCTTGAACTACAAGTAACATTATGGGCCTAAGTCGGTAAGTCTTCCGGGCCTTCCCGTAGTCGGATTGGACTCCGTCTTCTCTCCCTAACTGGGTCGCCCGTGAAGCAAAGCTCTAACCCGAAGTGGACCACCCTGGTCAGTGAGGATCTGTGAGGATACCCGGAAAGTATATCCCCAACAGTAGCCCCCGGAGGCCTCCAAGATCCAAAGTCGGATTTTATCATCGTCCAGCTTGATCTTCGGCTTGCAGAATCTTGAAGGGTTCCTGAAAATTTACAACAAAAAATACGATCCGGGTCTTAAAAGTAAGTTGGACCTTTCAATTAGTTACTAGGATTTTCCAGCTCGCTTTTAAACTAAGCCGGAACTTGGTCTCTAACGCCACCTGACACAAGCATGGTCAAGTCACATCATCTGACAGAGGTTCCGTCAGCACGACCATTGGTGGGTCCGCGGTTCGCGGAACCGAGGTGCCGTTTCAATGCGTGCGTGGAGATTGAGGCGACGCAATCATCGCGCGGGCCCTTCCCAGTTCTTTCCACGACGCGTGGCAATTACACTGTAGCGTTTGCACGAATCTTGGCGCAGGTAGGTGGATATAAGGGGTTTAGATTACTTCTTCTCCTCTCCACCAGTCCTTCACCATTTCTTTCTTCCCAATCCTCCAACGCACCCAGAGCCCTTTCGTCCTCCTCCCACAGAGCTCCTAGCACTGCTACTTTAAGGTCACCTTTTCCACCGGAGAGAAAAATGGCTTGATCCTCTTCTTCTTCTCTGGCGGCGGCGTCAGCGTCGGCGGAAGCAGCTGCGGAGAAAGAGAGCTTTCGGGGAATCTGGATCCCTTGCGCCCTCGACAATGACGGCCTCAAAAACATGGAGAAGGAGGGGCTTCTCGCTGCCGGCAACTAGCGGAGCGGTTCCGGCGAAACCGTCCCCAATCTGCGCGAGGGCGGACGCGTCCACTTCGGCACCCATCTAGACCGAGGTTTGTCCTTTCCTCCCTCGGAGTTCTTCTCCGAGGTGATTGACCACTATGGAGTTCAACTCCATAATCTTCCTCCCAATTCTCTTCTAGAGATGAGCGCATATGCCACGCTTTGCGAGGGCTTTCTCGGCATTAGGCTGAGTTTGCTTCTCTTCCGGTACTATTTCCATGTCCGGAGAAATTCCATTGCTGCCGGTGTTCCTTATATCACCTGTACCATTAGTTTTTCTGTTAGACGAGACCGTGCATATCCCAAAATTTCTGCCAGTGACTCGGTCAAACAATGGCCAACCACTTTTTTCTATCATAGGGATATTCTGGCTCCTGGCAAAGCTACTGCTTTGCTGGCTTTTGTCGATGGAGCCGCCACAGCCCAGCCTTCCTGGGATGAGGCTGCTCCGGTTCTCACCGACGATCTGATCCTCGCTAAGAGGCGGATCGAATATCTTATCAAGCACAAGGGTCTGAAGGGATCCGACTTAGTCCAGTGCTGGGTCTCACGGCGGATCCAGCCACTTCAGTACCACGGGGATAGACTGATGCACTCCATCACGTCTTCCAAAAAAAGACTCTCTCCGCATCAGCCCCAAAGCCTACACCATCCAAGGTTACATAAGCCAGATCAAGTGGCTGATCAAGGAAGGGATCGAGAGGAAAATTCCGGAGATTTCTATGGACATGCACACGGCGGAAAACCCCGTGGTAGCGGTAAGCTTCCATCAGCACACCTTTTACGTGTTTCAATCTTTAAGTTATATACTGCAATGCTGATATGTTTTCTTGTTTTCAGCTTGCTGATCTCCCCGAGTCGGAGCTTGCTCCACTCGAAGGATATCCTCCTGAGTTTTCTCAAGAGACTGAAGTGGTTCCATTGCCGGACCTTGCGCTCAAGAAGCGCAAAGCTCCGACAGTGGCTGTTGGCACAAAGGAAGTGCCCGTTGTGAAGAGGTAACTTTCATTCACAATTTCTGCCTTTGTACCTTTCTCAAATTTCTTTCTGAGATGTAATATTTCCGACTTTACTACATTCTCAGAGCAAAGCCTCTCATCAAGGGTAAGGGAAAGGGGATTCCTGCGAAGCCCCTGCGACAGACGAAGCTTACCATAGCTTCCCCTGCCACGGCTCCTCCAACTCCTGCCCCTCAACCTTCTATAACACCGGCGATTATTCTATCTCCGGTTGTTGTAGAAGATCCGGCTCCTCCAACGGTGCATGTGATCCTTGGATCGCACACTGACGTCACCGTGGGTGCGCCAGCTCAAGATAAGGGTGAACCCTCTTTGGGTAATGATCCCTCTGCTGAAGTCTTCGCTGACAACCTCCTCAGCAACCCCGGACTTGCCAAGTTTGGCTTACCCCGAAAGTCTACAGAGGAGATCCAGCGGCTGGCCAGGCAAGTCCTGGACAAAAGCCATCTTTCCCCCGAAGAGGAAGCGCAAGAAGAAGAGGACGTCAAGTTCTCTGACCTTCTCGCCCAAGTCCGCCTTCACGACGAGAGGATCAGGACTGGCGAGCTTCCAACAGCCCCAGTACTTCCTCTTACTCTCGCCAAGAAGGTGGCAGCTGAGGTGAACGTGGGATTAGACAAACTCACCCGCGAACAATATGTAAGTCGGAATTCCAACTCTTGTTTTTTTTAGCTTATGTTATATCATATCCTCTAGCCCCCAAGCATGAAGTAGGATATAGAAATCCGGGTTTATGCTTTCATTAGGATGCCAAAGAACGAACTAGTGTAGCCCCCAAGGCTCGTGCTGATATTTAGCAAAAAATATTAGCCCGACTCTTAAGTAGCTTTCTGACTTTAGGTATTCTGACTTACAGAAAGTATGTTCCTATAACCAGGAATTGTTAAAAAATGTCTGTGATAAGCGGAGAAAGATCAAAGCTCTCTGACTTAAAAATGCTGAGCTCAAGGTAGCCAAGGATGAAGACGAAGGTAAACATTTCGAGATTCAAACCTTGCCTTTTGCTTTTTTCAATGTCGAATTTTTCTGAACTGTTGTTCTTTTTGACTTACAACGTTGGTGAAACAATCCATCGCTATGATTGAAGAGGTCGAGAACCTCAAAACCTTAGTGGTGGAGAACAAGGGACTTCGCCAAGAGCTGGATAAGCTCAAGGAGGATCATGAAAGAAGCATAGCTCAAGTCCTTGAGTCCTCCTCCATGGCCACTGAAGAGCGCGATCTCAAGATTGCCGCTCAAGATAAGGTTATCTCGGACCTCAAGAATGAGCTTGGCAGAGAGAAGGATATCTCCTAGGCGCTCCGAGCTGAACTCCACAGTCTCCGGGAGGAGAAAGCCAAGATTGACAACGTCATTCTTGGTATGTTCCATCTATCTAACTTATCATTTCTTCGACATTCATCAATGTCGGATTTTCATTGACTTGTTTTGTGTATAGGTCCTCTGAACTTGACGGACTCCTCCTCGTCCCAGCCCCGCACTCACCAGCTTACCCAAGTCGGTGATCTTCTTCATGACTACCGCCAGTCCCTTGAGGACATTGGCGAGTCTCTCAGGATTCCGGACATGCCAAGCATGTTGGACTTCCAGGTGCGGGAGAAGGCCAAGGAGATGCCGCAGCTCGTTCGGGATTGGAACATGTCCTTCGCGCGGACTGCTGCGCAGAACGCTCTCACCATGGTCATGAGCCACCATGGAAACATGGAAATATGGCAAGTGACCAGAGGGTACTGCAAGGTAGATGAAGACGGCCAAGAGCAAGACCTTCAAGCCATCATGCACACCTGCGCCGGATATGGGTGCCACGTAGCTGATCTGACCAGCTACGAGACGCCCTTCATCACCTGCGTGGATACTCCGCCACCTCCTCCAGAAGACGCCGAAGAAGTTTCCGATGATGAATGGACCACCTCGGATCCGGACATCTCGGCACGATATCAAGGCGGAGTAGCCAGCGATCCGACAGTTCCTTCATCTCCCCCTGCATCATAGATAAGAAAACTTTGTATTATTCTGGAAAGACATGATGCGTTTTTTGTAAATATTAAGTACTATGACTTTTGCTAGTGCTATTTTTTTATCTATTCAGCACTTTTGTCTTAGATTATTTGTGTGCCTGAAATGTTTTCATAAGCACTTAGAATTTTCCGCCTCTACTTATCGTTTATCTGGCTTTCCGCCTCGTCCCTTTCGTGAGCCGGCTAAACCTTCAGCCGGAAACTTTGCCGAGCAACGGAGCTCAATTGCTAAACCAGTTTAAACTCGGAAACAAAGCCGACTTCTAGTACCAACAATTCACTACTCGGAAGATACCTGCATCCAGCAATCAGACAAATAACCCAAGTAAAGACTAGAATTTTTTAGAGTTATACCCGAAGGTAGCAGTTTTAGAATCGAAAATCTAAACCAGAACGAACATGAGCATAAAGTACTTTCAAGTATTCTGGGATTTTCGACTATGACATGACCATTAGGAAATAAGATGGTAAAAACTTCTCAGGAAAACTTTGAGGTAACCAAAACTTTTATTTCTCACAGAGCAGGATTACAAAGAAAGATAAAACTAAGAATAAAAGGGACGTAGCTGAGCAATATTCCACTATCTGTCTAATTCATCCGGATTTGTACTGCCTCCAGCTCTCTTTCTCTTCTTAGTAGCAGGTCTTTCTTTGACTGGCCTCATGTCAGTTAAGTAGTACGACCCATTGTGCAATACTCGACTAACTAAAACGGGCCCTTCCCATATTGGGGAAAGTTTGTGCTTTCTTTGTTGCACAAGCCGGAGAACCAAATCACCTTTATTGAAAGATCTAGTTCGGACTCTCTGGCTATGATACTTGCATTACTTCTACTGATAGGGTGTAGATCTCATTTCAGCAACTACGCGAACTTCTTCGACTAAGTCGAGATCATTTTGTCGAGAAATCTCGGCATCCTCTTCGATATACGCAGCCACTCTAGGAAAAGTATGAATCAAATCACTAGGAAGAACTGCTTTTGCGCCATAAACCAAGAAGAAAGGTGTATATCCTGTTGACCTGTTCGGAGTGGTTCGCAAACTCCAAATTATAGAGGGTAGTTCCTCTGCCCAAGCCCCCGCAGCACGTCTAAGTGGTGCTTTGAGTCTTGGTTTCAAGCCTTGTAGAATTAAACCATTTGCTCTTTCGACTTGTCCGTTAGCCTGTGGATGTGCGACTGACGCAATGTCAAGTCGTATATGTTGCTCGTCGCAGAATTCAGCCAACTCTCCCATGGAAAAGTTACTCCCGTTGTCCGTGATAATGCTATGCGGATAACCATACCGGATTATAACATCCTCGACAAATCTTTTGGCTGTTGCTCCATCACAACTAGTGACAGGTTTAGCCTCGATCCATTTAGTGAATTTATCCACCATCACTAAGAGGTGAGTAAATCCACTTGGAGCTCGTTTAAAAGGTCCTACCATATCAAGCCCCCAGACCGCAAAAGGCCATGTTATAGGTATTGTTCGCAGCTGATCAGCTGGAACATGAGCTTGCTTGGCGTACTTTTGGCAGCCTTTGCATGTCTTGACTAATCGTTCGGCATCTGCCTGAGCTGTAAGCCAGAAAAAACCATGTCGAAAAGCTTTTTCCACTAAAGATTTGGCTGCAGCGTGGTGACCACACTCGCCTTCGTGGATTTCTCTTAAGATTTCCACTCCTTCTTCTGGAGATACACAGTGCTGAAAAACCCCAGAAACACTCTGTTTATGGAGCTCACCTTTAGCAATAGTATAGGATTTTGCTCGTCGGATAATCTGCCGGCTTAGCACCTCGTCCGGGTAATTTGCCGTCTACCAAGTAATCAAGGTAGGGTTGAGTCCAGCTGGGAATTAGAGCCAGAACTGCTATTGAAGGCGAGTCGGATTTGGTCGGATATTCCTCATCTACTCCCTTTATCGAGGGAACTTTGAGGTGCCCTAAAAATGCGCCATCCGGAACCTCTTTCCGCGTAGAGCCTATTCGAGATAGTGCATCTTCTTCCTCGTTTTCTGCTCGAGGGATGTGTTGAACTTCAAACCCCTCGAACGATTTAGATAGATCATCCACGTCAGCTTTATATGCTGCCATGTGCTTATTTGCATTACAAATATTCGAGACTTGCTGAGCAACAAGATCCGAATCTCCGTAACACATCAAACGTCGGATGCCAATATCCTTAGCAATTCGGATTCCATGCAGCAGTGCTTCATACTCGACAATGTTGTTTGTCGCTGTGAAGTGGATCTGCAACACGTATAAAAGTTTATCTCCTTGGGGTGATTTGAGCACCACGCCAGCCCTCGAGCCCCCTCGAGCCTTGGACCCGTCGAAAAAGAGGGTCCAATATTCCGACTCAGGGAGGACCATGTTCTCCTTGGTCTCTGTCCAATCAGCGACAAAGTCGGCAAGGATCTAGGATTTGATTGTTGTCTAGGGTTTGTACTCAATATCGAAAGCTGCAAGCTCTATACCCCATTTGGCGATGCGTCCTGTGGCATCGCTATTGTTGATTTTATCTCTCATGGGAGCTTTGCTCACCATGGTAATTGGATGCTCCTAAAAATAGTGTCGTAACTTACGAGATGCCAGAAAAACACCGTAAGCCAACTTTTGATAGTGCCGATATCGCTGTTTTGATTCTGTCATGACCTCGCTGACAAAGTATGTCGGACGCTGCACCAGGTGCTCCTGATTTTCTTCTGGTCTCTCCACCACCATAACTATACTGACAACCCTATTTGTCGCAGCAATGTAAAGCAACATTGGTTCCTGAGGTTCCGGCGCTGCCAGGATAGGAGCAGATGAGAGTACTTTCTTTAGGTCTTGTAGTGCAGCTTCAGCTTCGTTAGTCCAGACAAAATCCTTGGTCTTCTTCAGGAGATTGTATAATGGTGCGGCTCTTTCACCAAGCCGGCTTACAAATTGACTGACCGCAGCAATGCAACCAGTTAATCTTTGTATGTCCTTCAGGGGAGTTCGCCTGGAAATATTGAGAATAGCCTTGATCTTGTCACGGTTCACCTCTATGCCTCGTTGAGACACGATAAAACCTAACAATTTTCCGGCTGGTATTCCAAAGAAGTATTTCTTCGGATTAAGCATGATGTTGTATTTTCGTAAATTGGCGAACGTCACCTCTAAGTTGGAAATCAATGTTTCCTTCTTTTTGGACATGACCGCGATATCATCCACGTATGCATGTACATTGCGTCCGAGCTGATCAAGGAGGCAACGCTGCATCGTGTGTTGGTACGTAGCTCCTGCGTTCTTCAGCCCAAAGGGCATCGTAACATAACAGAAGGTTCCGAAAGGGGTTATGAATGAAGTCTTGATTTTGTCAGATTCCTTCAGCCGGATTTGGTGATAACCGGAATACGCGTCAAGAAAACAGAGGAGTTCCAAGCCTGCCGTAGAATCGATAACTTGATCAATTCTAGGCAGAGCGAACGGATCTTTTGGACAAGCCTTGTTCAAGGCAGTATAATCAACACACATCCTTAAATCAGTGGTGTCCTTTTTAGGGACCATTACAGGGTTGGCCGACCAATCAGTATGGATGACCTCTTCTATGAATCCGGCTAACTCGAGCCGCGCTAGTTCCTTAGCTATTGCCTTACGCTTTTCATCACCAAACCGTCGTAAGGACTATTTGACGGGTTTAGCATTCGGGTTTACATTTAGAGAGTGCTCGGCAAGTTCCCTAGGTACTCCGGTCATGTCAGATGGCTGCCATGTGAAGATATCTTGAGTTGCTTAGAGGAACTTGACGAGTGCGCTTTCCTATGCACTACTTAGGCCTGCGCCTATCTGGGTCACCTTGGAGGGGTCATCATCCTTCAATGGCGTCGTCTTCGTCTCTTCTGATGTCTTGAACTCCGGATTTGGCTTTGTCACCTCTTTCTTTGTTGCGGGCATCTTGGACAGATCTATGCTCTTCTTAATTTCCTGGTACTCCTGGGCGTGCAGCATGGCTTCGGCAAAGGCGGCATTTCCATCCTCGCACTCTCGCGCTTTCTTCGGGTCTCCCCTGATGGTGATCACGCCGTTGGGACCTGGAATTTTCATCATATTGTAAATGTAACACGGACGAGCCATTAAAGCCCAGTAAGCCGGACATCCGAATATAGCGTGGTATGTGCTCTTGAATGGGACCACTTCGAAGGAAAGTGCCTCCGTTCGATAATTTTTTGGTGTTCCAAAAGTAACATCCAAAGTGATCTCTCCCAGGGAATTAGCTTGTCTTCCTGGGACAACTCCGTGAAAAATCACAGAGCTATGCTTCAGCTATGCTACATAGAGAATATTGATGCTGCTACCACCGTCCATGAGGGTCTTGGAGAAACCATAACCGTCAATAAGTGGATTGACGATTAAGGCGTATTTTCCTCGCCTGTGCAACTTAGGCGGATGATCAGCGCGGTAAAATGTGATTGCCACTTCCGACCAGTCCAGATACTGAGGGACAGCCGGAACTGTTGCGCTGAGCTCGTGGAGATTTGCTTTCTTGACCTTTGCTCGTTGAGATCCGAGGAAGGTGACGTAAGTGTCCTTCTTGGTAGGAAAAGTTTTCTTCCCTTCCGACTTGGGATTTGAAGCGTCGGCTTCCTCCATGTCGGAATCTTCCTTGGTCTCTTTGTCTTTTTCGGGATTTTTCTTTCCCTTCTTCCACTTAGCTTTGTAGCCCGCGGTATCATCTCTCTTGATGTCGTCGTTAAAACAACATTCAGCGTTGGTGTGGGACGAGCCCCCATTGGTGTCCAAGTGATGCACACATGGGTTATTGGCGACGTCGGCCCAAGTGTAGGTTTTTCCTGGTTGTTGCTCTCCTCTACCTTGGACCCTTGATGTCCCATGGCCACGCCCGCGGCCTCCGCCGCGCCCTCCTCGTCCTCTAGACCCGGAAACAGTAGTGACTACTGCCGTCTCCGCATTGGGTTTTTCTTCCGAGGTTTTTTTGCGCTTCTGAGCCCGTTGCTTTGTCTTTGCTGACTGAGGTACAGCCAGGACGTTGAGTAATCCCTCTGCATCGTCGTCAGCATCTGCATACTTGCATGCTATTTCTATCATTTCTCCCAGATTAGTAACCTTGTCACACTTCAAGCGATGGCGCAGTAAACCAATTGGGAGACCTGCAATGAAAGCTTCAATTGCAGTTTGATCATTTACTCCCTCGCAGGAGTTCTTGGTGTCGATCCATCGTCTGAGATAATCTCGGCAAGTTTCTCCGGCTTTCTGGGTGCAACGCTGTAGGTCTCCAACCGTACAGGGCCTCCGATATGTACCTTCGAAATTCCGAAAGAACGCACTTTGTAAGTCATACCAGTTGTGTATGGTGTTCGCCGGAAGTTCATTGAGCCATGATCGTGCCGTCTTCCGCAACATAAGTGGGAGGTATCGGGTTGCGACCAGGTTATTTCCGCCTTTGGCGATGCAGCAAGCTTGGAAGAAGTCTTGTAACCAGGTGTCTGGCCGAGCAATGCCGTCGTAGGCTTGAATATGTCTTGAGATAGCAAATCCTTTCGGTAATTTTGTAGCTCTGATGCGTGGTCCGAAGCACTTTGGGCCCACATACACGTCATTGTTTTCGTAGCGCCGAGCCTCTATGTTGGAGTTGATCCTGTGCCTTGCATCGTTCGGGGATAGGGATCGTCCCAAGTATCGGCTGTGGCTGCGATGCCTTGGAGCCGGACTTCGGCTTCTGCCACCACCTCCTCCCCCATGTCGTCCTCCTTGACCTCCTTGGGGGCCATTGTGATAACTGTGTTGTGGAGAGGGTGGTGCAGCTGGGTTGTTTCCAGCTGATCACCGGCCTCCGTCCGGAGCGTCATTATTCCGGTTTCGGGGAGGTTCTTGACTGTGACGAGCCCCCTGCCGGTTTGTGCCAGCGTGGTTTCTGTCGTTCCTTCGTCCGTCGTTCCCACCATGGTGAGGCTCAGCCGGACGGTTTTCATGTCTAGGAGGTGGCATTTTCTGATGATCCTCCTCCCGACGTTTCTCTTTATCTTCTCCTTTTCAGGGAGGATTCCTCGGAATCAGTGTAGCGATCGCGTCTTTCTCGGCTGCTGGAGCAACGTTGCTCCAGTTATGTGTAGTTCTGCGGTGCTGTCCTGACGATCCGGTTCTTGAATAATTGTCTTCCCTGCGTTCGGGGTGATGATGTTGCGCCCGATCATAGTGGGATCTTACGTCAGCCCATGCCGGATCTGTGCGACACTGGTCGGAATCCGAGACCAGCTTTTGGCTTCCAGACAGGGCGACCTTTTGCTGCTCCAGTCCCTTATTGAGTAGTTTGATACCCAAACCTATCTCCTCTGGTCCTGGATTAGCCGATAGAATTTCGTGAGCTGCCACGGTATTTTGCACTGGTGTTGGGTAAACCCAATCTCCGTTGCTATCCTTCCGTGGCTTCCCCATCTCATCTCCAAAAAGGACGGCACGGACACGTGGGAATTGGTTGTCATCTGTGTGACGCTTTTGTGTCTTCTGATGCAGACGGGACATATGCTCCTTGTTTGACATGCGCTTCTTCTCCCCTTCGATGTCTTTGGCTTCATCAAGGAGTTGTTGACGACGCGCTTCTAGGGCTTGGGCCCTTTCGTCCAGCTCATCTGCAGTAAGTTCTATAGCTATAGGGATAGGTGTGGTTAATGCGGCATCGATGAGTTTACGCGCACCTTCAGTGATCACGTGTCCATCCACCGATGCTTCTTTTTTCGGCTCATCTGGGATAAGTGCTCCATCCGAGTCTTCCTCGTATTCCTCGGCAATCACCTCCTCTGTCAGAGGGTCTTTTGCCGGAGTCTTGTTCTTCTTGTTCTTCTTCTTTGCCTTCTTGGCAGCGCCGGTAGCAAAGACGGCTTTGGGTCCGTTTCCTGGAGTCAAGCTCTTACCGGTACTTTCGGACATCTGGATTTCGGGATTGTCTCAGACTTCCATATCATCCTGCGCTTTGGGAGAGTGTTCCCCGGATCCTTCGTCCATGGCATCTCCATCTTCTGCAGCTTTGGAGTTGTACTCCTCGTCATATTCCGCGGAGAACTTTTGGAAATCTGTTGACGTCATGGACTCATCCGAGGATGCGGGAACGTCGGCGTTTGTTCCAATTGCCTCCAGCACCGAGTCGGTGTTTTCTCCAGCATCGGCAGAGCCGGATCCGACTCCCACATATCCGACGAAGTGTGATGCGTGCTTCCTGAGGTACCTGCGGCTTTCGCGATCAGCCATATCAGAACTTTTAATGGTTTTGAGGATTGCTTCTGCGCTAGCACCTTGCAGTATCATACATCTTAGTGTGTACCTGAGGAAAGGCATGTCTGTCCTGACATTGTCAGAGTCGGAATCAGTGTCGCTGATGTGCTCCTCCTGGATTTCGACTTCCAAGGGTGGGTCGATCTGGGATCCGGCTTCTCCAGGAAGATCCACTCCAGATTCGACTTGGATCGTGAGGTCTTCTTCAGGCTTGGATATTTCCACCATCTCCACAACTGGTGCGGGCTGGGTGGGATTAGGGTTTTCTGAGATCCGAAACTCTGCCGCCTCCACGGACAAAGGGGACCCAGAAGATTCTTCTGCCTCTATCATCACCGCTGGGGTGGGTTGGGCAGGTTCAGCGAAACCGATGTAAACATCGATCTCACCAAAAGACATGATTGTATAGGCAATCACGGCCTCCCTAGCCGGAATCCAAGTCTCGTCGAGAACGATGAGAGGGATGTCGCTGGCGTAGAGGATGCGACCGACGGTGATGGTCGATTCCGATTCTTGCAGATTCCGCTCGGAACGTAGATCAGAAGCTCACTTGCCCCACGATGGGTGCCAACTGTCATCGGTTTGAGGACAAGTACGCCATGAGGGGGTCCTCGAGGCGTGCGGGAGAGAGGGGTGTGAGATGTACGGTGTTCCGGGACGGTGAACACACAAGTTTACCCAGGTTCGAATCCGCCGGCTTTGGACGGACCCTACTCCTGCTAGCAATCTAGTAATACGGTAGAGCCGGAATATGGGTTACAAAGGTTTCGCCTGTGCGAGTTGAGATTGTAGACTATTGAGGTGTCTGGTGTTTGGTGTTGCCCTAAAGGCTCTCCCTAGGACGGCTTATATAGATATCCGGCCTAGGGTTTACAGGAGAGATCAATCCAGCTACGACTAAGAGTTGGTTATAGAGTACATCTTGAACTACAAGTAACATTATGGGCCTAAGTCGGTAAGTCTTCTGGGCCTTCCCGTAGTCGGATTGGACTCCGTCTTCTCTCCCTAACTGGGCCGCCGGTGAAGCAAAGCTCTAACCCGAAGTGGGCCACCCTGGTCAGTGAGGATCTGTGAGGATACCCGGAAAGTATATCCCCAACAGAGGTTCTGGACTCGGTACATGGCATTCAGGGCCCCGAAGAGGCTGCTAGAAAGCGCCCTCGTCACCTGTAGTGTTGGCCTAGAAGGATCGATGGCACGGGACCGCCACCGTTTCGCGACGGGGCACACAGTTTCGGTGGGGGGACCCGGCTTGGATGAGCTAGTGGTTCTGATTTCCCTCGAGTGAAGACAGAGCTCTAGTGAATTGCCATGGTATGTGTGGCTAATGAATTTGTAGTATGGAGGGCGCAGCAGGAAGTTAACATCGACTAAAAATGTGTAATAGTTTGAATCGATGTAGTACATGTGTGTAATAGTTTGAAGTAGTATGTGTGTGTAATAGTTTGAATCGATGTAGTATGTGTGGGTAATGAATTTGATGTAGTTTGTGTGTGTGTAATAGTTTGAATCGATGTAGTTGAACACCGTGCTTTATAATTTCTATGAAAAACCAAGGACAACCTCATGAAAAGAGGGTGGTCTGACAATGAGCAATGTTAATTCTGTGGATGCCAGGAAAATGTAGTCCATCTCCTCTTCAAGTAATCCCTCCGTTTCAAAATATAAGATGTTTTAGCTTTGTGAATGGAGCGTATCTAGACATCTTTTAGTGATGGTTCTTTCTAAACCTAGATGAACCTACATACTAAAAGGGGACTAGATACACTTCATTCACAAGGCTAAAACATCTTATATTTTGAAACGGAGGGAGTACAAGGTAGCCACATTTGTAACACGTTGAACTGCAGGACCATTTTGCAGGCAACACAAGACAAAGGAAAAAATGGTTTACAACACAGATAGCAGACGCAAAATTTGTAGTCTGGGATAAAAAGATGCCAGTTAACTGGATTGAACCACGACTAGTAATTGAAGGAAATAGGTACTTGATAGTATTTTCTTACAACAGTAGCACTTCCATACAAAAGGGTCTTATACCTGCACAAAAGTGGGCTAAACTTCCTACTAGTTTATAGAACAATTCATCAGCATTTCATCTACAAAAGCCATTCTTTAGTCTGAACTTAACTATTGTACACTAAAGAAACTATAGATCTCCACCAGAAAAGTTGGCTGGCCAATTGCATTGAGAGGACATAAGTTCTTTGATTTAACCCAAACTGATCTATTCCCTTCCCGCCAAACTACAAGAAATCTGCATCGTTCATGCACGAGCGATTTGCGGGCGCCAGTCCCGGTTCAGTTGGACCATCCGCGCCGCCGCAACGATTTCTTCGAAACTGAAATTCGGCATCTCCTTCTTGGGATCGTAGGTCCGTGTGAACTCGAACCTGAATTCCGGGGCTGAGCTGATGCCCGCCGCCGGCTCTGGCTGTCGAACAATCCAGCATGCTGAGTGTAGACGCTTGGTTGTCGCCACGGTACGGCCTTCGATAGTGCGTAGGATGGAGCATCTTTGTCGCAGACGATGTGCTCCCAGCCAACCCCACTGAGGTAAGGTAGTCCGTGTCAAAGCATGGACGTGAGAGTTCCTAGACCTTGGCACTGCCCTGTTCGAGGGTGTGTACCCTTGGCGGCGGCATGCTCTCATGAACGATTTGATACGTACCTTGTTCCCATTGCCTAGAGCATGCCGTAATGCTGTCGCGCGATTTCTCCACATCGCTCTCTTGGCCCTGCTTGCCGCATCTAGCGCCGATGACGGCGCAGTCGACGCCGCGGCCAATTCGGCACATTCGGGAAAATCATCCGCCTGGCAGGGCAATGGGAGACCGACCTTGAAGTAGAGCTTCATGGTCTGCCTTAGAGGGGTAAATACCCTAGTTTCGGCGGCTGTCGCGGCGGCGACGGCGGCAGCTTAGGCGGGGCCATGTTACCCTAGTTGGTGCGGCGAGGAGGAGCTGCGCAAGGTGAACTGTGGTTAGTCGGAGAAGAGGAGTGAAAGACTGAAAATAACCATTTCCCATTTCCTTAGAGGGTAATAATTCGACACTCGTTGCATTAACAGCTCAATCTTTATTTCCCTTCTCAGCATAAGAGTGCGAACGTATTAAAAAGATCGGTCGTGGCTATCCACCTCATCGGGCAATGTACTAGGACAGGTAGGAGACGGGACCGGGTTTCATTTTAGAAATGTTGACGACTGTGCCCTTATGTTTATACGATATTATTTATATGCCACCATGTACCGTTGAGTGTAGCAACACCATCAAAAACAGGGGATAACGACGTGGCGTGTTTTATTTTTTTAAAGGGCATCAGAAATAGGGGATGCCGACGTGGCATGTTTTCTAACTGGCGGGCCCGCCCCCACCACCTTCGACGGCGCACATCCTAGGTTCGAGGGGTGGTGCCGCCCACCAACACATTATTGTGCAATTTTCCATGTCGGACCTGAATTCCGGCGCTGAGCTGATGCCCGTGTCGAACACAGAGAATTCTGAAAGAAGTTACTAAAAATAAATACTTGAATTCTGCATGCAAGTTTTGATCAAATAGATTGGCATGTGGGACCTGCTAAAAATTCCGTGAAGCGCTCCCCGTGCATAGTGTGCTGAAAGGTGGCATGTTTTCTGATAGGCGGGCCCGCCTCCTCCACCTACGACGGCGCGCGTCCCAGGTTCGAGGGCTGGTGCCGCCCACCAACACATTATTGTGCAATTTTTCCATGCTTTTTCACAACCAGCTCCGCTCTGCTCCTCTCCTCTGCTCCTGCCGCCGCCACTCTACTCAGTCGTGCACCGCTCTCGTCGTCCCCTTGGGCCATCGTCCTCCCGCCCTCCCCTCCCTACCATCCCCTCAAGTCCCCTCCCCTCCCCTCCCTGCCCTGTCTCCTTGCCGCCGCCAACTGCCTAGGCACATCTGGAAACGAAAACTGAGAGTCGGCCGTTAGGTTAGGGGCCCAACGACGCTGGTGATCCGGATCTCGATCGGAGATGGATCATGCGAGGGTTGAGAGCACGGATATGGGTCCTGCATGGCTGGAGAGCACGGAATCTCCTTCAAGTCTGGAGAGCACAGAGGACAACGAAACGGCAGGAGAGGTAGCGGGGTGCAGAGCTTTGGAGGTATGGAGCCCAGAGAAGGTGCCGTGCGTCCACATTGAAAGGTAAGAACTGTGATTCCTTACCTGCATACCCCAATTAGCGTTTATAGTCCCGTGGTGATGCCAAGGATATGGGTTGGTAACCGTAGGATGTCTGTACAGCTTGTCCTTGAGCATGATGCTTTGTCAAGAGAGCATGAAGGCACTGAAACGTGTGGCGGTGCGGATGATGATGAGAAAGCATATCCAGACGTGGCTGCTGACCCTGATAGGATGGTGAGTAGGGAATATTTGGTTGATTTGAACTTTGAGCCTGACTATGGGACTAATGAGGAAGAGGAATGTGAAGATGTGGAAATGGGATGTAGATACGACGACGAAGACGTAGACAGGCCGGTGATACACTTTGACAGGGACAATCCTACAATTGATGAGGGGACTGTCTTTGATAATGTGGAGGACTATAGATATGCAGTTGCAACCTATGCAATCAGAGTTGGGTTCGAATTTATCATTGAAAAGAGCGACCAAAAGAGATTTAGGGTGCATTGTAGGGAAAGTAATGTGTGTAAATGGAGATTACATGCATCTCCAATGCGGGGTGGACACCCATTTTAGGTTGCAATAGCTACATTTAGTTTCAGTCTTTCTCATATTTATTCTGCTGATAACTAGCTCTAAATTATTTGGATTCTTATCGAATGCAGACAAAGTAAACACGAAGGAACACAACTGCCCTAATAGTTCTTTAAGTGGTAAAATTAGACTGACGACTACCAAGTGGATTGTTGCTACTGTACTTGACTGGGTGAGGCAGGATCATAACATTGGACCAGCTGAACTCAGAGCAAAGATTAGCAAAAAGTTTAACGTTCTGATTCCTTATCACAAAGTCTTTGATGGGAAGGAGATGGCTCTAGACTTCATTCAAGGCAAGTGGAATGACATTTTTCATATGTTGTATAGTTTCAAAGCTTAGGTAGAGAAAACATCACCTGGTAGTGTTGTTGACATCGATTACGAGGTTGTGAAAGGGAGAGAGAAGGTCTCGAGGAGGGTCAGGTATAAGCAGGCAGATAAGATATGATTCAGGAGATGTTTTGTCTGCCTGAAGGCATGCTGGAAGGGGTTCCTAGACGGCTGCATGCCATACTTGGCAATAGGCGCAACTTCTTTAACAGGGAAGTTCAGGGGACATGTTGCTTCTGCTTGTGCTTTGAACGCGCATAATTGGCTTCTACCTGTAGCTCATGCTGTTCTTGAGGGTGAATCAAATGAAAGCTGGACATGGTTCATGCAGAGAATACGGGAAGTAATTGGTCACGCTGAAGGCTTGGTGATACACACCGGTGCATCCGAGGGTGTTGAGAATGTTGTTGATGCTGTGTTTCCTGGGGTTGAGCATAGGGAATGCCTGCTGCACCTCGCTACTAACTTCACGAAGAAGTTCGAAGGAAAGATCTTTGAAGAGGACTTGTGGGGATCAGCATACACATACATCCCAAGCACACATGCTACTTACTTGCAGAACATGTATGTAGTTCCAAAGGTGAAAAAATACCTTGAGGAACATCACACCAAGCTATGGGACAGAAGCAAGTTTGGTGAGTTAAGCAAGGTGGATTTTGTATGCAATAATTTAGCAGAGAGTTTCAATGATAAGATTTCGGGCATGAAGACACTTGGAATTGTTATTTTGTTGGATGCAATAAGACAATGCATAATGGTGAAGATAGATTTAAGGCAAATAATTTATGCAAGAAAATTTTTAGGCCATAAAATAGTTCCAAAGGTGGTTATGTTACTGAATGCAAGAACCAGGGCAATGAGAACGATAAAGATGAGGGTGGTCAGAAGTTCCAGAACATTGGCTGAGGTTTATGCAGAATACAAGCGTGGAAGTGAACGGAGGTACACTGTAGACATTGGAAACAAGACTTGTTCATGCAGGCAGTGGCAGATTACTGGTCTGCCATGTCACCATGCAATTTACTTCATCTTAAAGCTTAGAGGTAACGGAGCTGAAATAGAGAACTATGTCGACAACTATTTCTCCGTGGACAAATTTGATGCAACTTATGCAGAAAATGTACCACCTATGGCCGATGAAAATGATTGGGAGATTGTCGATCCAGGGTTCAAACTTCAACCACCAGTTCTTAGGAGGCCACCTGGGAGGCCTAGAAAGCTAAGGATCATAGCCTCCACCGATAAAGGTCCAAGGCTTGGTGCTAGGAAAAGGAAATGTGGACATTGTGGCGGATTCGGCCATATCAAGAGGTTGTGCAAAAACCCAGTTACACATGCTATTCTCCCTGTTCACACCTCGGTGCTAGAAAATGAGGCTTCTCAGCCAGAACTGGCAGAAGAGCAGCGTGAAGACGGTGATGAACACTCGGAGGAAAATGTACGTAAGCAGCCAATTTATGAAGAAGTGGAGGTGCCGGCGAGAAAAGGGTGTGAAAAGAAACAAAAGGGTAAGCGGAACGGGCAGGAAATGGCAAATAATGGAGGTGTATTAGAATATGAAGAAGTTGCAGGGGTGATTGAGGATGTTCTTGAGGATCTTTCGGCTAACTGCAGGAGAAATAATAAATCCCTGCCAATTTCATCTTTGTACGATTCTCTGGATGAAAGGTAAGCTTAAAAATTGTTTTATTGCCATTTTATCATTTTTTTATCCTCATCAAATGATGCTTAATGCAGTGTGGGCTAGCAGACTAATAAGAGGAGCAGAAAGATGTGGGCACAGTAACGTCCTATGTTGAATTGTATCATTGAAACTAAACTAGCCGTGTCATCTTTATTTATATCTGGCGCGTGCAACATGTCTGTGATGGGGTCATGTGGAACAGATTACATTTTTTAAAATATTATTACATTAATTTTTTACCTGCGTTTGGATGCGGCTACTAGTTCCCATCTCCTCTGGCGCACTCCAGAATTATGGCTGTGCCATCAAGTAGCAGAGTCAGCGTATTGTCCCATCAGGTGTGAACGCAATGACTTTGTTTGTTCAGAATTTGATGACTTTTGATTAGTTTGAAAGACAGAGAAACCTAAAACATGTATCTAGACATGTTTTGGGTATAGACACATTTATTAAATATCTAAAAAAATTAAGTCAGTTATATCTGGACATGAGTAGTACACTATTACAACACGCTCGATCCCTTCTCCTCAGGCGCACTCCAAATTATGGCTGTGCCATCAAGTGCTGGAAGCAGAGTCAGCGTATTGTCCCATCAGATATGCCAGGGAACGCGTGAACTTTATTTTCAGGATCGGACGAGTTTCGATCGACTAGTTTCAAAGACAAAGACAACTAAAACATGGCCAACATATATAGATTATGACTATAATCGACCATGACTTAGGTGACCCAGATCCAAAGAGCGCATTAAGATATTGTACATAGATTTAATTTATGCTTAAGTGGCCCTAATCGACTATGACGCTCCTGCAGTCTCCATCATTGACGACGTTGTACACGTCGCCACCAGCCTCCTCCGCGTCAGAATCGATGCCGACGTTCCCGGCAACGTTCCTCCTCCCCATGGATTCTTCACGGCATGCTGCATCAATAACAGTGGAGGTTGTACGCCCAGGCACTGCCCAGAAGCGCTGCCTCCCTTCGGGGTTGCGCAGATCCGGGTGGATCTCCCGCCGGTGGGTTCCGCGCAGCTCAATCAACGCAGCCCGCTCCTTCTTGAACAGTTTTCGCCAATACGCGCTCATACACGAGTATTGCGCCATTGCCCTCTTCCGTTCCGACATCTGGCGGCGGCGCTCCTTGATCTGCCTCGCCAACGCGTTGTCGCGCAAGAGCGGCGCGACAGGAACCCCGGCGTAGCTGAGCTCGAAGCCGGCCGGAAGCCTCGCTAACGGCGACGCGAGTATGCCGTAGTGGGAGAACATCTGAGCCTCGTGCAAGCTGAGTTTGGGCCTCTCCCTCTCCATGGCGATGAAGGAACACGATCTGATTTTCGGCCCCGAGGTTAAGGGGATAAAGGCAAGGACGTAGGTCCAGCGTAGTCGCCACGGCCAATCAGTTCGCAGAACAGACTTCTCGCGGATCGCCCTCGCGAAGGACATCACTATCGTCCACGCACCCCGATCCAACGGCGCCTAACAATCGGGGATCGGGTCTTCTAGAAGCCTAGAGCGGTTGCTGGTTAGTTCTGCGTCCCGATTGTTTGTGGCCAACGGCGGTAGTTGAAAAGAATACACATTTCAATGACACTGGTGGATCCATAGGTGGTATTTGAAAAGAACACACATGCAAAATGACTCTGGTTGTTGTTACTAAAAAGAACACACATGCAATGACACTGGTGGATCCATATTTGATATTTGAAAACAACACATATGCAATGACTCTGGTTGTTGTTAATGAAAAGAACACACATGCAATGACACTGGCGGATCCATGTGTGGTCTCTGAAGAGAGCACACATTTCAATGACTCTTGTTGTTGTTAGTAAAAAGAACACACATGCAATGACACTGGTGGATCCATGTGTGGTCTCTGAAGAGAACACACATGCAATGACACTGGTTGTTGTTACTAAAAAGAACACACATGCAATTACACTGGTGGATCCATAGGTGGATTATGAAGAGAACACACATGCAATGACACTGGTGGATCCATAGGTGGTATGTGAAAAGAACACACATGCAAAATGACTCTGGTTATTGTTAGTGAAAACAACACACATGCAATGACACCGGTGGATCCATGGGTGGATTGTGAAAAGAACACACATGCAATGACACTGGTGGATCCATATGTGGTATGTGAAAAGAACACACATGCAAAATGACTCTGGTTTTTACTAAAAAGAACACACATGCAATAACACTGGCGGATCCATGTGTGGTCTCTATAGAGAACACACAGTTCAATCACACTAGTGGATCCATGTGTGGTCTTTGAAGAGAGCACACATTTCAATGACTCTTGTTGTTGTTAGTAAAAAGAACACACATGCAATGACACTGGTGGATCCATGTGTGGTCTCTGAAGAGAACACACACGCAATGACACTGGTTGTTGTTACTAAAAAGAACACACATGCAATGACACTGGTGGATCCATAGGTGGATTGTGAGGAGAACACACATGCAATGACACTGGTGGATCCATAGGTGGTATGTGAAAAGAACACACATGCAAAATGACTCTGGTTGTTGTTACTAAAAAGAACACACATGCAAAATGACACCGGTGGGATCCATGGGTGCATTGTGAAAAGAAAACATATGCAATGACACTGGTGGATCCATAGGCGGTATGTGAAAATAACACACATGTAAAATGACTCTGGTTGTTACTAAAAAGAACACACATGCACTGACACTGGTGGATCCATGGGTGGATTGTGAAAAGAACACACATGCAATGACACTGGTGGATCCATATGTGGTATGTGAAAAGAACACACATGCAAAATGACTCTGGTTGTTACTAAAAAGAACAAACATGCGATGACACTGGTGGATCCATGTGTGGTCTCTGTAGAGAACACACATTTCAATCACACTGGTGGATCCATATGTGGTATGTGAAAAGAACACACATGCAATGACTCTGGTTGTTGTTAGTGAAATGAAGACACATGCAATGACACTGGTGGATCCATATGTGGTATGTCAAAAGAACACACATGCAAAATGACTCTGGTTGTTACTAAAAAGAACACAAATGCACTGACATGGTGGATCCATGTGTGTTCTCTGTAGAGAACACACAGTTCAATCACACTGGTGGATCCATGTGTGGTCTCTGAAGAGAGCACACATTTCAATGACTCTGTTGTTGTTAGTAAAAAGAACACACATGCAATGGGACTGGTGGATCCATGTGTGTCTCTGAAGAGAACACACATGCAATGACACTGGTTGTTGTTACTAAAAAGAACACACATGCAATGAGACTGGTGGATCCATAGGTGGTATGTGAGAAGAACACACACATGCAATGACACTGGTGGATACATAGGTGGTATGTGAAAAGAACACACATGCAAAATGACTCTGGTTGTTGTGACTAAAAAGAACACACATGCACAATGACACTGGTGGGATCCATGGGTGGATTGTGAAAAGAAAACACATGCAATGACACTGGTGGATCCATAGGTGGTATGTGAAAAGAACACACATGCAAAATGACTCTGGTTGTTAC